>JALBCR010000584.1:0-335000 GCA_030710515.1 Abscondita cerata | reverse complement strand
ACTGGTCTAGGCTAACCAGATATCAATACATCCTCGTACATTTAAAAAATAAATTCACTCCCTGAACATTGAAATAGACATTATCTCATGAAATTAAAACACTTTCAGGTTGATATAGATACACTTAGAACTGCTAACAGCATATTGTAAGCACTTCTTAAAACAGGACGCTACAAATCGGTTTATTAATATAAGACGAGCTGTATTTGAATGTTCGCAGAGCATATTTTTTCTTCGTCTTAAGTCTAGAGATGCATCTACCACAAAATGGGTAATTTAGGGGTGTTTTTGTTCAAAGAAGCCTCGCTTATAAATTAATGGATTGGTAACTTGTTAATAAATTGTCAAAGATCAACATATAATCTGTGTCATGAATATGTTGTTTTAGCCAAGAATGCGTAGTAGTAAAAAAATAGAACATCTGAAAAGAGTGCATCTTAAAGGTAAATACCTACTAAACACCGTTTAATAAACCAATAGTCAAGAATTTTGATTCATTAGTAAATAGCTTAAGTCATAACGAATTATATGTCAAATCAAAAGTAATAAGAAAATTTAGTTATTAGTAATTGTGGAAATAAAGCAAAATAATTTATCCTTTTGAAATAGCTTCCATGAAATTTTGAGTTAATCGAATTCTTTAAACTTTTTCATTTTAAAGGAAAAGATAAAATTATGTCCTCTTTTTTATTAATTCTAATCTAAAAGTTTTGAAACCAATAATTAAAAAAATTCCCGTCAGCATAACCCTAAAATATGACTTTATGTAAATATGTCAGTACGTGTAATGTCCACTTTTTAAATGTTTTAACTTTGAGTCCGCAAATACTTTACGACCACAAATACTGTATGGCCATATTTTATCTTTATAGCGAATGTCAAGACAAACAAAATTCATTATAATGTCAAATAAAACAATTTTTCTATTTTGGGTCGCTTACAGAGCTATAAAAGCACCCAAATGAGTTTTTTTCATAAAAATTGAGTTCTTTTATAGAAATAGAACAATTTTTTATTCTGAACAATGGTAACACTGATTTGATGTTAATCGTCAAAGCGGGCGTTACGTTCGGCCGTTGATTGAAATATTGGTAAAGATAGTCAACCTTACGGGATTATGCGACCCCGAAATTTGTTCTAAACATCAGAGGTCGGTAGTATCGCTTTGTGCTAAGAAAATACGTCAATTGTATTGTAGAATTTACAGAACAGTATTGCCGATAAATGTGAAATAGAATACTGTAATTTTGCTGATAGTTTATGCTAAGGCACGACATTGTTGCCAATGCATCATGCCATTGATTGAAATATTGGTGCATTGAGTCAATGTTGACAAACAAACAAAAACATGCGTTCTACAATATACAAGAATTTATTGATTTTTGTCGACGTACTAATTAAATGTGTGTCCTTTGTTATATATATTTTTTCTATTGTCTGTTAATTGTTCAATGTAATAATATTTATTTGTATCTTTCTTACGTAAGGTTATAACAATGGTTATACCATCATGACAAACACATATATGTACAAAGATTGTATACATACACATGTGAATAAAGTTTATTATTATGAAAAAAACCTGCAGATTTAAAAGTATTAATTTCGTAAAGAAATCGTTGAAAAACGTTCTCCCAAAAAAACAATTTCTTTAAATACTTTTGAAAATTCCATACTCATATATTTATTACATTAACATCGTTTATCCGTTGAAAATGTTTTAAAATCTATTAGGCTTACGCAAGTAAATTTCTAAATTTTGGTCATTGAAATAAAAATTTTTAACATAGAAACGCTATCCCTTTTTATGTTGGAACGAATGTTGAATTTTCTTATATTACAATCTAACGTACTCAACTGTTTGCATCTAAACAATATTATAACAAGCCTACTCATTTACTAAAGGTGTTGCTAAAAGTATGCAATTGTAGAATTTCTGACTAAGCCGATAAGGAATGTGACTCATAAACGATAATCCGGAAGACTCCTCGTAATACATTTGTTTCAATATCAACTTTAAGTGTACTTATATTTTAAGATATGATAAACGCATTAAAGAAGCATCTATGAGCTATTTTTACTTTAATTAAACTATTTTAATTCGAAACCATGATATTTTGATACAGTTTCAAATAGTAAAATCCTAACTTTTTATCTCTACTAACAGATAACAAAGTGTCACTTTTCGTAAATTATTTTTTTCCCTCGGGAAAAAGTGAGTACTATTTTTAACACCAAATTTCCCTCAATAATTTTCTAATTCTATTGTAATATGATTTTTCAATATTAAATCGTCATTTATTTCGTCACAGAAAAGAATAGTGTATTATACACGTATTATCCGCACCGCGTCGGGAGACAACACACCTCAAGCTAAAATCTAGTACTTTTATTTTTAGAAGTAATAGGAATAGGTTTTATTACCAAGTGAATTTAAATTTGAAGGTCTAGTGGAACCCACTTTCCTAAAAAACACGGTAACTTGTTGCCTTTTGAATTGAAAAATTTGAAAACCAATTTTTATTTAAAATCCTTTTCAACTGAACACGTAAAACAAGTAGATACAAAAATCAATAATTTTGCGTTTCTGAACTCTAGTGGTATTTCTCCCAGTATGTTCTACTTTATTCCTAACGAAGTTATTAAATGACAAACAAATGTCAACATTATTATTTGCAAGTTAAAAAATAAAGTGCAAGCATAATTTGTAAAATAATTGTTTCTTATTTATCTAACACCGACCAAACCAAACTGTTTTAACAAATAACGCTTCCATGTATTTTAGTAAATTATTAAAAAAACATTGTCATTAAAATCCAAGATATGTATCATCAATGGTATTATTCATAAATGAAAAATTCGTCACTTTTAATTACTAGTTAATACGTTTACTAAATATTTGAAAACGTTGCAACATTGTATTGACAAAAGTAAATTTTACGGATTGTATGTTGCGCCATTTTTACAACGGTGGAATAAATTGAACTATTCTATTTCAAGAATCGTACACATTATAACTTAGCGCTTCAGTACAGGTGAAAAAGTAAACAAAACGCAACCCAACATGCATATGTGAATTGCATCCGTGATACAAGCAAATACAAGCGGTTGACTATCTTTACCAATATTTCAATCAACGGTTCGGCGTTTGTTGTGGAAACCCGTGCGTGCGCCAAAATGCTTCCTATAAAACTCGTATCATTAATATACTATTTCCTACGATCGTGCAAAAAGTAATTTTTAATTTTTTTTTATTTTAGAATTTAGAAAAAATGTTGTGTGCAACATGTGCAAAAAGCATATATGCACTTTTTGCACTAGTTACACAAATAACTATTGTATATTTTTTTGTAAAAGCTTTTTTTGATTTATTATGGTACATTTTATACGTTTATGATGAGCAGTAGTTCCGAACGTGAAATTTGGTTGATGATTTGCTAACTGAGAAATCTAAGAATAAAAAACATAAATATTTGACAAATTATTAACGAGGCATTAAATTTCTGCATCTAGATTATTTTTGTCCGAAAAATTTAATATTTATCTCGGTAAAGATGCTTTTTTGGCCTCACCAGTTTGCTGGCCATCAAACGCTGACTCGGCCAAACAAGTACAATTTACATCCTGGGTAAAAAAATAACTATTTGTTGTTTTAAATATACCTAACACGGTTCGCTAAATTCTTACACTTATTATTGTAAATTAAATATAATTAAAAGCAAAGTACCAAAAATTATATACATTTGAAAGCTGGGATAAAGTGGTTTTTAATTACCAATGAGTGTTATTCAGAATAAAAAAAATCTTTTATAAATCAAAGTCTAGTAAGTGGAATAAAATCCAATATTCTCAATAAAATTAGCATGAAAACCTAGTAAATTGATCTTAATTTAATTTGATTTAACTAATCTTTAAAAGCCTTAAAACAAAAATAGAATCAAAGACAAATAAAAAATTTTAATTTTTGCCTTGGGTTGCGAAAACTGCCTTTGTTCAATTGAACCCACACTGAACAGTGTTATTATTTAAAATCTTATTGAAATAATTGCTCTAGGCTTCTATGAAGGTCTGAAAGTTCAGAGGGGACTGTTTACAGTAAAGACAAATCTTTTTTTTAAGAGTCTTTTTAAACGGGTGTCCACATAAAAAAACTAGATTGGTTGGTAATTTGTTTAACAAAGTCATCTGATACTAAAGGTTTAGATTAGAATATTCAAGATATCTAAGAAACATTCATTTCTGTCAATTTGTAGGGTATATTTATAACACGCCACCACAGTTATTTTCATTTTGTATAAATAAAAATATTTAAATCAATTTAATTCCACGGCTTGCCTATCCTAGTTTTTATTTGAACTTATTCCTTATAAAACAATTAAAATGATTTACTTTACATTTTATTTATTGCCATAATAATGTATAGGTAAAGTTTAAATTAAATTTTCGTAAGCATTCTGTTGCAGTGTTCCACAATATTTATCAATAAAATAAGCTGTATACAACTGCCATTCACGGCAACATCATGTGGCAATTACTAAGTAAAATTATAATTGTCTCGGCCAACATATGGAGTGGTGTAGCGACCTGATAATTCAAGTAATTTTTGACAATGCGGTGTGATGCATTCAACCAAAATTTTCTTGATTTCATAACCCATCAATGTTATTGTTAAAAATTAAATATGTCAAATAGAGTAGACTAGCACTAACTAAATGTGTACCGTTGTGTGCTCAAACAGTTCCATAGTACACCGATATAATTAATAAATTAACATATTTACTGACGGTACTTGGATTTGTCTGATGACTTAACAACAAAGTGCGCTCTTGCTCAAGTGCAATAGAAAGTACTTATAAAACTTTAAAAATAATATGAATCATTCTCGTTTTATTTGAAGGAGGAAAGTTGTAGTTTACATACCTACATAATAATGATATGATTTTTTTTAAACACTGTACAGGGTGTCTTATTTTCCTTGTAATTGCGGGGTATCTCGGTTATTAGAGAAGGCAGAAGAATACGGTTTTCGCAATACCGTGCTACTTTTTTATGAAACGAAAGATGACGTAAGTAGAATTGTCGTAGCCCTCTTCGATTTTCAGATACAGTGCGATTTTGAAAAGGTAGCATTTTTAAGCACCCCTCGTAGCAACCTCGTAGTTGACTTATCAAAAAAGTAAACAATGATTCTTGTTGAACGTTGCCTTTGAATCAGATATGCCCAAACTTATAGTTTTTTTATTGGAGACCTTTTTATATATTACCCATTAACTATATTATATTTATTTAATTTTATGGAACACTCATATTAAATATAGTATATATTTTATTAAAATATCCCATTCAAAGTTATTATTGCTGATATTTAATTTTATGGCTAAACAAGTAAAGTAAATTTTTTATAATAAAATAACTATGACTATCAGTAAGATTATATGTTACTACAAATCTGCATTATGAAATATATGATATGTCAAGTGTCTTCTTAACACCAACAAGAACGCTGATGAAGCTTTTGAACTATACTTTACGAGGTAAATGATTTTAATTAAAATAGTCAAAACAATATTTTTTGGTAACAAACGGGAAGACACCAAAAAACTGCACCAAAAACAATACTCGGACACGTATTTCAATAGCTAAGCTATAATCATCAGCGAACCGATACAGTATCCATACTAGTCAATTTTAGACTTCTTTGTATGGGGCCACTTAGAAAGAAAGATTTATGCCAATCGACATAACGACGTCTTAGAACTGCGAAACACAACCCGTCAAGCTTACCAAGATTTAGAGGAACAAAGTATTGTAATTTTATATGTTTTAAACGGAATTACGAAACAATATTTTTATTTTATTTTTGTTTTTTATTAAAATGTGCATAAGTGTAAAAGGTATTCTTTTATTTTTTAATTAAAATCTTTTAGCCACAAAAATGGGATATTAATGTATTGATAAAAGTTTTGACATATTTAAAAATAGAAAATATCAACTATTATATATAGTTTAAAAAAAATTATATTCAATTTAATGACATTAAAATATACAAGGTGTCCTATTTAAAAAATTATAAGTTTAGGTCATATCTCAAAAACAATATTTCAAAAAAAAAATTTAAGCATGTCACTAAATTCTACGCAAAAAGTTCTATTAAGATTAATTTTTATTTTTTTAATACGTCAACAGATAGCCGACTTACGAAGGATGTTTGAAAATGCAATCTTTTCAAAAACGCCCTGTATCTAAACATTGAAAAGGGCTACGATAATTCTACTTACGACATCTTTTGTTTCATGAAAAAGTAGCACGGTATGGCAAAAATTGCATCCCTCTAGATTTACTAATAACCGTGATACCCTGCACTCCAAAGCATGCATGATCCCCTAAAATATGAAAATAAATTGAATTAAGAATTAGTAACATAACCATCAAAAATTGTAGTATTCTAATAGTAAGTACATTATGTTAATGTTTTGAATGGTTTTACAGGCAATTACTGGCGGTCTGCAATATAGCACTTTTTTGCCTTTGTTTGAAATATACTATTATTTATTAAACGTTATTTTGATTTGTTAAATAGAAGATTATATGACGCACGCTTTTATGCACTTTTTGCGATTTACATATGCTTGCAGATATGCTTTGCAACACGTGCATAAATGCTTTACTTTCCACACGTAAGTAACTGTTAATTAAAATATGTACTTCTTTATTAAATTATGTTGATTTCTATGTAGTCAAAACATAAAATATATTGTTGCATGAATTAAAATCTATTTTAATACGGAATAACTAAAACTCTTAAACATATATTTTCACACACGAGTATCTATAGTTTTTCTAAACATTCCAACATATACCAATTTTTTTTTCGGAACGCCTAATATAATTGAAATCGTGTTTTCTAATATTATGAGATCCTCATGCTGAAAACACGAACAACGAAATAAATTTAAAAAACAAATATTTATTAAAAATTATTGTTAAAAAAATAAAACAACTAAAAAATTGCATATGTAATTGTAAACATTGTTTTAAAAATTAATAATATTTAACTAATTATTTAATAAATGTTTAAAATTAGAACTAACGCGAAAATTAATAAAATAAAAACTGATTATAAAAAGTATTTGTTTCAAAGTATTTGCAAAGTGTATTAATAAATTTTATAATGTAACGTAAGCAGATTATGAAATAACATTTTCAGTTTCAGAATAGAATTCAAAAGGATATTTTATAACATACGCCAGAGTTTAATGTAGATAATTATAATTTTATTGTTACAATATACGCAACAATAATGACGAATAACAGGGGTTCAAGGCTTTGTAAGGTTAGGACCAACCTTTATTCTTACACCGAAATGTAACTTTGTCAATATGTACCAAATTATTTTGAGCTTGCCTTCTCACGTCTACTTCCAATAAGCGGAACACAATTTTATTTAAGGGCTCATCTCATCTCGTAAATTTTATGTTTTCCTTTTACGTGCTTCTTAGATATTATATGTTGTGAAACCAAAATAGTTCTATTACAATTGAAACCTTCGTGAACTGAAATCAAATTTTTCCATTATTTACAATTTCGATATAATTTTTTTTAATTCTTAGGAACATGGATTAATTAGAGCATGTAATTGGTTAAATATTATTTGCTACATAAAATTTGACAGTAAAGATTTAGTATCGGTTAAATAAATCAATACAAAGTATTTTAAATGATATAAAATACTTTACTTTACATTGTTATATAAAATTTTGGAATAGTTACGAACCTTTCCATCTTTAAGATGAAAAATGTTAATTTTTATTAATCATATATGAAATTCAATATATCTACATTATTTAACTAGGTATTTAACAGCTTTAAAGGCAAGATCAGCAATCTAACCGAAAAAAGTTTCTTTTATTAAAAAATTTTGTCATTTACGTCTGTTAACTAATTTTAAAATATCAAATTATTATACATACTTGAATAAGGTATGGACAAGGTGTGAAGGTTCTCATATGGAAGGTCTTTTCAATTAAGTAGTAATGCATTACGATCTTTCTTTGCCTCTTGTTTAAGTAACAGACCGCAATTTATTACTTTTAATGGTTTTCAATCATGTAACTTTATAGCAACATCGGGGTGCCACAAGGTTCGCATCTAGGGTATCTGTTATTTAATATATTTATTAATGATTTGTCCAATATTATTTCTTGTAAGCACTTACATTTTGCTGATGATCTTAAATTATATAATTCTATTTCAACTAGTTCTGATTGTGATTGTCATCTTTAGATACTTTATCAATTCTAACAGCCTACAACGCACTGAGTTGGTTAAAGACTTGGAGGCTTTGCTTTGCTAACGATGTTAGAGAAACAATTACCTCTGCTTCAAAATCGCTTGATTTTATAATTTGTACATCCAAATCTTTTAGAACTTGATATTTTCTTTTTTTGCAATTACGTTTATTTTTACCATATTTACATATTTAAACATATTTTTAATTTTGTTCTTTAAATGGAAATTTTGTTTTCTATTGAACAATAAATGAATTATTATTATTATTAATTGAGGTAAGAATACCAACATAACTAAAATAATGGATATCAATTACGAAAACCATAATATTTCTATCTTTTAACCACACTTGTGTTAAAGATAAAAAAATAGAGGGCGGAGGTTTGTCAGAGTGCCTGACAGATGGAATAAGATTGTTTTAATATGGAAAATTTGAGATTTATTTTACTATAATGTTGAGATTTGAGTAGACCGATAATGTAGACGCAAGTAAGTAGTGAGGCGGCAACAAAAGAGGTTGTTTGGTGTGTTTTACGGTGCACAGTTGCCCGACACAATGTTGTGGTTCTTTCAAGAGGGATTTAGACTACATGAATGACATTATGCAGGTGGAGAAGGTAGCCTTATTAGGTGCCCCCGATCTGGTCATTGGGATGCCAACTAGATTGAGCGTCCACTTATTTCAGGTGACACTAGCTAGTTGAAGAGTAAATTAATGTATATAAATACTATATGGTGTAATTAAATAAACTTAGTTAACCAAATTATAACAAAGATAGGGAGGTGGAAGCCTTCGATGAGTATCAAAATTGTTCTTTGTTTATCAGATGAGTAACTGTGATTAAATTTGCAAATCTCTAGTTATCGTTTCTGTTGTTGGGGTGAATCGCTTTGTGAGAATTTACGGATTTTTGGTGTGACAAATAACCCTCGGTAATTTATATATTTTACACTTGTTACCAACTGGTCGTAAAACTTGCTAGTGAAAATTAACACAACTTTATTGCCTCTTTCATAAATTTTTGGACAAACTATAAAAGTAAAAATACAAAACTGTGTTTCCGAACAACAACAAGAGCACATCGAATGTTGCTGTACTGTTTAGTAATAGCATTGATTATAAAACTATAATAGTAAAAATTTAGATAAAATCCAGTTTTTGTAATCATGATCCTCAATTTCATAAATTAATTTTAAACTTAATAATTTAAATTTTTATTTGTTTATTCTTTATGCATTACGTATATTATTTGATGCAATTTCTATGTCTTTGTTTGGAACGCAAAAGAAACATAATAATCCAATCAATATACACAAAATGTTCTTAAAATGTAGAAAAAATTAAAGAATAAATGAAATTTAAAATTTAGATAAAATTTTAATAAGAATGAAAACAAAATGTCAACAAAATTGTACCTAAGAAGCTACAACTTTTATTTGAATTTTTTTTAATATCTTCATTTGTTACAAAGGTAAACATTTTTTAGAATTTAGATCTAAATATACAGGTGCAGTCAAGGTCCTGTTTTGCACAGACGGTATTTTACGACACTCTTAATAAAATGAAGATAGAGGAAAATTAGGAAACAATTACGTAATCCTGTGGTTAAGTACTAGCAGCTACGACGCTTTCGTAACTCTTCACAGCCGTACATAATATGCTTTTTACGATTTTTTTACGTAATATACTATTAAAAGGTGCATATTTCCTGAAATTTATATTTATTTTTATCTCTTCTACTTTCTACAATTACGTTATCAATACTTTTTTTAGACAGCATTACCAAATTTTTTTGCAGTTTTGAGTAGATGTACGCATTCTGAGTTCAAACATGTGTCATTTTTGACATTGATATTAACGGTTCCCAAGACATTTTTTTGAAAGTTTTTTGGAAACAAGAAATGAAAACTTTATCAGTTGGTAACGATCATTTACTTAGAAGAAAATAGTATGTTATTTGTAATAAATAATTGTTACCAAACGATAAAATGACTTAGAGAAAATGTTTATCACTCGTTACAAAGATACTTGTAAAAGAAACTCTAGCTTTGTTTTATAAAAATTAATATCTTGGGAATTTTCAAGGTCCATCTCAAAAGTGACACATATCTGAACTCAGAATACTTAAATCTACCCAAAATTGCAAAAATATGGCACTGACTGCCATTTAAAAAAATATCTATGACATCATTGCAAAAAGTAAAAAGTAATTTGAATTTTAGGAAATATGCACTTTAAAAAAAAATTGACCTGTAGTTCAGTAGGGTAAAATTGGGGCTCAATATACTTATAGTAGGTTTTTCCCCTCGGGATTAAAAACATACTCCCAAAAGTGATAATTCTGCCGTTTTACGGTTATATCTCGTAAAGAACTTACAATATCAAAAACATTGTTTTGTTAAAAGTTGTACAGCATTATATTCTGCATTGAATGAGACTAGACGCATTTTTTTGGTCTACCCGTTTCTAAACTAGTGCGGATCAAAGTTAATCAAAAAAATAACACCGAAAAAATAGGTAAATTAATAACTTTAAAAATTAGTGTTCACAAAAACTGTTGCAATTGGAGAACGTCATAGTTACCAAACTGATTTTTAGATCATTTAAAAAAAACTTAACGTAGTTTTTTGGTAAAAAATACAAATTAATATAATGTTTGCACAGATATTCAATTATTCATACTGTTTTTGGTTTCTATGTTTTAGGGTATGTTGTTGATAATCGTTGATAATCAAGTTTTTATTAAAAGAAATAATTTATATTAAATACAATTTAGTGCAATTGCAATTAATAATATTATCTTAGACAAACTTTTATTAGTGACCCCGACAGTAAGGTCGCATCGTCAGCACCAATTATAAAGTCTTAAGATACAAAAAGTTTTAGATGAACAAAATCAGTTAATCAAGTTGAAATCATAAACCTAGGAATTACCGCTAAAGTTTTCACACAGTTATTGGAGAAAATTAGTAATATTAGCAGGACCACTAGCATTTAAACATGCATGTCAAGTTAAACCATTCTGACATTAATTGGGTATTAGTCACTTGAGGACAACTAGTTTATTTCGTTGGCTTATATTTGATAGACTACCGATTCCTAAAAATGAATTTGATGTAATGCTCAAAAATGCTTATTTCCAGTATTGACGTAAGGTCATTGCGACAATTTTTTTAAAGATTTATCAAGGAAGTCACTAAAGATCTTTAATTTTTAATAATAGCAACTTAAAACAATTATTAATAAAAAAAAATTCATATTGGTAAAAATTAAACAGGTTTCTTTGAGTTGCTTAATAGGTTCATTTAAATTAAACAACATCCAGAAAAAATTTCGGCCATTTTAGTAAGAGATTTATAACGCTTTTTGAGCATGATCACATTCTATAGAAGATTTATGCTTTGTGCAGTTGAACCACAGTTAATAGTTTACATTGTTTAAAGATTCACATAGGCAAGATAAAAATTTAATCACTTGGATAGGAATTTTATAAAAAAAGTTTCAATGAGTTTAAATACAAATTTGTCAAAGTTCCTATATTGGCACATCTTTCGTCTTGATATCTCTAGCATAAAACGTTGATGTTTTGTGTCACCAAGAAATGGAAACCACCTTTTCTAGAAAATTCAATTCTGCTGAGAAACGTTACAGAGAACTATTGGCTCCTTAATGGTCTGTTAAAAATAAGTTTTGGTGTAATTTGGAAGAACGCAACTTGCTTTTTGAATTTCATTAGAGAACTGAAAATACTTCTTTGCGTCAGTGACGTCACTTAAATTTTTTACCAACATTCGGCATGTAAGTGGATTCCAAAATTAGCTGACACATTGTGTCATCATTGTAAGAAACAAGTTTCATCATCGACTAATTTGTTGGAAGAGGGTCAAAACAAAGACGCAGAATTCAAAGTATTTAAAGCGTATTTTAACAAAAAATTAGAAAAACAAGTTGTTGTTGTATTGTGCTCATTTACAAAATAAATTAGTATTTCATGATTAGAAGGTATCCAAATTATCACATATAGTAAGGAAACAAAACAGTAAGAACTAAACAACATAATACGGGAAAACAACCTTAATTTACAAAGACAACTTTCTGTACAAAACCTCAATCTCAAACTAAACAAAACTATTAAACTGGGGTTTTAAACAAAATAACATCAAAACATTACATAAATCAATAACACATTAACAAACACGACATAAATTTAAAACTTGACAATTTACGTCGTAATTTTCTAATTAAATTAGCAATAGCAATAATGATCTATACGTCAAAGCGTGATGAGCATCGAAAACATTAAATCAGTAACTTAATAACGTGATTAATTACATCCGAAAATTGTATAATAAAACACGTAAATGGTTAATAACCTTCGCACTTAAGCACACAATATCCAAATTTGAAAATCTTGATAAAGTTACGTACAATCCACATAGCAATCCTTAGCCGGATCTCAAAAGTAGAGTATACAGTGTTAAGTTCTTGTAAGTTCGTGCTGCTTCGCCAACATTCGTAAATAAAAGAAACTTGTTAAAATAGTAGTGAGTAGTTATCGAATACCATAACCAATATCATTAACATATGAAGTTTCTTTTCGGTTTTATCATTGTTACATCTGATATCATAATTAATATATAAGTATCAAGAGGTAACTACAATTTTTTTTCTTTATCATAAACCTCAACAAATCAAACAATGGTCCTTTGAGCCGGATAAACAGTTTATATTTAATACAAGACGAATGTAAACATCAGAAGTAAAGTAAATCATCGTAACCAATTTAAAAAGCGCAACATAAAATGTAATATGTATTAAATCAATTTTAATAACTTAAAACTTGTTGTCAAGTAGGCTCTCCTTTTGTTCCTTTCAATTTTACGTACTTAATTGCCAGATTTGTAAATCATAGGGTATTCAGCAGGTAAAAAAATTGTTTATTTTAAAAACTTGTTTGTTTCAAACATATTTTACGTCTTAATTCTTTCAAAAATTTAATAACCCTTTTTTAAAAATGACGGACGCAAAGGAAAAATTACAAGGACTCAAATCAAGTGAATAGGGGGTTGAAAATCAACAATAATGCGTTCCCCCCCCGCCCCCCCCCCCCCCAAACACCCCCCCCCCCCCCCCCCCCCCCCCCCCCCCGGCCCCCCCCCCCCCCCCACCCCCCCCCCCCCCCCCCCCCCCCCAACCCCAACACCCAAAACCAGCACCACCCCCAACAACCCACCCCAACCCCCCAAAAAACCCACCAGACCAAAATGGTGAGGTTCAAAAAATTCCTCTGGATGGGGGAAATCAACAATAAGTTTGTCCCGTATGACGTTGACCGGAGCATTTTCATGATAAAGCATTTACTTGTGTGCAATTTCTGGTCTCACACGGATCACCCTTTGCCTTAACTTTTTAAATTTAATTGTTCACTGATCATCTTTACTGTTAAACGACGCCGACGGTTTAATCTCACAAGAGCCCTCACACGATCAATGTTTTGTTCAGTTTTTGAAGTCGAAGGTCTCTCTCGGCAAGATTCATCTTTAACGCGTTCTCGGTTTCCCAAAAATGATTTGTGCCATCGGAAAACTTGTGCTTTTCGATAAGCACTGTTCTCCATAGACCTGTTTCAACTTTTCAAATGTCACACTCGTGGATTTACTAAGTTTAACACAAAACTTTATTGCACAACGTTGCTCTAAACTCTGATGCTCCATTTCTGTAACGCACAATAAAAACACAACTTTACTAATGGCGCTGTCAAAACTAATGATTTAACTGTACGGAGTTGTAACTCGGACTGAGGAAATGGAAAGGATAAACAAACCGATTTAGCATAAACCGGTAAACACAACGTTGCCAGATCTCCCGCAGTGTTGCCAGTCTCATTACTTTTCTCACACACCTCGTATGTGACCAAACTACAAACAAATCAAACTCCATAAATTTTTCTAAAAAGTAGAATCCAACAAATTAAATTAATATTTAAAAAAATTCATCAAGTACAATCTGAAATTGAACTATTAAGCAATGATCCCCTTAACATTCAACAAAGAAAAATATTTTGAGATGATTTTAGAAGCTGAATACTTACTTTTAGCAAAGAACACAGTTTAAAATATTAGTAGGCAGTCATGAACCAATTTGAATCAAACCACATTTGTCATTACCAAATTATTCGGGAAATACGACGAATATATGCAATTTCACGATACCGTTGATTCGCTAAAAATGAATCCTTAACAAATACTCAAAAATTTCAATACTTCTTGTTGACAAAGGGAAAGCAAAAAAAAAGCAATTGTCACAAACACCATAACACGTTATTACACATTAATAAAAACATTGCCTAAATTTCTAAAAATTCTTAAGTTACCGATAATCAAAATTTTCATGCTAATGAGGCTAATAACACAAAGGAGTCAGAACCATGCAACATTTATCCAAATTAAAACCGACAACAGCTCATTCCAAAAACAACAATGCCATACTCTTATCAACCTCAGAAATTTTTATATTTGATCAAGAAGCAAATCCAATAAAATACAGGGCTTTAGAGATAGTGATTCTACATCAAATTTTATACTCAAATCAAAATAAATATTTCGATATCGGGAATCAACGATAAAATTACTAATATAACATGCAAAACAATCAGATAATAATTATCAAACAAGATTATCATTTTTAATAATCGGCAAAATTACCGATAAATTACCACAATTTTCATTCAATATAGAAAATTTAAACATACCATCAAACATAAACTTAGTAGAAGAAAATTTTAATATGTCTTAAACAGTCGAAGTCTTGTTAGGAGCGAACATATTTTTAGAATTACTTAACGTAGGGTAAAGTAAACTTGGAAAAAACCAACCAATTTTACAAAATACAAAATTAGGTTACATTATATCATGATATATTGGATGTTGCAGCCCTCGTGTATTGTATTGAGAAATGTGAAATGCCACGAGTTTTGTCACAAGAGGAAGCAGAATGCGAAACTAAATTTATTCAAAATTATAAACGCAACTCACAGGGAAGGTTTATAGTTAAATTGCCACTTAGCGAAAGCGTGAACCAGTTGGGTCAGTCACAAGGTACAGCGATAAACAGATTTTTTGCATTAGAAAATAAATTAATTAGAAATCTATAAATGTATGAACAATATAAGGTATTTATCGAAGAACATATTAGGTCAGATTAGGTCACATGACAGAAATAGCAAATTTAGATACAACGGATTCAAATTATTATTTACCCCATCATTGCATAATCAAACAAAATCGTTTAACAACAAAAATCAGGGTACTATTCGATGGTCCATGCAAATTATCATCTGGTTTGTCATTAAACGACATTTTGCAAGTTGGTCCTAATATTCAAGACGATCTTTTTTTTTTTTTTTTTTTTTTTTTTTTTTTTTTTTTTTTTTTTTTTTTTTTTAATTTTTTTTTTTATTTTTATTTTTTTTTTTTTTTTTTTTTTTTTTTTTTTTTTTTTTTTTTTTTTTTTTTTTTTTTTTTTTTTTTTTTTTTTTTTTTTTTTTTTTTTTTTTTTTTTTTTTTTTTTTTTTTTTTTTTTTTTTTTTTTTTAATTAATTTTTTTTTTTTTTTTAATAATTTTTTTTTTTTTATATTAAAATAATATTTAATATTTTTTTTTAAAATTTTATATATTTAATTTTTCACCAATTATTAAAAATGTCAAATCACTGTCAACTTTTGGAAACTAACAATGTCTCCTCCTTAATCTTATGAAAACATCACAAGTAGAACAGTTTGTTATTTCGGAAACCAATCAGGGTAATGCGTTAGGTTTAACATGAGTCAGTAAACATGATCATTTCTTCTATCTAACAAAATTAGAACAAAATCCTCAATTAGCTACGAAACTTTTCGATCCTTTGGGTTTAGTAGGACCGATAATGGTAGTAGCAAAAATATTATTACAACAATGATGGAAATTAAATTTAGATTGGAATGAAGCTGTACCAATTGAATTTCAAAATAAAATTATCGTTTTTATTAATCAATTAAATAATTTAAATCTTATTGAAATACCACGAAAATTTCTACTAAGTCATTATACTTCGATATAAATGCACGGATTTTGTGATCCATCTTGGACAGCATACGGAGCATGCATTTCTATTCAATCACAAAATAACAACGGAAGTGCAATTATAAATTTAGTTTTTCTACGACATACTTAGAAAACGGACGTTTCTTCTATACAAATAGTGAGGAAAATTCGTTTTTCCTCACTAGCAAGGAAAATAATGCCGTCTTACAAAAATGCCACTTTAATAAATGTAAGAATGTGTTATTAGAACTATATGCGCCTAGTAGTTAGTTAAACAATTTAATTTAGTATTCAATAAGGTTTGTTTAATTTAATATCTTATATTTCGACTCTTAAAAATTGCTACCCTACATTTATTGGTTAGAATTACGCGACTGCGCTGTGACAGATTGAGACCACGCCGATACTACAAAATACTGTAGCGAGACTATTCGTTACGTTTACAATATTACTTCTTTATTAGATTGTTTTTTTGGGGAATGTCGTGGAAAAAATGTTGTGTCTAACACATAAGGAACCTTTTTCCCCAATCTTGAGTTGCCTCACAAGAGGGAGAAGATGAAATCGCTTTTCTCACTTGTTGGACAAATAACTATTGTGCAAAGTCGCGAGTTTCTCTAATCAAGGCTATAACTGTACTACGGTTGGAACTGTGTAGGGCAGTTTTATAATCAAAATTAATAGATCAAACCATTAGAGCATTAGATATGAATATTAGCAATGTGTATTACTGGTCAAAATAGTATTAGCATGGATTCAGACTGACCATTCAAGGTTAAAAACGTTTGTATCAAACAGAATCGTTCAAATTCAAAGATTAACAAATGGTAATTGGAATCACATTGCAACTTATAAAAATACAATTTAATATAACGTGGCACAACAGTAAATGAGTTAAAATCTTAAAGGTTATGGTGGAAAGGTCCGGGTTCACACACTGATACACACATTGACATAGAAAACATTCCAGAGATAAAAAACACACTGTACCTTCATTGATAACAATCAAATCAAATTCACTCTTTATTAAATATTCATCATATGTTAAGTTGATCAGAATAACATCATACATTTTTAGATTTTATAAAACTGTAAAGGCACTGATAAAATTACAGGATTAACAACAATAGAATTAAATAAATCATATGTAACTGTTAAACTAGTACAATCAAAATTTTTCAAACAGAAATAAAGTTATTAACCAAGCAAAGCAATTACATTTACAAAATAAACTTAGTTTTAAGCCTTTTATAGATGAAAAGGTTTAATTCGTGTCGGTGGGCGTACAAAAATCACAATTAAACTATTCACAAAAACATCAGCTAATTTTACCTGCTAAACATTTGTTTACTGAACTATTATTTAAATAAACACAACGTAATTTGCATACTGGGATACAAATTGTATTATCCAGTTTAAGGCAAAATTTGGATCATAAATGATTGACAAAGTACGTAGTATTTTAGCGATGGTTACTTGTTTAAAGCTAATGTATTTTGATTCTTAAACGTGGAATTACCTAGTTCCCGATTAATTCAAAGACGTGCTTTTTGTCAGTAGGCATAGATTATGCAGAACCTTTTGATTTAAAAAGAAATAGAGTTATCGTGAAGTCATATATTTGTATATTCATTTGTTTAGCCACAAAGGCAATTCACATTGAACTGGTAGGTGACTTATCGTCGCTATAATTTTGAACTGTTTGAGAAGGTTTGTTTCTCGACGAGAAATTTGTTCATTAATAATGTCCGATAATGTTCCAAATTTTGTCGGCGCTAACAATTATTCAAAGGAAATCAAGCAAAACCTTAACGTCCAGTCATGTATTTCAGAAAACAATATTTATTGCAAGTTCATACCAGCAAGATCACTACATTTTGGTGGTTTCTGGGAAACTTTAGTAAAGAGTGCAAATAATTATTTGAAACGAGTTTTAAATGGTTCACACTTTACATATGAAGAGTTTTATACTCTATTAACACAAGTTGAGGCAATTATGAATTGTCGTCCTTTGTTACCACTTTCAAACGATCCCAATGACCTTGAGCCGCTTACGCCAGGGCATTTTATTATTGGTAACCCATTAAACATCATACCAAAACCCAACATAAGCGACGACCTCAAATTAAGTAGATTGACAAGATTTCAACAAACTCAAAACGCAACGTAACAGTTTTGGAAGCGCTGGTCGACAGACTACTTAAACACACTACAAATGGAAGCTTATCAAAACAAACAAAGTCCACAAAACAGATCTAGTTGTTCTAAAAGAGATCAATCAATCTCCATGTAAGTAGGTTTTAGCTCGAATCACTAAACTGCACCTAGGAAAAAACAATTTAGTGCGCACAGTGACAAATAGTTATACCAAACGTGTCATAACGCAAGTGTGTTTATTGCCTATTGACAATTAAAAAACTGGATGCTTACAAGATAACGAGGGCAATACAATATTAAATGTAAATGAAACAAAAACAGTTTGGAAAAACTATGTTGAGAAGACCTTAGAAGATAAGAGAAACAATGATACACTAAAAACAAGGGACTTCATAGGTAACACAGGACCGGAAATTACTCAAGAAGAAGTGATAACCGCAATAAAAGGTGAAAAGAACGGAAAGGCGACGAGGCCAGACAACTTCCACACAGAAATTCTAAAAAACATGGAGAACGATGAAATTATATGGCTCACGGCTATGTTTAATAACATATACAAAACAGAAATAATTGCACCTGAATGGCTTAATTCCACATTTATAACCCTACCGAAAAAACCGAATGCGAAAAAATGTGAAGACTATAGAATTATTAATCTAATGAGCCACCTTCTTAAAATAATGCTAAAAATAATACATAGGAGGACATACAAAAAATGCGAAGCACAACTAACTCGCACACAATTTGGCTTTCGAGACTCATTGGGTACAAGAGACGCTCTTTTGCCATTCAAGTTCTCGTTCAAAGATGTAGAGACGTAAACTGTGACGTGTACATGTATTTTGTAGACTATCAAAAGACTTTCGATTGGGTCAAACACAATGAGTTAATACGAATCTTAAAAATTATTAGTCTAGATAATAAAAATTTACGTATCATTAACAACATCTACTATAACTATCAAGATAGATAACCAAATGACTGAGGAGATCCAAATAGAAAGAGGTGTGAGACAAGGCTGTGTGCTACTCTTTAACATCTATTCTGAACACATCATGAAAACAGTCTTAGAAGATACTGACGAAGGAATACTCATCAACGGAGAACGGCTGAACAACGTAAGATACGCAGACGATATAATTATACTGTCAGATAACCTAGAAGGCCTACAAGCCCTAATAACACGCGTAGCAGAATCAAGCCAAAAATATGGTCTAAACTTTAACATACAAAAACTAAATACATGGTCATCAGCATGAATCCAATACCACCGGGACGTCTAATAGTTAACCTACAACAGGTAACACGAGTTGAGAAATACACATATCTAGGGACAAGTTTAAATGAACAATGGGATCACTCAAATGAAATAAAACAAAGAATTGAATAAACCAAAGCAGCGTTCATTAAAATGAACACAATATTCAAGAGCCACGACCTCTTAATACCAATAAAAATTCGTTTACTGAGATGCTACGTATTCGCAGTGCTCCTGTACGGGATGAAATCGTGGACGCTGACCGAGGCTACTACCAAGAAGTTAGAGGCGTTTGAAATGTGGTGTTATAGACGCATCCTGAAAATTTCATGGGTCGACCGGATTACAAATAGAGAAGTACTGCGTAAAATGCAGAAAGACTGTGAAATAATCATCACTCTCAAAAAACGTAAAATGGAATACCTGGGTCACATAATGAGTAACGAACATCGATATGGCCTACTGCAACTCATCTTGCAGGGGAAAGTGTACGAAAAACGAGGCCCAGGACGTAGAAGAATATCATGGCTACAGAACCTAAGAAAATGGTTTTCTTTAACAACAACTCAACTTTTCCGTACAGCAGTCAACAAAGTTAGGATAGCCATGTTAATAGCCAACATCCGAAACGGATAGGCACTGCCAGAAGAAGTTAGTTTAGAATAAGTTTATATGTAATCTTTGTATTACAATTTGAAATTGTAATCATATTTTGAAAGGCTCCTTTCAAGGCATGATAACTTCTTGTAAGTTTGTGTTGCTTTGCCAGCATTCGTAAATAAAGGATGGGGAAACTCGTTAAAACATTTCTTTGTAAGGGTAGTGAGTAGTTATCAAATAACATAACCAATATCATTAACATATAAAGTTCTTTTTCAGTTTTATCATTGTTACATCTCATATCATAATTAATAAATAAGTATCAAGAGGTAACTACAATTTTTTTTCTTTATTATAAAAATCAACAAATCACACATACAGAGTGATTCATTAAGGGTGGCGACCGGTCATATTTTGGAAACCGTAATTCCCACAATTTAGGGAAAAAATTCTTGTAAGAAAATAGGCCATAAAATAATGAAAACAATGTTTTTCAGTTCATTGACTTTCGCTATTTTTACAAAACATTTTCCAATTAAGGTTGCTAAACAATATAAGCTTTATAAAGTACTGTCCTTATTCTACAACTTTTGTTAAAGTTCTTTTTCTGTATCACCAATTTTGAAGTGGTGGGGGAAGTGTCCTTTCGTTGACTAAAAAAAGACTGTAACTTCCATATGCCTGAACTGACTCTAGTGCAAAAGCCGTTAAATGCAGATTTCAGAAACAAACAACAATAACTTTTAATTTTTTAATTGTCAACTAGAAAGCGTTATGTACAACCTATTATATTTTTTACCAATCCTAAATTAGGAAATGTTTTGTAAAAAAATCAATTTTATTTTGTAAGTGCTATCACCTAGGAAAAAACTATGGGCTCAAAAACACTTTTATTCATTCTTTTAAGGCCGATTTTCTTATAAGAACTTTTATCTCTAAATTGTAGGACATACGGTTTCCGAGATACGACCGGCCGCCATCTCTAATGAATCACCCTGTACTACTACCATACAATTCTAATACGTAATTCAATAATTGGGTTAGTTTAAAGATGAGCTACTATGTAAATTTGCACAGAGAAATACATAACTACTCTAAATAAAAAGCAATTAACTGTTAACACACATTAATCGTAAACTTGTTCATCAATAATAGTAACCAACTGATTACAAAATTAAATCTAGCTTAGAATTTTGAATTTTACGAATTTAAATTACAAGCAAAAATCTATTTATTTGTTTTAAAAAGTCAGTAAAGGTAATTTCAGAGAGCTAAAACTGAGAGTGAAATAAAATCACAGATCGGAATTACATTTTTGGAAAAAAATAACAACAATTGAAAGAGTAAAGAAGAAACAAATAAATATTAAAATCTGCTTTATGAATATAAATTACTTTTTACTCACCTACTTTCATTGAGACATTATACCACTTGTACTTTGTGAAGTTCATTTCAATATTATAGCTCAGTATAACTAATACATTTTATTGTAACATTCATGTTTCTATTTATTATTATTATGATTGATCGTAAAAAAATGTATTCAATTCGCATTTAACGATTATTAAGACACTCGCATGAAATTTGCTTTTGCTACATTTCTTAATTCTCCTGTTAGTATTTCTTACTAGCTAACCTTGCATTCTTGTTACGTAAAACATTAATCTTAGGTAATTAGTACAAAACAATTGTTTGTTGCCAAATTGTTAATACCAACACAAAAGTCATTGTTACTAGACAAAGGTGCAAAAAACTGTTCGTTTTTATTTCTACATTTTCATGTCTCTTTCACTACAAGTTTTTTCAATTGAAACTTTAAAAAATTTTTTAATTTTAATTTGCTAGTTTTGGGTTACATTTTGTTAACATTTACAGAATTAACAAATGTAAAAATTTACAATGAAAGATGGGCAGTTGTATCTTAATCTTAGTCTTAATAATTATAATTAATCTGCATTTTAAAATTAATTTTTATTTGCCTTCAGCATGGTGCTTATAAGTGATAAACATCTATGGTTCTATGTACGTATCATTAAATGTTGATTTCAGCTGAAATACAAATTTAAATATTTAATTTAGTAATTGTGCGTCACTACTTTTTAACATAATAAGGTATTGTTTATAATAAGGATTTTAAACAGCCTGTACTTAAAAGTGTTGGTATCTTTTGGTTAAATAACCAAAATTCCTGTTTTTGTTTACCATTGCTTGCCAATAACAATTACAGTAGAACCTCGATTATCCGGCTCGGACGGGACCGAGCATTTGCCGGATAATCAAAAAGTACGGATAATCCGAAAACACAAATTTAATGTTTTAAATTGTTTATTATATACTCATAAAAGTGAATACATGTTTAAAAACCCATATGTATATGGATATATAACTGAAAAACGTAGCCCAAATACATAAATGCATCGTTTTATGTGTACATATGGCCAAACATACTACACTTCCGAGCAGCTACTCAAAGTTGAATTACATAGTATGTATTATGTACACATGTGCATATGTATGTACTACATACGTGCCTACATATTTATTTGAAAAAATCAGTTATTCTTCGTTGCTTCTTTGAAGAAAAAATTCTGTTTTTGATAACTTCCCTGATTTTTTTCAGATGAAGACTTTCCAAGCCATCAGTTTCAGGTTGTTCATTGAAATATTCAATGAGTATATTCACTGCATCGTTGGCTTCTTGATGACTTCTTTTAATCAAGACACATTCACTTCCATCAGAATCTCCACTTTTCTCAGACTTCACTTCTATTACTGTTGTGTGGTTGGGATCGTGATCGTCATTAACGTTGGTCACATTCGATCCATTCTTGAACATTTTCGGTGCTTATTTCTTCCAATACACCAATGCTGGAAGGTAGAGATGCTATGTTCTCATTTGACAATTCCTCATTATTGAAGTGATCATCTTCAATATCTGTCATTTCCAGAGTCATTATTTTATACAATGCATGTTTAATATTAGATTCCTTAACGTCGTCTCAAGCACGAGCCACTGCATATATGGCGTCTGTTAAATTAAGGGATTTCCAGAACCCTATGTAGCCTTCTTTGCCTAACATTTGCATCATCAGGTTTTCTTGATAAAGTTTTTTCATCGTTTCGATCACACCTTGATCCATGGGCTGGGCGATTGAGGTAACATTTGAAGAAAAATATTTGACAAAAATGTTGCCGTCTTCCGATTTAAGTTGGTTAGGGTGATCAGGCGCATTGTCTAGTAACATTCCGTTTTTGGAGGAAGATTATTTTTACAAAGAAATGTTTTCACCTGCGGAACAAATTTTTCAAAAAACCACTTTTTGAAAAATTGCCTGTCCATTCATGCTGTAGTAGTCAACAGGAAAACCTCTGGGATTCAAATGTTTGAAAGCTTGCGGGTTTTTCGATTTCCCGACAACCGCTAATTTTAGTTTATGTGTTCCCGAAGCATTGGCACAACGTTATACGATTTTTGTTTACTTTGAAACCTGTAATTAATACACCCTTAAGGTCGTGTCTCTGCTGCTAGCGTTCTTCAGAGCATTGCTTTCCAGTAAAGACCTGTCTCATCCCCATTGTATACCTGCTCTGGTTTAAAATCGTGTCCCTTTACAATGTTTTCCAATTTGTAGCAGAACTCCACCATACCAACATCATTTGCATTCAACTTCTCTCCCTGGATAGACAACTCTCGTATTTCGTGACGCTTTTTAAACCTGTACAGCCAACCGGATGACGCGGAAAAGTTTCCTTCAAATTTCAATTGTTTGTGAAATTTTTGGGTTGCCTAACACACATAGGCTCTGATACGGCTACCCCCTGAGCTCTTTTGTCTAAAAACCATTTGGTCATCGCATCATCAATTTCTTGACAGATACGTTTTTTTCAAACTTATGCACAATTTCTATTTTATGGTCTATAGTTAGAACAATTGCGTTTACGTTTTTGATTCATTTCGCTAACACTTTGCATTTTATTGATAAAACCTGATTGCGTATTATTGAACTAACACTACATAATAACAATGCACACTGAAATCGGGGAATACCCGATGTGATGGAAGGCGCAGCTCCAGGCGGCTGAAAATAGGCAGGCACGGTTAATCCGCGCACGGAAGATCATTTCTAAATTGCAGCACGGTCTATCCGCCGACCGGTTTAACCGCGCACGGTTAATCGGGGTTCTACTGTACTTGCAATTTAATTTTATTAATTTGTTTAAGATAAGTAATTGTAAATATTGATTTATTTAATAACAAAAAAATTGGTCCAAATGGGTAATAAATGATTATATGTACGTACTTTAAGACTTCCTTGTAGCATATAAAGTCGCTACTACAATGCTTCAGGTACTTTAAAACTTTAAATATTCAATTATAGGTAACGCTACGCATTTTTTGCAACCAAAAAGTAAAATTTTCTGTATTACTTTAATGTATCAGTAAGAACAGTGTAAATTTGCTCTCTAAAATTACCATAATGTTTTTTAACTGTATAATAATATATTCAACCATAATGACGTATTTGTTACTTCCAGTTACTAAAAAGGAAACTGTGAGTAACCGTCACTGCAGAATTCTACTTGATACCAACTAATAAGTAATCGCATAGTTTTATATCTAGTAATTATAACGTTATTAGTACCCATTTAATTACTTTAAGGTATTGGGTTGCATCTATAGTCACATTTTTGTTATTGTCGCTTAATAAAATAACTCAATGGTAAAATTAGCTACTGGTTAATGGATTGCAAATATGGTCATTAAAATTACAGGCAGACTGGAAAGAAAACAAAATTTGACAATTTGTTATAATAATTTGATTGAAATATATTTACTTTGTATTTTATTGTTTTTTCGATATCTCACCAAAAAGAAACAATTAAACGTGTATTGTTAAAACTAGCCAAAAAAAAACATTTGTTAAACATCACTTATTTTCGGGCGTGTTTATTTTTCATCAGTGTCAGGTATACATTTGTCAATAAAATTGTAGACATTAATATTTTTAAGTTAATTTAGGAGTTTTTATCGCAAGCAAGACATTAAAAAATATATTTATTCATGTTCCTTTTATCATTGATGTTATTTCAGGTGCCTATCGCAGATAGAATACGTATAATAAATAATGTGGTTACAACAAAGACAACAAAAAATTAATCGTTTACACGTAATGTACATAAAGTTATTTTTACTAGTTTTTTACGTATTTATTACGATAAGACGTAGTCATTGTTCTCAAATTAAGAAATAGAAACTGTGTAGTTGCGAAAACCGATAATAGTTGTTATTACGTAAACCCTATTCCCTATTTCGGTAAAACTGTAGTTGTTTATATTGAAAAAACGTAACAATTTATAGGCATAAATACCTTTGCAGTCACGAAATAAGTAGTATTATGCGAATACTTTTCAAATAATGTCCTAACTAATAAATATTTCAAAATATAAGTGATTCATAACTATTAGGACATAGGCTACGGTGGGTTATTTAAACCGAAATATGACTATAGGACCCAATGTGCCTTAATAAATATTTCAGTAGAAAAAGATACAAGGCGTTGAATTAAAAAAAAAATTTCATGTTTTGTTAATAATTATGCTGCAAATTTAGTAATTATTTTCAAAATTGACAAAAAGGCATAAATTTAGACCAAGAATATTTATGTATTATTTTACACTTTGTTATAGGGGGTAACACGTGATTGATTTCTGATGATAAAATCGATTGATAACTTTTTGGTAAAACTTTTAGTGATTTTGATTTGACGTAAACATCATTTGTACACAATCTTCGTACTCCTGTTTAAACACGACAACTTCATCCATTTCCGAGAATTGATAAATTTACAGTAAAATTATTAACAAAAAATGAAAAAAAAAATTTAATTTTAAGCCTTGCATCTTTTTGCACAGCAATATTTAATTAAAGCATGTCGGGTCCTATGGTCATATATTGGACAAAATAACCAGCCCTTAGCCTATGTCTCAATAGTTATAAATTACCTTGTAGATTATTTACAACACAAAGTTATGTACAGTTACAAACTTATGAATAAGAAATTTACAAAAAATATAAGTTAAGTTATGATTGCAATATATATACTAAAATCCAAAATTTATGTGTTTGTTTATTAGGTCCTTCATAAACAAAGCCCCTGTAAGTCTAGGCAAAAACTAAGTATATAATTGGAATCAGCATTGCTGTGGCGAATGGATTTGTTCGGAGAGGGAGGGTCCTTAAGTGAGGTTGGGTTCATTTAGTAAATATCTTTTGAAGTGAACTATATTTCTACTACCCGTCCGACAGAACAAGCTTTCATCTAGTGGTATTCTATAATCTACTAACACAATTATCAGGTATAATATACATTTTGCAATCATACGAAAGCAATGAAATTTAAGGTTGTACAATCAAAATAATCGCATATACACCATTAGACAACACTTTTTTATAGTCACCTATTGTCAATCTTTCTGTATACCTTTTGCGTGTTTGTAAAATTTACCCTAAACATCAGTAATATAAGTTTTAAACACTTTCCAACTAAGTCCTTTAAAAAATTTCTCTTACAAACATTCTTTATTCTACCAATAACCAATTAACTTTTGAAATACAAAACTTATTATGCTGGTTAAAATTAGAGTTATTGAATTTATCTAAACTCAAATTTTTGATAAATTAGATCAATATTTGAAGAAATTTTAATTTTATTGAAAAAAAAAAAGATACAAACATTTTTGCTTTTTCTTATATGTTTATAAGAATTTTTTCTCAATAAACCCCATATATAGTTTTCCATAATATTTTTATTCTATTGTCCTTGATAACGTTGTTCAAAATTCGTGATTTCTGGATGGAAACGTTCCCTTGCTTATTTGAATACGCTTTCACTTTTGAATTCATCTAATCAGCATACAACATATGTACTTTTAAAAACATCCTGCAATCCATGACCTTGAAAATTTTTAACATAAGCTATGTCGTAGTATACAAATTAGTAGTAACTCATTTTGAAAAAAAAAGTCAATAAAATTTGGCCTGAACAAAAAGAAAATAGTAATCGTCAAATAAATAAAATTGAAAAGATCATACGTTGTAATTATTTTTAATTACTCCACGAAATTTGGATTGAATGAGAATTGATCTACTTTGGATAATGTAATATAAACCACTAATTAAAGTAAAACTCAAAAGCAAACTACAATAACATTTAATATTTAATTCCTGCACAAGCTGCTTACAAAAGGGACACATAAAAAGTACATTGAACAACATACACAAATAACACACAAATCGCAAAGGCATAACACGTAAAATGTCAGTAAATCAAAATATTAACCAAATCAAATAAAATACTGCTACAAAATGTGTTTATCATATTTTAATTTTTATATGGTAAATAATAATTAAACAGTCTCATAACTTCGTTTGTCGAATGTTAGTATAAACACAGAGAAAACACAAGAAAAATCAATATTACGTAATACATACATTTATGCAAATAAGATAATAAATCATCAAACACAATATAAAAAAAAACACATGGCAAGTACATTATAAATATCATATCAAATCAAAATTCTAAATCAATAAACTCTGCTTTGGTATTCTTTGAATCAACAAGAAAATAATAAGTCCAATGACAATAAAGGCATCGTAAAAATTTAATGTTAAGTTAAGAAGAGACATAAACGACACCACGTGCACTAAACCAGGTAAGACAATGTAGTCAATCAACGGCTGACGGTAAAAGGCGTACTAACCAACGACATCACTCGCAACCAACCAAAGTAAGACAATTAAGTCAACCAACGTTTGTTGTCCGGCTATTTAAAATGTACCCATTCAAATCATACTAAATAAATATATCAAAAACAACACCGACAGGAAGTAATCCTTCAGAATCGTTCCTCTCCTTATACAAAATAATTAGAATTAAAGTACAAACAAATTCATGAGTAAAACAAACAGTTTAAAACAAATCATAATTTAGTTACATTCCACATATCATTGTATTGTTTCAAAAGATCCCTTTCCTATGTTCTGAAAATAGAATATAAATGCCTGACTCATCGTCTTATGTCTCGGCGACAATGTTTATTTTACAATCTGAATTAAGCATTGTTAACTTGCATTTTATCGATTGCATGCGTGCGTTAAATAAAAAAAGACTAGACAGGGAATTCTTCCGAGATATGACGAAAGCAAATGCGGTTCAATATGTCATTTACTATTAAGGGTAACTATACATAATTTTTTTTTATTTAATTTTAAATTTAAAATATTTTTTACTAGTTGTTCGTAGTACTGCTTTAAAACTACTACAACACGCTTTTTGAACTTTGTTAAGAAAGTTTGGAAACTTTTCATCAGCAAAAATTTGCTTAATTTGTGGACCAACAAAAACTCCATTTTTGATATTTGTTTGTAATAGCTTCGGAAAAAATTGTTTTTAAATATTGATTTTTTATCCAGCTTAATCTTAAATTATTGTGTAAAAGTGGCGTTACCACTTTTTCTGCTTCAACATCGACTCAAATTTTACGTTTTGTTTCCCGACACAAACTTCTTCTCTTACAGGCTATGATCGTCGAATATAATGATGAAAACCAGGTCTACTGTCCTATAAACATAAATAACACGGATATTTTGTATACCCATCCTGTAGTTCCATTAAAAGTCCTATCATTTTGAAATCTCCAATCAGCTGCTAGTTATGTTTGGAATACTTTATATATTTAAGTAAGACTTTAACATAATTTTCTTTCAAATGTACTGAGTGAGCGGTTGGAAGAGATGGAAATACATTTTTGTTGTGCAATAAAATAGCTTTCGCAATATTTGAGGAGCTGTCAATAAATAAACACCATCCACTAGGAACAAAGGGTATCTCAATTTCTTCAAAGATACTTTTTATATTATAATAAAAACAAAGCCTATCTTCTTTTATAAAAATTGTAGAGTTTTCTGATCGGTGATTTTGACATCAATAAGTAAATTCTACTGTTTAAACAAAAACCCAACAGTTTTTGTATAAGGTCGGGTTTCGGTTGTTCTGGAGTAGGAAAAAATTCCTTATCTGAACCATTTTCGTTAGAGCTTGCCTGAGATAGTTTAATTGGAGATTCTGGTATTGGAAGTGTCGAATCATGTATAATTGGAGCAACAATGAGTCAAGGTCACGATATATAATAGGTTTTGCATTTTTACCACTACGATTTTTTTGTGGATTGACAATGCAAAAGTAGCAGTCATTAACGTGATCTTTTGGTTTTCGTAAAATTCTTGGTATTGTAAATTTTATAGACCTCTTTTTACCTCGAAACCAACCTAAAACGAATGGAAATCAAAATTAATGTGTTTTTCATATTTTATTGTTTGACAACTGCTTACCTTCCAACACCTTTTATACGTGCTACCAACGACCTGCCGAGCCTACGATTTGTCTTAGTTCCGAATTGGATACTTAAAATATACTTCATAGGCTTTACACCCTTTATATTCAAATTTTAGATCTCGTATTCTAACGGATTTACATCATACCTGTCGGTGAATAGCGGACAATTAACAAGTAAATTTATTCGAAATCAGTTCTGGTCATTCTTTTAGGTTCCTCACTAAATATAATTTAAAAATATTTTATTAACCATTTGACTTTTTTAAATGGAAACACATTTTTTATTTTTTATTCTAAATTTACGTGAAAAACTATGGGCACTTTATATATACGATACATTTTTTGGGTCAATATTGGCCTTTAAATAGTTTTTAGGTTATTATTTACTCTAATTTTATTCACATTTAGGGTGATAACAACCTTGACTGTCCATGGTTTAAAAGTAAAATTAAATTCTCTGCAACTTTGCTATTGATGTTTATCTACCAAAGCTCAACTGTAAGTCGATAAATTAGTGTTCTTATTAAAAATACATGATTAATCAAAACATTTATCTGAATAAACTGAAAATGTCAAATACGAGAAGAAATTTTAGTAAACCTGTCATCATTCAAAATCTGTTTTTGTTAGATATTGATATAGTGTTGTTCGCAATAAGGATAAAATTTGTTTTTTGGTCACACCTTACTTACAGGAGTTTTCAAAGCTCCAACGTTATTTGCTATTTGTTGTACTCCAACATAGGATTCTCAACTGCTAATAACGATAACGATGTCAAATTGCATATTCTCTTTAGTACAAACGTGTTTCTTGGTATTTTCCTCATAGTTGGCAATTGTAGTTTTTTTGAATCTCAGCTCGTGCAATATAATTTTTCAATTATAATTTTTGATAAAAACTAGTTTCAGGGGTTTTTGCATAGCAAAATTGTAGATAATTTAATTCTATATTGATCTAGCAAGAAATATACATAGTGTTCTATTTTATTTTTATTAAGTTATTCAATCAATGTCAACTTATAAATTTTGGACAGTTAGGGTCGTTACCGCCTTAAGTGTGAATAAAATTTGAATTTGATTATTCAAGTAATCACATAAAAAAGTTAAATATCTGAAGGCCGATATTGACGCAATTAAATTTTTAAAAATTGATATCTTGAAAATTATTATTCTTTGAGTAAGACTCGCATACATCAAGTCACGTTTTTTACGTAGATTCAAAATAAAAAATGTTCCCATTTAAAATGCCAAACTGACAGGTGGTCCATGGAAATGGGACACTCTGTATAATTAAAAGTAATTTTAAATTGTAGGCACTAAAGAATCTAAAAGAATGGTCAAAACCGATTTTGAAAAAAATTACTTTTTAAAAGCAATATCCGCGTATTACACCGACGCTTTTTAGATGACATTTTAACACCTGATTGTTGCTTATCACTATTTGTAAATGTATTTAAATTAATTAAAATGATTTTAAAAACTATAAAATTGAAAAATTATTACTTTTGTTTACTTTATCCATTCCGCTGTTGTTCAGACATTGAAATATGCAACAAAAAATTGGCGATTTAAAAAAATCTTTTAAACTAAGATAAAAATTTTGTTGTAGTCTTAACCGTTTGTCAATAAACATACTTTGTATATGCAAAGAGTTTGCATTTCCTCTTATGTAACTTACATATAACAAATATTTTAATTGAAATCGACCAATTCAGATTTCAACTACCATCATTATGCAATTTTATTTTTATTTTTAAAGTACTTTGTCTGTAAGCAATACATTAGTTGGTTTTTCGATTATTATAGCCAACTGAAAGTTGTCAAAAATAACAATCTCGAATCGCCTGGTGTAAGTTTGCAAGGGATTGTACCAGAGCAAATAAACACCGAAAATTACTCTACAGCTGTTTCGTCTTTTAGACTCTTTCAAAATCATTGAGAACAATAAAACGAGTGCTACAATATAATATAAACAAAAGTATAAACCACACAACTTCAAAAACTAATCCCTATCTGAACTAATATTGTCGTCAAAGTCACTAATTTCCCTATGAGAAAAGTCATTTTCTTTTTCCTGAGATAGTGTTTTAAATACTTTTTGAGATCTTTGAGGCTGTATCAATTTCATGACATCAGGATGAATAGCGGTTATTGCATTTTTTTTCGGGGTTTCAAAGATGTGATTATTTGGTCAGAAGAAATCAATATATTGTGTAGTATATCGGTATTACATTTCATCCTTGATGTCTTGCGCGAATGTTTGAGTCGAATTTTTCTAAACTTTTTATGACGCGACTCCTGAGCTTCTTCAGACATTTGTCCAATTGGTAATAAAAAATGTTGAATTATATCTGGCCCATGCAATAATATTTTATGCAGTGTAACAAGCATTGTAGAAAGAGACGTACAAATTTGCAGTTTCGATGCAGTATTCTTTGAAGGAAATTATATTAATCTCGTATCCACAAGTCAAAGTACGTATTATTACGTAAAACCTCTCGATTAATGATTGATTAACTCCTGTTATATTAGACGACACACCACGATTTTTAAAGAATCTTCTAGCACTGTTACCATCATTCGTATTTCATTCCCCCTGTCTTGGAAGGTCTAGTAATAATCGTGTTTCAGATCTAAATCTTCTTATTATTAGCTTCTTTCTATCTGCAACACTTTTATTTTTATCAGGTTTACGACATTGCCATTTTCGTTCATCTAATCTATAGGAAATATGTAAAACACATTCCATTAATCTTATTTGCCCATGTAAAGTGGATAAGCCCCAGGAAAATGTCTCCAAATCACTTTGACGTTATAGAAGCCTTTCTAGATTATTCATGTCTTTAAAAGTTGCCTGACAAATACAATACTTTTGAGTAGCCCACGATTGTTTCCTCAAATTTATGAGTCAATTTAAGTACATTTTTATTCAATTGGACTAAGGTTGATCGAATAGTTGTGATTTGGTTGGTCACATTTTCAAACACTTCTAAGACTGTTTGATTAGTTTTTTTTTCTAGAGTAAAAAGTTAATGAGGGCCGAGGATTTTGATACAATATGATTCTTTGAATCTTTTCGTAGAAAGCGTATAATTGCAAAGGTACCAAAAAGTTGCTAAAATTTTTTCCGTCTTTAAATTCACTTGTCTCTGTTTTTTGCTTGTATCTGTTCTGTCTACCACTACCGTCACACAGCCATTTGAAAATTATTGTAATGTTTGTTAGTTCTTCCTCTCATTTAAAAATATTTTTAATACTTCGTTTTGCACAATGCAGAGTCGTTTTATTATCAGATCGACTATTGATTGCAACTGAATTTCGCCTATATATTCACTAATTGATCAATCTTCCTCTGGTGGAAAACACATTTGTTTTGCAAGTTTGATTTTTTTATAGGATGGGTATATATTTTGTTTTTTTTTCCCTTCCAAATTTTCTAATAGTCTGGTAATTTCGGTGATTCAATTTAGTTGCAGTAATCAAAGCTAACGCTTCTTCAGGTGAATAATGAGTTGGCTGGCATTCTGCTCTTGCAAACGCTTTTTTGAATTTAGTCGCCTTTTTAGAAGACGAAACCAACTGCGTCAAGACACAATCAGCATCTCTTTTACTAAACTGTCTAAACTTAACACTAGTAGCATGTGTTAACTCACTTAATGTGTGGTCCGTAAGCAGGGATTTCACCTTTCTTGTTTTTGACTTATATCCACTGAAAGTGAAATTTATTTTTGGCCTTCTAACTTTTTTACTACTTTGTGTACCACTTGTACTGGGTGAATAAAGATCATTTAAGGTTATTGGAGTTTTCAGTCAATCGTGGTGTTTTTTAAAAATATGTTTTATTACAATGACACTGTTTTCATCTCTGATTATATCCGATCATAAAGGAGTGAACAATTCGGTTCAGTTATTGTAATATTAGTTGAGAACCGTGTTGTTGTTGTTTTAATATAATTCGTAAGTATATTTTCAAGCTTAAATGAAGATACTCCTGTGCCCATATTGCCATTTTTCAGCACTTCGTATAATTTTTTCCTTAGAACTTCACGTATGGTGCCTGTAAGCATATATTCCCCACTATTTTTCAGAAATGCTCTTTATTGCACTTAAAATTTTGCTGTATCAAATTTGCAAGGCCGTAAGATTAAAAAGAACATAAAATGACAATGTACAAAGACGTACACAAATTTTGGCAGCCTAATGTAAACAAACATTTAATTAAATTACGTGCATCTGTGAGCGGATTACAAAAAAAATTGTTAAATATGCAAGACACTCAAATCCTTTTCTATATCTTAAAATACTTGTATGTAATGTATCCATGGTAAAAATGTTCTTATAAATAATTACTTTTATTTTAGGAACCTAACAATTATACATTACCGGAACAACTGCTGACTGTTGTTGCAGTAGGCCGCATATGGTCTCTTTTGCCGACCAATTAAAAATAAAATTACGTCATTTGTTGTTATGGCATTTTATAAATCGCTTGTTTTATTTATAAGTTTTGTTCACCTAAAAATAGAACAGGTTGTATCGTTTATCAGTTTTAAGAATTTTGTCTAGCTAGATTCGCAAAATCACTGTGCACCTGGTGAAAGTTTGCAAAAGATTGTACAATAGCAAACAAACACCTAGAATCATTCGACAGATGTTTTGTGCTTTTTGGATTCTTCAGGAATGAGAGAACTCGAGTGTTAGTTAACTATTGTACAAATGCGCGCTGTCTCCGATATTACCACCAGCGGTAGCAAGCGATTTGAGATTGTTATTGTAAACACCTAGTTGGCTATAATAATCAAAGGATCGACTTACGTACTGCCTACACATCGGCCGACAAAGTTGCTATGATGCGCCAACTAGGGGTAATATAGTCGACAAGTATGGGGTGTTTTTTCTCTCTCCTTTCTGGATAATTTTTTCCCTTCTCGCCAAAAGTGCAGGACTTCTGGACGTAAGTATAAACTTATCTAAAGATGAGTCATAATCAATTTTTTGAGTAGAAACTGTCAAAATGATTAAAAAAAGTATTTGCTTGATTTCAGTATGTTGTTCGTAGCTATCTAGTACATCATCAAATTCGGCTATCGTTTTTTAAAGCTTTTTCTCTAATTGCTCCACTTTTGCCTCGAATTGTTTAACAGTGGTTTCAATATCCTGTTCTATAGATTTGTTAATTATGTCCTCCAATTTCTCCATAAAATTACTACTTTCCAATAGTTTTATCACTATGTTTTCGGCAAGATCGTCATTATCGTCAACACTAACACCTTGGGCTCGTCTTCGACTCATTATCGGACAATACAACTTTAAATTCAAATAGAAATATAAATATCAGCAGCTACGCTCAAACACGTCCGCTTAGCTCTGTGGTCGCATTAAAATTCAATCAATATACACAGTACACCCATCAATATAATCTAAGGATATCAATTTTTATTTGATTTGCTTGATTGTACTTCCGTTAATTTTTACTTATAAACTACTGTCTGTCAAAAGTATCCATTAAACAATTACAGTTAATTGATAAATCTTAAACTGATTTGAATTTTAATCATTTCTGCGTTGTTTGAACATGAATGAATAAAATAGACGTCGTCATTTGTATCCGGACAAAATAAATAGAGCAGTTAGAATGTTGGTATTTGGAGTAAACAAGTCGACGTAGCGGTACGACTAGGTACAACACAGAGCTTAATTTGCCGATTATGGCAATGTTACAGAGGTACAGGTAATCATAGAGAACAACATCTTGGAACAAGAGGCGTCACCACTGTTATCAAGGCCGATACATCACTTTTCAGTTTCGCCGACTGAGTTAAAATCCTGTCTCCAGGAAGTTCACAGTCAAACCATTAGGCGTCGTTTAAGATAAGTCAATTTTTGTTCCAGACGACCTCTTAGGATTCCACCACAAGGAAAATGGAGGGCATTGCGTAAACTGAGCTCGAGAACACTTAAACTGTACTCAAGAGCAACAGTCGACTATACTTTTTTCTCGCGATTCGGATTAAGATCAGATAGTCGCAATATTAAGAGTCTGGCGTCAGTCTGGTAATTCAGCAAGATTGCAGAATTAATTTCTTAATTCCGAGCTTGATTTATTTTATTTTTGTCAATAAACGGTTTAATTTTAGAATTGCCGAGGTGTGACTCAGACATTACAGATGATTCTAGACTACTGAGTCAAAGTAAGTGAGGGCGCATTGCACCTATAAGATACTGATAACCGCGTCTATTAAAACGAGACACACCGTTTTTTAGGGAGGTTTTTTGATGTATTACTTTCAAGAACCACACCGAAAGGCATGTCCTATTTATTTAACTTGACCAGAGACACCGCTCTATAAGAACCCGCCCAGAAACGTCGCGTCGCCTGCAATGTTATTTTCTCACGTTGAGGAAGCTTTCATCAAGTTAAACGTAAACGTCTCACACTTTGATTGACCGAATCTCTCACAACCGTACGTTGATTTCATTCAACGTAGTGCGTTTTACACCATACTTAGTTTTAAATGTCAAGCTCCTACCATTTCTTTTTGAGTACGTCGTTCACTAATCCAGTACATTTATTCCTACCCTCACGTTACTCACAAACGCTTATCATTGCTTAACAAGTAGGGTTTTCCTGTGTGGTAGTAAACAATAAGAGTTAATAATTGTTAATATTTACTTCGTTGCTTTGCTTTTTTCTTTTAAATTAAAATAAATACTTTGAGATCTATCTGTTCGTTTTCTTCGACGTTTCAACTATTGCACAGTACTGAAGTTCTGTAATTTCGTTTCTCCACTGCAGCTGTCCGAGTGAGAGGAACGACTATCTAGCATTCAGTTTTTGGATATCCGTCGGACCAGGAAGCAACCCAACAAGATTTAAAAACTCATATGTATGCTGTCTTACTTAGAAATCCCACGTAAGAGAGCATTTTGTAGAGGAAGCTAAAACCTCACAGAAAATTTGTCTTTATTTTTTACCGACGTTTAGCTTCTCCTACAATAAGATAATCATCAAGGAAATCAACAAAATGCGAACATGTTATCTGGATTTTGCAATTATAAAAATATGTAAAATTATCAAGTCGAATTCAACAAAGGTTTTCTCTTAGTAATTCAAATATCATCATTATGGCATATTTGAAAAATACGTAAATTAGTTGCAATTAAAAAACTTATTAGCAAATAACGTAGTGTTTAAGACTCAACATCTAAGAATGAAAAATTTAAGTTCAAGTTACTGAAAACTGAAATCTTCTACTAAAAAGGGCCAGAAGTCCTGCACTTTCTTAGTAAAAAAAAATTAAACTTTCTTGTAGATTAACCTAAAGATTAGTAATATCAACTTTTTGAGTCAAAACTCATAGGGGCCTTAAGATTAACTCAACCAATGATTGCAAAACTCGCCTTTAATTTGGTTAAAATTAGCTTGACGTTGGTTTGTTTCGACATTTTTGTTGGCAGTTATAAAAGGTTTATATCAGTTACATCCTAATTAATTGTCAGTAGAAATTATTGCAATATCATTTTCATGGTATAATCACTTTTGATAAAAATATTTAATATTCTGAAAAATTTTTAATCAGCTATCAATTATCTAAATTGATTATTTTTCGTGATAACGTTAATAATATAACGGTTACTATTCTCAATAAATTATGTTTTAATAACAATTAAAAATAAATTATTTTCAAATTTTAACGTTCTTAAATAAAATTTACAAGTTACGTTGAATTAAAAGTGTACATTTTAATTGTTTGAATGGGCGTATCACAATATGTTTTAGCAATTTTATTCATCATCTCCCAATTCTATTGTTAGAATTCTTGAAATACAAAAAACATAATTTGAATGACATACTTACAGTTTTAATTGTTTGTAATTTATTTTTTGTTCCAAATTTTATAAAACGTTTTTAGTAAAATGTCCATTGTGGAAGAACAATTATACAATTTATGAACTACTCAAGTAATACTTTAGTAAAAGTAATTCATTCACAAACATAAAAATAGAGGTAAAACTTGCATAAAACAAACGCCCCAAATATAATAATAAAACGAAATTTAATTAATCCACAAACTGCACAACACACATAAAGTTAGATTAAAGCATTTAATGTTAATTGATCACTACGTTACATATAACAGAGGTCTGTTGTTCCAAAAATCAAAATTAGTTAAATATAATTAAGCTACTTTGTAAAAGTTTTGCCATTGTTTGAAAGCACATGTAGCTCGGAAATAAATTTTTATGAAAATAAATAATTACACAGCACAGCACTGCTTAGCAACAGAGCTTTATTGTATGTTCAAACGAACAACTGTGTTAAACTACACGAAAGCAAATAAAATACACCTGCACTATTGATGTGAATTTTAGCTTTCGTTTTAAAAAACACACTTTTTATGAACATAATTACTATTTGAATCAATTGTGTTACGCTAATTAGACATCCATGTAATGAAAATTTATTAAAGAAAACTGTAAAATAGGTATACTTGTTGATAAATTACTATGCCACGAGCGTATTCTTTTTCTAGATTTCTGCTTCATAAAAAGTAAAGTTTCTTGTTAATGCCAAAAACGTAGCAAGTCTACATCGACTAACTTATCTTTCAAATTCGTTTTAAAAAGACTGATTATTGTAAGCTTTTGATGTATTATCCTTTAAGCATTTATTACATGTTTGTATGTCAAGTTAATGCCTGAAACTTTGTAGACTCATTAAATATTTCTCATGATTCCACATCATTTACAGTTACACCATTTTAAAATTGTAAAAGGCAGTATGTCTTAATTAGTGTGAGTTTAAAAGTTTAATTGTGGTACTTTACTAATTTTTTCTTTTTTTTTATATCAAAATTACAAATACAATTTAATGTTAAATGTCATTTATTTGCACTGTTTTACATTAAATAAAAGTGATGAAACGTCTGAATTGAATAAGAAAAGAATTGATATAAGTAAACATTAATGTTGTCAGAAACAATTTTGAGAGAAATCGTAGAATTATTCTGTCAGAAAGATTTTAAGTACTTCCAAGTGTAGCCGAAATGCTTTTAAATGCGCGACAAAGAACTTTTCGGAAAAAAAATATGCTATACACCCCTTGCTAATAACTTTGTAATAACTTTACAGAAGGAAATCCACCAATTTTGAAAACTGTATATTGTTGATATAACTGTGGGATTCTATTATTGATGCCAGTTTTAGTTCGTCGTGAGTTCGTGGATAAACGACAAGATTCTATTCCTTTAAGTAAATGGTTACGAAAAATCTTAAGTAGTGGGCACCAGCTGATAAAACAATTCAAAAAGGATAGCAATATTTAAGTGACGCAATTGTTTCATCAATAATAGAAAAAAGCAGCAAGACAAGACAAACTTTTAATTTAAAACTTAAGAAAATATTAATAAATCTATGCAACTGTATTTTAACATCCACTCAGTATACAGGGTGTAACAAAATAAGTGTAAAACATTTCGGTAGGTGATTTCTCATCAAAAAAAAGATAGAGTCTTTCATATAAAGACACTTTATTAGAACATCCCTTATTAAGATACATCCTCTTAAAAAGGGTACATAAAATTTGTCTTACAATTTTTTTTCACAAACACTAAAAAAATTAGAAGTTGGAAATTAAAGTGAGATTTTTTATTATCAAAAGACACTTAGACAATAAATTATTTGGTTTACATCATGGTTGTAAGAGGCTGAAAACGCAACCCCTAAAATTTATTTTTAAAGTAATTTTTGTCTTATGATTTGATTACCATTTAAAATTTATTTTCAATAGCTTGTTTCATTCTAAACCAAAAATGTTTTTTAATTTTTTCCCCAAAATTAACCAGTTCGCAACAAAAAATTATTTTACAAACAACTATAGAGATACACATTGGCATAAAACCAAAATGCAAAACTAATTTACGTAGCAGGCCGCTATTAGTGATAGTGACAATTAAATTGGTATCACGCTATCAATTTGTAAATTTCAAAAATTGTGATAGAAGAAAATGTCACCTTTAATTTTAATTTTCTAACCTTTTTAGTGTTTAGGTAAAAAATTGTAAAACAAATTTTATGTACCTTCTTTAAGAGCCTACACTACCTTGCCAACACAAAGTAAGTTCCCATTTAATTCAATGTAATCGCGCGGCATCATAATTGCAATACTATTTATTTTTTCTTAAATTTGTTTTCAGGAATAAGATGCTTAACAATTAATCTACAGATTGTCCGAACAGTTTTTCTCTACAATGTTTAATAAAATCAATATCAACAAAATTAATTGTATAAGTGTTTTTAATTAAGTATTTAGAAAAATCTTTCGAAGGATTTGTAGCATTTTTTTTTCTCGTTTTTACGAAGTAAAATAAAAAAATTAATTAATTACGAATTAAGTTATGATGCCGCGCGATTACATTGAATTAAATGGGAACTTACTTTGTGTTGGCAAGGTAGTGTAGGCTCTTAAGGGCCTGTATTTTAACAAAAGATGCTCCAATAAAGTTTCTTTATACAGGGTGTAACAAAATAAACGAAAAAGCTCCAATAGATATTGATCAACTTAACAAGGTGGTAACATCGACAGTAAGTTTAGGACAAAAACAAATGCATACCCTGATAAATAATGATGGCGAAACTAACTAGTTTTTTTTTAAATCGATATAACTAACAAATCAGTCATTTTTTGGGTATGGTATAGTAATTAAACTACACCTTAAATTTTACGTAAAATCTGAAAACAAAATAAACAATAGCATGTTCCATTTGAAATAAGAAAGTTGACAGCTACTTCTGGTACAAGCGAAACTGCTGTATGAACGAAAATATTTTGTCTGAGTTCAGTGATGTCGAAAACAAGCTCAGCACTATTTTCAGAAAATGAATCAAATTAGTTCTCTATATACTTTTAATGCACGTCTGATGTGCCGGACCCTGTATATGTAGGATTCGTTCACTATGAAAAAGCTTTCCATACAATTGAAACAACTAGCATAAAAACAATGTAGAATCGATGTCAGATATAATCAACTACTACAACAAATAGCAGATAAGGCAACTGCAACGAGCATCTACATACAAAAACTAACCAGATACCATTAAAAAAAGGCATTAGGCAGGAAGATAGCCTGTCACCAAAGTTATTTACTTTACCCCTGGAAGATGTCTTCAAAAAGTTAAAATGGTCAAAAAAGGGTATTAACATTAACGGGAAATACTTGAATAACCTTAGGTATGCTGATGATATAGTATTAATAACAAAAACTAAAAAAAAATTGAAGCAAATGATGATAGAACTGAATCAGGAATCAAAAAGATTGGATTAAATATAAACTTAGACAAAACTAAGGTAATGTTTAAAGAAGAGGGTAAAATACAACAAGAAAACAAAGAAATAGAAATAGTGGAGGAATACATCTATTTAGGACAAAAAATAATGATAGGAAGAGAAAATCAAATAGTAAAGATAAAAGGCTGGTAAACCAAACATGGGCGGCAGTTAGAAAGTTAAACTTCATAATTAAAAACAAGAAGATCCCGATACATTTAAAGAAAAAAGTATTCAATTCGTGAATAGTACCTGTAATGTGTTATGGAGGGAAAAATTAGACATTGACATAAAGAAATATAAACATCCTACAAACAACACAACGCGCAATAAAAAAAATAATGCTGGGAATAACATTAAGAGATAGAAAATCGAATAAGACAGGTGACCCAAATAACAGATGTAGTAGTAAAGGCCGCTAAACTAAAATGGACATATGCAGGACACGTGGCAAGAAGTAATCTAGATAGGTGGACTAAAGCAATATTAACCTGGAGACCTTATACTTTTACAAGACCAAGGGGTAGATCACCCATGAAATGGACGGACAACCTTAAATTAACAACCGGGAACGATAGAGAGAAATTGAAGAGGCGTATGTTCAAAAATGGACGTGAAACGCTATGAAAGAAGAAAGAAAGAACAAAATAAGTATAAAACATTTTAGGGGTGATTGCTCATTGAAAAAAGATAGGGTCTTTTAGTTACTATCTGCATTAAAACATGATTAAAGATAAATAAATAAAACTAATTTATTAATAAGAAAACATACAACATGCATGTAGAAATTATAGTAAATGTTCAATATGTACACCTTGGGTCATTACATTCGTCTAGACATCGGCGCATTGACCCACGTATTGCTCAAATATTCATGGAGTCTCTCTAATTACCCTGCACGCATCGATGATGCGGTTTCTTAAGTTCTCTACATTGCGAACAGGAGTAGGATAAACCAAACTCTGTAAATGGCCCTAAGTAGGATTTAGATCTGGGAATCGAGGAGGCCAATTATGTGGTCCTCCTTGACCTATCCAATGATTTGAATATGTTTGAGTTAAATTCTGACGTGCTGCTTAACTAAAATGGGAGGAAGCCCCATCGTGCATAAAAAGCATATCCCTTCTGACGCCCAAAGAAACTTTCTCCAGCAGTACTAAATGGACTTCTCTTTAAAATTGGGTGTATGCCTCACCATTTAATCGAGAAGGTAGAAAATTAGAGCCAATTAAATAATCCCCAATAACTCCGACCTACACGTTAAGAGAAAACTGTTCTTGATGGTTGACTTGGACAATAGCGTGAGGGTTTTTATCAACCCATATGTGGTTATTATGAAAATTAATAATTTTGTCCCAAGAAAAAGTACATTCGTCTGTGAATTCAATAGTCTTCAGAAAGTCAGGATTTCTTCTAATCATTTCCTGCATCCAATGGGAAAATTCAAGACGGTTTGGAAAATCTTGTGGTAACAGTGCCTGTACTCGATGTAGATGATTAGGGTATAAGAGTTGTTCATTTAATTTTTGAAATACCATTATGTGATCAACATTTAACTCAAAAACAATCTTTCTAGTACTGCTAGAAGGTTGTTCTTCAACCAAATTAAGTGCTGCTTCTTCAAGTTGTGGTGTTCTAACTTCTCGATGGCGACCACAATCCTGCATTCTTTTGTTGAATCAACCATATTTTCGTAATCGTTGATGAAAGCAGGCAAATATTCTATGCAAAGAAAGCTGCCGTTGAGGATACATTGTAGCATATCTTTTAGAAGCTTTTAACCTATTCCCCTGAGATTTGGTTTTCACATACCGCCAGCAATTGTAATATGGTCGAAAAAAGTCAGAACAAGTTTCTACGTTTGATAGAATTTTGACTAGATAAACCACATAAACAATTTGCAATAAGCTAAATTTACACAGTCTTAAGTACCGCAGGTCAATTGCCAACCTTAACCTACTAAATGGTTCCATCGACAGTCCTGAACTACTACAGTGCATTGACTTTAATGTGCCAAGAAGAGGACTAACAAGATTAACACCGTTATTTCAAATTTAACATGTAGAACAAATATTTCATACAACAATCCTCTTCGCAAAATGATGTCTTTAACCAATCTATATATGAAGCAAACCAGAAAATCACATACAAATACGTGAAGCACCTTAAAATCTCCTCCATAATGTGTTTCTTGTTTAACGTAGATTATAAAGATCCTACAGGTTGCTCGTCTTAATTAAAATTACAATGTTAATTGGCATCTGAACCATGAAGCATCCACAAAGTAAAACAGAACAGGATGTTGGTATGTTAGCCCCAATTGGTATGTAGAGGTAGGATCAAATCTTGAATACGTCCACCTGAGAGATGTAGGAGTTTTTCATACATGAAACAGTCTCAAACCGTTTATTTTTGGTACTCAAACTTCCCTGTGCCTCTAACAACGATACGCAAGCAAAACAACGATACGCAAGCAATAGGTAGCAGATATAGCTTTTCTGAGTATAACAATTCATCCAATATGCTACTTCTTAGTGCATATAATGAATGTAAAATTGTGGAACATGTGTTACCATCAAATATAAATATTTCGATACCACTTGCGTCTTTAATAAAATATAGTTCCATAAACATTAATATTTCTAAAGCGGCTTTGTATGAATGACAGCTATTTTAACAATGACTGGAAAACCCAGTCAAAAATTTCATACGAAATTATTGTTCTCTCAACATACAGGGTGTGTCTCGACAATAGTGTGTTAGACGAAAAATGAGAACGAAAGAACCGATGCAGCTGAAATCTAATAACTTTATACAAATGCACATGGCCTACTTACTGAAAATATTTTTATGGCGGTATCACTTCCGGTTATGCCGGAAATAGATACCAACTTTGTTATTTTAAATATAATACACAAATTTTTATTTTATTTTCGGTTTTTGCGTAAAATTTTCCGTCTTTTACTATTAAATTTAGGGTACCTATCTTTTATCATTATTTAGAAAAACAAATTATTCCAGGTTTTAGCAACGAAAATTTGAATCTATTAAAAAATTAATATTTCATGAAACATAAAAGACAAATAAGCAAAACTTTTACAACGGTTAGACATGGTATTGGACTATGTTTTTAGTATTAGAGATTTTTGAAATTGATTTCTAGGGAAGGTCCGGCAGTATCGGTAGTTAAGAAAACTAAAATTGTCAAAAAGTCATTTTTTTAAATTGCAACTATATTTTTTAATATTTTTATGTGATGCATAATTTAATTACCCATCTGCTGATATATTATGTTTCTATACCTAAACTGAATAATTTTCGTGTTATCTGCTTTTTTCTGCTTTTCTTGGAGATGAAGTAGTAAATTAATAGTGGGCTTTGTATTCTCTTTTAACCAACTGATTTAAAGTATCATACGACAAGCCATAAAACAGATTGCAAAGCACACTATTAATTTACTACATAATTTTTAGAATAGTAGAAAAAAAGCAGATAGCACGAAAGAAAAGAAAGTAGAAAAAAGCAGATAACGCAAAAATCATTCAGTTAAGTATAGAAACATTATATATCAACCGATAAATAATTAAATTCTGCATTAAGTGAAAGTATAAAAAAATTGACTTTCAATTTAATAAAAATTACCCCTTGACAATTTTAATTTTTAATCTACCGTTACTCTCGGACCTCCCCTAGAAATAAATTTCAAAAATATCTAATACTCAGAACATAGTCCAATACCATGTCCAACCGTTGTATAAGTTTTGCTTATCTGCCTTTTAAGTTTCATGAAATATTAATTTCTCAATAGATTCCAATTTTTGTTGCTAAGACCTCAAATAGGTATGCGAAACGTGATATCAGAAGACGTAAAAGTACACGGAAAACGAAAATAAAATAAAATTTGGTAAATTGTATTTAAAATAACAAAATATTTTCAGTAAGTAGAGCATGTCCATTTGTATAAAATCACGAGTATTCAGCTAAATCGGTTTATTCGTTCTCATTATTCGTCTAACATGCTATGGTCGAGACCCTGTATACAATCAAGACAAATATTTACTACATACTGGTTGAGGAGCAATTGTTTCTAAATTAACAGTAGAGTAGAATGCAATTACAACGTTACAATTTGTTATCAGAGAAATGTATGCAGATTGTCGGGAATTAGTTAAGTTTTGCAACCAAGAATACTAGTGTCATAACCTAGCTTGTTTTGCACATATCGTACAAACATACATAATCAAGTTTGGGAGTTGTTATTTTTTTCTCCATTATTGTGTTATTGCATATTATTATCCGTAATTTTGACATTAAAAAAAAGGAAATATTGACTTTACTTACCAGTAACAAGTTTTGGCAAATGTTACTGTCCAAATCCGACTCGAAAAGCATATTGCGACATTTATACCCTATTTGAATTACTTCTTGCTGGTCCCTTAGTAATTGACTAAGAGCAATAATTATTCTAAACTTTAGATGAAAGTGTCAACAAAAGTACCTTTGTGCTGATTACTTCTACTTTGGGGTGATTAACAAAATGTTATGTTATCTTAATTAACTTTCGACAAAATTGCTATAGTGTAGATCAAGTAGAGATAAAATATGCAGGTTTCATTCCTCTCAAAGAAAAGAGAAACATATACGTTTGCTTCCATTCTTCTTTTTTTTCTTAAAGTTAACAAGTCATCTATACACAGCGTTTACGCAATAATCACGTGCAATGGTGCGAAAATATTACATTTTAATTATTCCTTATGTGGCTTCAGGTTCTAATCGTGGAAAACCCAAATTACATTTAACGGAATTCAAAAAGCAAATAACAATTACAAACAATTCCATTTATAAAAAGGTGAAATTAAGCTTGATGTTGATATATTGTAACTGTTGTAGTTCACAAATAATAAAAAGAAAAAGAAAGTGACAGCTCTAGCAATACAACCTAGAAAAAAAAAGAACAATCATATTTGGCTCGAAATAGCGCACTAAATTTATGGAAGATCCAGTATTTGTAAGAGTTAACACAGCAAGGTCTGGCTTAGTCGGTGAGTTGGGGAGGTTCTTGAGCGAACTGAAAGAAATAAACTGCTGCGTAACAAGGTGCCACCGGCTGGGTAACAGAGAAAAATAAAACCGACCAACAGGAATTTAATAGGTTTTACTTAAGGTCTACTACGCTAAGACAAACACAAATCAGAAAGACAAATAGACATGTAAATATAGCAAATACAACTTAAAATATTAGAAGAATCTAAGAGATATGAGAGATTCTGTCGCATGAAACTTGCGTGCATTAGCAACAATAAAATGATTAGAATTTGCAATCAAATATGTCTAAATTCAGTTAAGTTTTTGTTTGTTACACCCCAAATTAAAATTAGCGTACCAATTTAAGATTGGTGATTAAGGAAACTCGACGTACACACCTCACTTACACACGGTGACTTAAAAACTAGAATTAAACTCTGGCAAGTACGGTAAGTAGCTTCCGCCAACCCAAAAGGCCTTTTGTTTTAGCTTCACCCAATTTTATTGAAAGCGCTACAGCTCTGATGGAGCTAGTGAAAACAAAACCAAACGTCGATGGGTGGAGTCTACTCCAAATACCAATTTGCTTATACACTACACCAGGTTCAAACCGTTTAATGTCACATATACGTGGGCTCCAAACGCCTGCAAAAATGAATAGGTTTCTTAAACAATAAACTTAGCTGTGTACTGATGCATGTAGTGCTGATAAGGAAGGTTCTTGCTAACGACAGCAGTTGACAGCTATTAGTAGATCGGTAGCCATAGGATTTCTCTGAGAAGGACAAGACAATAAAACTCGGAAATTAGATAGTTTCCTTCGAAATAGAAGGAACACAGCGTGAGCGACTCTTAACCGGTGGAGTATAATCGGCCGTTGCAGCTTCGATGTCAGCGACTCCGTGGTAGTTGGCATGTTTTTATAGCGAAGGATTCCCAATTGCTCGTTTCAGCGCCCCCAGAAATTATACAGACAGTAAAATACGAGTAGAGTATGAGGTCAAGACACGTAGGCGAAATCGGTCGAATTTATATTTCCACATTAATTTAACTTGGAATTATTGAAGCCACATTGATATTTGACAAGTCACAAGATGTCCGCCCGTTGTCTCGATTAATATTGAGAATAAATCGATCCACCAATAAGAAAAATCGTAGCGTGCACAGTAAATTTGATTTTTGTCGCAACGTGCAACTCTTGCGACCTACGTTCGGGTTCGAGTATTTTGAACCGTAACAATATCAAAATTTTTATTGAAAAGACAAAGTGAAGGATACATACCTAAGAAGTCTAACATTTTAAGTAAAACTGAAATCAATAAGTTTATTTTAGACGCTTCACATAAGGAATACCTAATGATTAAAGTAAGTTACAAAATTAAATGTTTATTCGCATTGCACACACCGATTTATTTTTAAGGTTGCTTTAATATTTGGCATTTTGGGTGCCTGTAGAATGAACGAATTAACTAAAGTGACTTTATCAGATATTGAAATCCTACAATTCAATCTTTTAGTAAATATACCAAAAAACCACAGTCATTTGTTGTTAATAAAATGTACTTAAATGTTTACCGCAAGGATGTTGCCTTACGACCAGAGAGCAAGAACACACTGATCTATTTTTGTTCAAATATCAGAAAATAAAAGGTTGTCAACAGGTAGTGGGAATTTATCAATTCAGAAAAATGCCGCAAATGGTTGCTGCTTAGGTAATCCTACAGAATACACCAGCCATTGCTTCCGTCGCTCCGCTTCGACTTTTTTAGTTAATTCTAGTGCAGACATTGTCACTTTAAAAAGTCATGGGGGATGGAGTTCTACCAATGTCGCAGAGGTATACTTTGAGGGATCTCTTAATAACAAGGTGGAAATACCAAACAAAATCTTTACTGTGCAATAACAGAGTAACTCTACTAGTTTAAATGTTGATGTTCGTAATTCTAATACCAATTTTAATACCAATATTCCCAACAAAATGTTGGGATGCAACAACAGAGTAACCCTACTAGTTCAAATGTAATTCTAATATTAATGTTGATATCAATATTTCCTCAATATTTAAGACTTGTAATAATTGTAATATAATTATTAATATATTAAGATGTCACAATTTCTGAACGATCGGCGGAAAAACTAATTTAAGTAAAATATTGTTCTAGGTGATATAATTATTGTTACTAAAAGAACTAACATCAGTAAAAACGCTTAAAAAAGATTACAGTACAGAATAGAATTTTCTTTTAAGACGTTAGTTATTTTTTAATTTAAGTTTCGTTCACAATTAACAGAAAGAAGCATTATTTTTAACACTGCTTTTAAGATGAGGTTGTCGTAGAGCAATTCTTTTGGCGCTGAACATTGTCATTAACTAAGTTTACGTTACTATTATCTTTCTCCATTAAGTTTAACAATTCTAGATCTTCTAAAACTTTCATGTCAACCAAAAGACAATATTTTTATTTTTTACTGTTATATCATCAACTTTTAATATACGAAGTTTCAAGAATTAGTACAACAAATTCGAAACAATTTCAAATATTGCTACTTAACTAAAACATGCATTAACAGAATACTTTATAAAGTTAACAACTTAAACAATAACTGTTTGGTCATCCGTAAATTTGAACGTAATCATAAGTTTACTCGTTATTCTTATAAAGCTTGAAAACTCATTCTCTACTTTATTGCATATCTTTTTTTTAGTTTTATAGAGTTTACGAACGTAAATTTTGATTGAAAAGTATACTTCTAACTTTTTGGCTTCATTCTTTGAGTTTTCGTTGAATATTACGTAACCGTACTCATTGTTAATTTTAGTCAAATCTAATAAGTGTGCACTTAGAAATAAACTATGTATTCAACAATTTATTTTAATAATTTGGTAAATAACGTTAATAATAAGTTATTTCTGCAAATAATAATTGTCGAAATTTATTGGTACATCTTATGTTTTGCTTAAATAAGTTTGACATTAGCTTTTAAATCATTTATTGAGTATGTTTTGACAAAATTAATTTAATTTTCTCATTGTTTTCAATAATTTTGTTTTGAGTGTAGGTATAGAAAGCATTTCCAGTTTATTTCTGGAAAGAACAACAAAACACTTCAAGCATTGTTTTCGTATATTCTATATTTAGAGTTTCGGAAAGAACATCAAAGTTTTGAGTAACTGATTTGGTTTGTTTAACAATTTACGTTTTTGTATTAACGACGTTACTTACACATTGTTTTCTTAAACCATTATACACAATTAGTAATAACAATTCTTGTTTCGAATTAAAACTTATATTAGGTGGAGATGTGTTCTCAGCGTAATTTGAACCACCGTCTCTTGTTTGGATGCTTATGCACAGTTTTCATTTTGGATATCGTGGTATGTCTTGCAAGATCCATATTAGAATTTTAATTGTACGAGTTTATTTATTTGTTGCGCCGGTCTGTTAAATTATCGTTGCAAGTCCCGTTAGGATCGGCATTCATGGGGGTTGCAAGCGGAAAGTTATGGCACAGTGTAAACAACGATCGTTTTGCTACGTGTGTAAAATGTGAACATATAATTCTTAATTTACTTTAAAAGTATTGTAACCAAACGCGTCATGTTCGTAAATGTGGTTTTTACTTTTTTATAATTTATCGCGACTTCGTGCTTTTGGGCTCAATCTTTGTTCTAAACGAGGTGATCAGATTCCCGTATTATATTTTTTTGTACTAACAATTGGTATAATATTACAATGTAATGAATTTTATGCAATCACGTTATAAATATTTTAATATGAGTGTTCCCTTTGTTTGTTGGAAACAATCACAGAACTCGTTTTTATTGGTTTGTTTGATACTCAATTAAGAGAATGTACGATGCTTGTTCTTGATATTCTAATTTTGAATAAGTTTTAAAGCGTTTAATTTATTAAAATATGGTCGAGAATGAAACAATACCAGTATGTGAAAGAGCTTTGTTGTACAATTAATATTAATATTTAATGTGTTTATTTCAAAATAGACGCAATCTCAAAAATTCAACTGATTAGGCGGGAAATAGCGTAGCGACTGGTGAAACTCACCTGTTACCTACAATGATGTGCACTGATAAGTAACCTTCTTTACTTTTAATTGAAAATGCATGTATAAATAAAATGAGCTGAATTGCTATATTCTAAATCGGAATAGTTAGTACATTAGGTATCAAAGACGGGATGGCATTTAAAAAAAAAGTCAGGAGAGTGCTGTGCAGTTTATTTATCCATATATGATAATCAGTCAAAGCAACCGTTTTTCTTCAAAAACATTCATTTATCTCGTTTTGCATAGAACTTAGGAAAATATTTTTTTGTTTGTTTGTATTTTTGTACATTTGTGTTGTATTTACTTATCATTTCATAATACATGTATTTTTATATTTTCTAAATATATTATTAATAGTGGCCCATTTACCCTTTACTACAACCAATGGTTCAATACAAGCAAGTAATAATTTCCTATTCATAATAAATGTTACAACTCGATTCAGGCAAGTCATCATTTCATAGAAAGTTCAATGGCTTCATGCAGACAAACCGGCATTGGGCTAAACATCGGTCGATGGATCATTTGCTTATCTTATCATTAATGGTAGCCTACAAAGTCCCAATACTGAACTTCATTTATGACAATAACTTATATGAATCTTGCCATTGTATTGTGTTTGGTAGGATAGTACTTCTCATATTAATTTACTTAGTCCATCTGGAAGAATAATTAGCTACTATTGACAAGGAGTAATAAATATCAATTACAAAAGTTCTTAAATATCTGTAAATGTTTTAGTTGTAACCTCGTTATAAATATTTCAATTTTCTAATAAACTGTACATTGTGTTTTCTTAAATATGCAGTAGTTCTTTTAAAAAGCACTCCTCTAACACCTACAAAGTAATTATTGTTTTTGTGGTTCCATTGCCTTTAAAAAGTGACAACTGTGACGGATATGCAGTTGCTATCAGTGACCAACATATAAACATCATTTAAAATTTTACAAGTTTTCTACTGGGAGACCGGAGGTGATGTGATCGAATAAAATGGAAAGCTAGAAAAATAAATAATTAAAATTGAATAGAAACGTGATTATTATTCGTAATTTGTCAACAGATAAAGAACTTCTATGAATACAAGACAAAAATAATTTTTGCCCTAGGGCTGATAATTATATTTTCCGCCATTTTTAAGGGCCGAAAAGAATTTTTGCATATAAAGGTCTTTCAACAAGGACGGGTCGATGTTAAAATTGAATAAAACAAGATGTGTGTGAGATATTAACGAAATTTATTTTTTTTATTTGAAGGCCAGGTGCCCTTATGGATGGAATATGACATCGTTCAAATGTCCGCCGCGGCTTCGTATGGTGGCACGAATCCGAGGGGTCCAGTTTTTAATGACTCTGCTGCATAGAAAAGCTGAATCTGAGCGATGGCCTGCGTTATGTTGGCTTTCAGGGCAATGGGCGAATGTGGTTTATTGGCATAGACCTGCGACTTCAAAAAACCCCACAAGAAAAAGTCTAGCGGAGTCAAATCACACGATCTTGGTGGCCAATTCACGTCACCTCTGCGAGATATAACCCTACTCTCAAACCGTTCATGCAGAATGTCGATTGTGTCGTTCGCTGTGGGGCAAGTAGCGCCATCTTGCTGGAACCACATGTCGGTCCCATCCATATTGTTCAATTTAAGCCAAAAAAAATTGTTTATCATTGATCTGTAGTCTCCTGAACACTCTCACGTACAGCGGCGATGTTCTCGGCCGATCTGGCGTTCCATTGACGTAAAGGTGTTGGTTGGTTGTTTACCGAACCAGTTGTCTCAAATTTTGTCACCAATCGTTGGAGATAGACTTTGAAGGGCCACCGCGTCTGCCGTAAAATGGGCGTAATGCGCGCAACGTTTTCACACGTGTCCCTGTTTTACACGAGATGTCGTAAGACACACATTTTACTTCCATATTTTTCCTTTGATTTATTTAAATTACAATAAAAGACTAGTATTGATTGCAATATTATAAATTTTTCACAAGTTGAATAGGTAAACATTAAATTAAATAATTAATTAATCAACTCTTATCATGGCATACTATTGTTCTGCAGAGTCAGTATTATATTGAAAATGGGTCAAAAGATACAAAACTGTGATTTTCTAAAAAACCACTAATTTTAGGTATACAAAACCCTATACCAAATTAAAGACAGACAAATTTTGCATCCGACGGAATTAAAATATACACGGCGTTCTACTTAAAAAAATTGATTTTTGTACATTTAAACATCACATAACTTGAAAAGTAATTGGGACACTCTGTATACTTCAGTACTATCATTTGAATCTGGATATTTAACATTTTCCAAGATACTATTTGTATCGTAATGATGTTTCTCTAAACCATCTATCAACTAAGATATTGTGGTTTCTAAATACTATTGGAACAGTCGAATTTTTTCGAAAAAGTCAAATAACTCAAAAACTCTCAGGTTTAGAGGTGTAACACTTTATAAGTTTTGTTATTAAAAAAGATGAGGAGAATCTAATTTGGTAACTAAAAATTTGTCGTTTTATAAAAAACCTATGTTTGGTTTATCGTGCTTTTTTGGGATATATTTGTGGGGTTGATGTCTTGACCCCATCGCAATTAACACGAATTCTACATTTGCATATTACAAAGGAAATGCGGAAATTAAACAAACGATTGCAATTAAAGAAACGCTGACAGCATTTCTTAACGGCCTTACTTACAAAGCAAACTAACCTACTTTGCACGTATAAAACAAAGTAGGTACAATAACAGAAGAGTGTCGATCAGTTACAGTCACAGTCAACAGTTATGGGTAGTAATCAGTCGATAAGTCATGGCTGAACAGTCAAGAAGCAGCAATCAATAGCTCTTAGTCTGAGTTTCGCCGACATCAGTTGAAGTATTGGCCCGAGTTAAAATTCAATGATCTAGTTCAACCCGACCTGCAATCTTCAGCTTGACACGTGATACCACGCTAATTACTATGTTGCTGACTTACACCGCTTTCATTCATTATTGTAAATATTGCAGCTTGATTACGGTGTAAATAATAAACGCTACTAAAAACCGCCTCGATTTAAATTCTTTCTCTAGTTCGACCCGGCATCTAGAGTACACACCCAAAACGCCACATATTCAATATATTCAAATCATGGCCTCGATACATTCATACAATATCCCTGCATGAGATTACAGATCGTATTGAAGGTAGGACCATAAAAGAATTTCCTTGCATCGATGAAAGACTCTGTATAGTAGGTTAAGCAGCAACACAAGATAGTGCATACAGAATACTACGAAGCGTACACACGCATTTGTATAGGAGTTACCAGTCGCGTTCAATAATGTAAATATAACTAGTGTAAATATTGTACACAGCATAATGTAGAGTTCTCACACGCCCGAAAGTGCTTTAAACATTGATTCTTTAGACATTTAAAGACAAAAAGCTAAAACCTGGTCAAAACGATAGCTTTTACAAAAAAGTTGTTCAAAAATTGTCTTCTGCAAAAGGGCGCTATTTAAAATTTTTAAGTTATGTAGTGTATTTAATAGCTGAAGCTGAGATATTTCTTTGGTGAAAATTTGTAGATGTTTTTTGTAGCAGTTTGGTCGAAAAAAAAAGCAACGTTTTTATGGAAATAGTTTATTTTTTTACAACCAAACGGCCACAGAGAACATTATAAACATTTTGACCAAAGAAGTAATTCAACTTCAACTATTTAATGCATTACATAACTCAAAAATTTGCACAAGACAATTTTTGTACAACTTTTTTTGGAAGTTTATTTTTTTAAAAGCTATTGATTTGGCAAGGTTTTAGCTTTTAGTCTTTAAATGCCTACAGAACAGACATTTTCAGTCACTGGGCTCTCTACTACAATGTAGATTCCGACAATAAATCATAACAAACCGTCCCGGGCTTATAGCTTCCAACCAACATCTGCAGCCACAAAGGCTTTCTGCATCAATTCATTGTGACAACACAACATCTAATTTGTTAAAAAAATATATTTACACTCTAACTAATTTGGAGGGAGTATTTTAGGTTGTGATTTTTGGGGAATAACGACCTGCCAGTTATTACATTAAAATAATAAAATTTTTTCACAATCGTTAGCACAATTGATTAAAATTTAACTCAAAACAGTGAGCAAAGTGGCCCTTTTAATCACAAGTAAGCAAAGTAAATAATTTTCTTTACAAGTGAGCAAAGTAAATTGATTTCTTCACAAGTAGAGCAAAATTCAAACGCGCATAATTGCTTGCATACTCCGAGTACAATAATTCCAACAATTATTCTGTTACAATGAGATTATAATTAATTCAAACTATAGTATAGTAAATAAACCGTATCTTTATAGTTACGAGGATGTATTGATATCTAGTTAGCCTAGACCAATTCCTTGCATTAACAAAATATTGCGTTACCATAGCAACGAACAATAACTTATTAGAAGTGTCAGTGTAAAGTTTGACGTCAAAAAAGTAAACCAGAGTCACGCAATAAATTAAATAAAAAAGATGTCCACCGAAATTGTAAAATCGAAAAATTGGAGTATCGAGCCATCATCAAGTACCTGTATTTAAAAGGGTTAAGAGGTAAGCAGATTTACGAAGATATGCTTAATACCCTTGGTGATTAATGTCCTTTGTATGCGACCGTCAAAAATTGAAATGCAAGCTTCAAAAGAGGTAAATTTTCCATTGAAGATGATGACCGATCGAAGGCCAGTTTCTGTGTCATTCTCCGAAAATATCGATGCAGTTCATGACATGATTTTATCAGACCGTCGAATTGGGCTAAAATGGATATTTGAAGCACTGAATATTTCATACGAACGCGTTCATCATATGGTTCACGTCAATTTGGACATGAAAAAAATTGCTGCAAAATGGATCCCCAAATGTTTGAATGTTGACCACAAGCGTGCAAGGGTAGAAGCATCGCGTTCGATCTGTGCTCGATTTGAAAACGATGTAGACTTCTTAAACCAAATTGTTACTATGGATAAGACTTAGGTACATTTCTACGATCCAGAAACAAAGCAACAATTGATGGAATAACGACATTCTGGTTCTCCAAGACCTAAGAAGTTTCGTGTCCAAAAATCTGCTGGAAAAGTTCTTGTTTCAGTTTTTTGGGATTGCCATGAAGTAATGATGATTGATATTTTGGATAAAGATAGAACAATAATTGGAGATTACTATTCAACGTTACTGACCACTCTACGGAAAAATATTAAAAAGAAAAGACGCGGAAAGCTATCCAAAGGTGTTTTGTTTTTGCAGGACAACGCCCCTGCACACAAATCTCATGTTACAATGCAAAAAATTTGAGATTTAAGGTTTGAATTACTAGAACACCTCCCTTATCCACCTGATTTGGCTTCGTCCAACTATCACCTTTTTCCTCAACTAAAAAAAAGTTTAAAAGGTCGTACATTTTCTTCTAACAAGGAGGTAATAGAAGCTGTGGAGGTTTAGTTTGCAGAGCAAGAAGAAACGTTTTTTTTTGAAAGGTCTAGAGACGTTGCAGGTTCGCTGTAATAAATGTATCCAATTAAAAGAAGAGTATGTTCAATAATAAAATATTTTGACATTGAAATTTTGTTTGATTCTATAGTAGGCTAAGAATTTTTCAATATATCCTCGTATGTACCATCTATTAATTTAGTTTCAATATATAGAAATTTGCCAAGAATACAGTTAAGTTTTGTCGAATTGATAATAAATTTAGTTTTATGTGAACGATATTCCCAATAATTTTGGGCCTTCTTATAGGAGTTGAGGAACAATAGGGTCGTCAATGATACACCATGTTCTTAATAGCCGACGTTTCGATTGGCGATGGCCAATCTTTCTCAAGGCAATCTAAGAGTTGGTGACATCGCCAATCGAAACGTCGGCTATTAAGAACATGGTGTATCATTGACGACCCTATTGTTCCTCAACTCCTATAAGAAGGCCCAAAATTATTGGGAATCTCGTTCACATTGAATTTTTAAGGAGCTTTAATAAATTTAGTTAAACGTATATACTATTAAATTAGTCATTAATAAAATAATAATTTTTTAGAAAAATTATCTTTTACGGTCGTGGAAAAAATCATGTCGCTTCGCTCGTGTGGCCAATTTCCGGGCAAGTGAGAAAAAGAAATACTTTGCTCACTTGTTCTAAAAATAGCTATTATTTGTCAATATTTTGCATGTTAAATTAAATGATTCATCAGGACACTAAAAGGATTGTTAAATTATAACAATGAAAAAATACTGTAGTAATTTAACATAATTAATCTCATTACTATAATTTGACAATTTTTTAGTGTCCTGATGAATCATATAAATCAACATGCGAAATATGGACAAATAAATTTTATAATTTTAATGTGTTCTCCAAAAATCTTACTTCAAATTTGAGTTTACAGAGACCTAGAAGTGAAAGCTCGCCATAAGCTTTTTTTATTTTTACTATTTGGCACAAATTTACAAAAATAAATTGTAAAATTATATATTGAAACGAATTGTGATTGTAATTAATTATTATAAGTTATACCTGAATGTAAACGACTAAATTTGCACTCAGATTGGAAAGCGGTTGCTTTTACTAGCACCGAAATGGCATCATTTAAGTGGTCCGCGTGTTAACTAGAAAAAAACTAATATAATTCTTATATTAGCCTACAATTTAAATTTAATCGAAGAAATACGTGATGTGACACCTTTGCAATCGCAAAATAGAAGTTGTTCGATTATGTCGTATTTACTAAACAAATTAAATCAAGAGATTATCATAATTAAAAATAGTAATTTCATAGGTAATCAATATCACAACTGTTCTGAAAGTGCACGATCACACCCGCTTCTAAGCCCTGGAGGATTTAAAGGCGCTTTGAAGTTCTCTAAGGACGGTTAATTCAAATAAACGCGAGAAATTACTTTTTTCGACTTATACACATAAAAGTAGACTTTTTGTAGTGGTTCCCGTAGTATGAAAGTTTTATTTTCATCTCAAGTAACTTTTGAAAAATTGATAGATCTCTACATTAGAGAATACTTATGCCATTTTCACTTACATTAGCTTAAAGATATAAAATGTATCGAGATGAATTTTTTGGGTAACAGAAATAAATCACTCGCTATTGCTTGCTTCTGTTTCCCAAAAAATATTTATCTCTTACAATAAAATATACCTACTTTTTATAGCAATTTTCATAGTGTAAAAGTTCCATTCTTTTTTATCTATAAATGAAAGTAAATCTTACTATTCAATGCATCGCAAACGTGCGCATACGCTAAAGTTAGATTTAGTTTTTTTAACGGTTAGTAAGAGTGATCGAAGGAAGTACAGAAAAGAGAATAGTTTAGTTGTTAGCTAACATTGTTAAAAATCGGCTGTATTGTTTAATTTATTTTATTAAAAATTATAATTTGTTAATTTATAAAATGTGTTTCTAATTTCCGCGAACTACTTTAATAGAAACTCTGAAGCATAAAAAATTAGCTAAAATGATGACCCCGACAGTTCTTGGATGAAAATTAGTGTTACACATGGTAAAAAAACTAAATGATCGATTGTTCACCTCAATAAAAAAGAAGAAGAAACATGACTAAAGAGCAAACTTTTAAACAAAGCAAAGAGATTTGTAAAGTATCACTGAAAATCCAAGAATTTTAGAAATAGTTTTGGTTTCACCGCCTTGAACCGCAATTTAGAAGTGATAGAATAATAATAGACGGGCATTGAACTACTATTATACGATTGCAGAAGTGTACGATCTTGTATGACGCTTTGAAACAAAGAGTTATTCAATCGTTCTCTAATTCCTTAGGATTACGGAAGCAGTTTTTATGGAACTTAGTAATTGCAAGAGTAACTCACTAGGTACAGACTTTTACACCATCTCAAGCTGTTACCAGATATTCAAAATGAGAGGCTCACGAATGCTTTCCAGCAAGTGCTTTAGTCAAGTGTGCAACATTATGGAAGTTACAACAAATCCGAATAATAATTTCTATTTATCAATTGTAAATAAACTCTTAAACTTGTTGAGGCCTACATTCTGCACTTCAAACTGCAACAATGACACGTTTTATTACATTCCAACAAAAGGACAGTCAATGTTTGCAAAACTGAAATGGTTGCCACCAGAAAAACTTGCTGCCGCCAAAAGAAATTCGATTTTCTTCTTAAAACAACATTTTGCAGAACCTAGAAAGCAAGCAAATATTAGAAAAATGGACTTAATTAAAGTCGTTCACCAAATATCTGTCTACTCAGACGATATTTCTAAAACTGCAGTAATTACACTTTTTGTAAAAATTCCATTTAGTGGTTGAGAAATCCAGCTGTTCAAACACTGCAAAAGTTCTTCGTCAAAGTCTTTAGAGATTTCACCTTTATACAGGGTGCCCATAATCTATCTCATAACATGGGTAACTTTCTTAATATGCAAAATAGGTAATCGGTTAAATTAGGAAAGTTGGGCAGAATTACAAGCAAAATGTTAAACTTTTTCAAATTTGACATATGTCTTCAACTTTTGAAATTTTGTGAAAAACTGAAAACAGTCGATTTTTTTAATGTTGTCCTGTTCCACTACTACTTACTTTAGAACTGAACTAAAAATGACATCTTATACATATTTTTACGTAGAATTCGATAAAATTACTCAAAATGTCATAACCCTCTTGATTTTCGAGATATAACACAAACTTACATTTTTTTAAATGACAATCATAGTTGGCTGTGATCTTATTAAATAGCTTTTGTTTTTGCGATTTCATTGATATAAGGTTCGATATACTTTACTCTTACATTTTTTTTGTAAATGCTAAAAGTAGTTTATTGATACAATTAAGCTGCAAAATAATACACAGGCAGGCTATGGAAACAAATGCTTCAAACAAAAACCTGTTGAAACAAAAGCCTGTGTCGTCAACTAAATAATTTGATTTACATAAGTAAGTTGTATTATTCACGGTGATTTATTTTAAAAACATAAAATTCTCAAAATAAACAATGTATTCAAATGAAGAGAGAAACGACATGCTTTTTGTTATTATGCTAGCAACAGAAATAGTAATGAAGCCAGTGAAATGTATTTGCAAAGATATATGGAAAGAAGACAACCAGATAAAAGACTTTTTTCCAAACTGGAAAATAATTTAAAACTATACGGATCATTTATGAAACCAAAAGCTAAGCAAAAGTTTAATCAAGAAGACGAAGAAAGAGTTTTGGCATATGTAAATTATAAACCAAAAACATCTACCCGTGAAATTGCAAGTGAGTGTGGTACTTCTACAGAAAAAGCTCGTTTAATTTTAAAACAAAATCGATTCAAGCCGTATAAATTTCATATCGGCAACACCTTGTATCCAGCCGACTCAGAGAGAAGATTAAATTACGCTCGATGGTTTTAAGAGAAACTGACAACGATCCATATTTCTCGCGCAGAATTTTATTTACTGACGAGGCAAAATTTACCAATAACGGTGTATTTAATAGACATAATAATAACTATTGGTCTGAGAACAACCCTCATGTTACTGTTGAGAGACGAGATCAACATATTTTTCAATAAATGTGTGGTGTGGCATCCTCGGTAGCAGAATAATTGGTCCGTTCTTTTACAATTACCATTTAAATGGAAGGCGATATTTAGAATTTCTTCAAAATGACTTGGAAGACATGTTAGATGAACTGCCATTAAATGTGGTACAAAATCTTACTCATTTCCAACATGATGGTGCTCCTGCTCATAATTTTAGAGCTGTTTCTGAATATCTTTCCGAACGTTTTCCGAGCTGGATCGGTAATTCAGGTCCTATTAATTGGCCGGCAAGAACACCTGATATCACACCTCTCGATTTTTTCTTGTGGGGAACCGTTAAAGACAGGGTGTACAAAGAAAAACCCAATAATGTAGAAGAATTAAAAGATAGAATTAGGTTGATTATTAGAAGAATTCGTCCTCGCAGTTTGGAAAAAGTGCATAGAGAGATGGTTAGAAGATGTCAAATGTGCATATTGGTTAACGGGGCCATTTCGAACATTTAATATGAACTTTTATGTCTTTTGTACATTATTGAAATAGAACATAATTACAAACCATTAATAGTACCTACTTGTGGTATTATATTGTCAATATAAATTTTTGTTTCAAGTTTAACTAACTTGTAAATCATTTTGTTTCTTAATGGTATCAACAACACAATTTTGGGCATTTAAATAGAAATACAAGAGTAAAGTATATCGAACCTTATATCAATGAAATCGCAAAAACAAAAGCTATTTAATAAGATCACAGCCAACTATGATTGCCATTTAAAAAATGTAAGTTTGTGTTATATCTCGAAAATCAAGAGGGTTATGACATTTTGAGTAATTTTATCGAATTCTACGTAAAAATATGTATAAGATGTCATTTTTAGTTCAGTTCTAAAGTAAGTAGTAGTGGAACAGGACAACATTAAAAAATCGACTGTTTTCAGTTTTTTCACAAAATTTCAAAAGTTGAAGACATATGTCAAATTTGAAAAAAGTTTAACATTTTGCTCGTAATTCTGCCCAACTTTCCTAATTTAACCTATTACCTATTTTGCATATTAAGAAAGTTACCCATGTTATGAGATAGATTATGGGCACCCTGTATACATTTATGTCGATGATGTACTCATTGCTTCTAATTTAGATAACGAACACAAAAAATAGGAGCAATGCTGCAAATATTGAAAGACTTTGATTTAGTAGTAAATGCTAATAAGTGCATGTTTGGTGCTGCGAAGTAGAATTTCTAAAAGTTTCGGTGATTGCAAAAGGTATCAAACTTCTGGTAAAAAAAGTCTCAGCAATTAAAGAGTTTTTTCTCACAGTCACTGTTAGGCAACTGAGAAGTTTCTTGGATTTCTACCAAAGATGGATACTAAAAGCATCTAAATTGCAAGAGGCACTGACAAGCTTACTAGTCAACTACACTAACAAAAAACGATTTATCAGATATTGTCTTCAATGAAGTTAAAAGGCACTGTACGCTGCAACAATGTTAGTCTACAAGCAGATGTCTGTAGACAGATACATCTAACTTAGCAATAGGAGGGGTACTGCAACAACTATAGCAGACAAACTGATATCATTTTTTTTTACGGAAGTTAACAGCAACCAAACGCAGGTACAGCACCAAGCGTAGAAAACTGCTGGCAATTCACTACAGTGCTCGTCACTTCTAACATTTCACAGACTATAAACTTTTTGTTTACATCTTTACACAAACGCATGAGAAGCTATCACTTTGACAAGTAGACTATATCAGTCAATTCTCTACCAAAATTGTCTACATAGAAGAGAAAGACAGTGCTGTGGTAGACTTATTCTTAAGATTAGGTATTAACTCCAACAACAATGACATAGATTATGCTCAAACTTCCGAAAATCAATTTCAAGGAATTTTACGCAGTCCCAGCCATAGATTGCATATACAAAGAGTAAGGATACCTAAATGCAACTCATTAATTTATTGTCATCTTCACAACAATACAGTTAGGCCATGTATCCTAAAAAAATTTTAGAAGGTATTTTAAATGCACAATTAACATCCAAAAACACCAGTCGCAAAAATACAAACCGAGATTAACTTTTTGCTCACATACATGTAAACATAGTTTTGCCACCATCGCAAAATGATAGATATGCGCTGACCATTAATTATCCTTATACAAGATAGCCCAAAGCAATGCCTATTAAAAAAATAATTGCAACAACAACAACAGATAACTTAGTAGTACATACGATTTTACGATTTGGAACACCACACAAAATCACACCGATTGGGGCAAACAATTTGAAAACAGTATATTTAAAAATTTAAGAATATTGTGGGGCATTCACCACATAAGGAGTACGGCAAACCATCCACAAACCAATAGAGCTGTGGAAATAATTCATCGTATTTTAAAAACGGCAATCATGTGGGTTAGTAATGTTTGATAGACTACTGCACTGTTAGTAAGTTTTAGAAACTTTTATAAACCAGATTTAAACTGTACGTAAACCAAACTTGTATATGGGACTACACTGCAATTACAATGTAATTTATTTCAACAAGTTTCAACGTCTTAAGCAAAAATCTGAATTTGCCGAGAACCTGAGGAAAATTATATCACAAATTAAGCCAGTTCGCAGCTAGTAACCATTCAAAGCAAAAAGTATTTGTCTACCAATAGTAGCACATATTATGTTGATTGATCGAATCCGACCTCTATTGACTGAATCGTACGAAGGCCCACTTAAAATCATTCGAAAGCACCAAAAATATTTCGTCTTAAAAATAAATGAGTATGAAGAGAGAATATCGTTAGATAGATTGAAATTAGCATTTTTGTTTTAAGAGACTCAAATCATGGAGGAGCATTCATACACCAAACAAGTTTCATTAGAATCCCAGAAAACATCCAATAATCTAAATAAAAAATATTCGTTTGTTTCAGTTTCACCAACTCTCGGAAAGGAGAGCAATATAACACAACTTTGTTCAATGCATCGCAAACGTAAACTCAATTAAATTAGTTTTAGTTTTTTTAAAGTTTTTTTCTGTACTAGTTACAGTTTCAGTTCAGCAATTTTAATAATAACTAAAATATCGTTATTTTTTGAAAACTCAGAATTTAGATGAAATTTTAAAAATATAAAAATATTTCAAAAATGGTTAATTTTTGGTATAGAATATGGTAGAAAAATTTCATTTAAAACTTGTCGCAAAATTCTAAAATGAAATAAAAAATACTATAGTTCATCCGTTTAATAGATGCTAGTAATAAATCATCACACGGTAGGGCTATTTGCTCAGGCGCAAAAAGGTACACTCAGAAGTCTGGTTTACGGTGCACATCAGTTTCACCCACGTAAAAATATAATATGGGTTTTGGAAAAAAATAATTTGTAAGAAAAACATAACGAATTGCAAAAACTAAAAAAAACAACACAAAGTTAAAAACATTCAGAAGTTATGCCACTTGCTTTAATTTCTAATTTCGCCAGTTGTTTGGTACTTTCTAAATTCGCCGCAATTTTTAAAGTAGCAAATCGTAAGTTGGTGTTCAAATAGTGCGGTTGAAGAAGGACTTTTTGTTATTCCATCTGTTAAACAAATATACTTTAGTTTCCATTTAAAATAAGCAAGATGGACTCCACTTCTGGTACAAACGAAAGTGCCTGATTCATGATACTATTATTACATTTGAACTTAACGTTTTTGAAAACCACTACTAGTGCAATTTCAAAATTCCAAAAAAAATTTGTCTTCTATAACTTATAATCAAAACTTTTTGTATTACACCCTGTATACATTAATTAATAAAACCAAAGTCGTTTTAACGATAAATGCAAATTTGCAAACTTTTTTAATAGTTTATGATGCATTGTACATTGTTAAATTAATAAAGTGTACAATCCATACTAGTTTTCATTGTTTTTAAAAATTAAATAACCAATCAAAAAATAATAATATTTAATGAGTACACTAACAATTTAAAAATGACTAAACAAGACTTTTAAGATGTTGCTGAAGTTCTCCAAATATAACAACATGAATACTAAATTTAAAGTCGATTGTATAGACAACCAAAATCTAACGTTAATGCAACTAAGAAACTACTCTTAGATATTTGTTGGTTTTTTGATATGATATTGGTACTTCCATAATTTCTCGTGGCACGTTGCCGCTATTGACTGAAAATTATGGTCTTTATTTTCAAAGATGTGAAAGCTGAACAAACTGATGGCAATCTTTACTTTTTCTTCTTGATTATCTCATCCTATTCGTATTTTTTGTTAGTAGACATACTGCTTGAATCTTTCTATAACTTTGCCGTTTATTTTTATATAGTCAAGTGGATTTCTCTCTTATATTCCCTTTCAATTTACTGATCAAGTAGAAACATTTCTTCACAAAAACGGCATTAGACAAATTTTTAGATTTCTTCCTTTCTTGAAGGACAACTTTCTTATGTTTTCTTTGTCAAGGTGAATATCGAATTTCCTATTTATGTAGTTTAATGTATATAGGTATTTTGGAACATAACGGTTGTGTTAGACAAGAGAACGATTCCAAGCCTCTCATGGCTCGCTATCATTTCGTCATTGGGTTTAAGAGAGATTTTGTTAAATCCATTTTGACTGCTAAATCTTCTTCTTTCTTCAATACAAAAATTAGAGAGAGATATCCCAACACTTTCATTTGCGACCGCGGTTTCGAACTTTAACTTTTGTGTATTTTTTACCATTAACTCTCCCCAACGATCCGTAACGATCCTTTTTTTTATATACTTGGAGGTATTTTCCTAATCATCCAGGATTTTTTCAGTTTGGATTCTACTGGAGTTCACAAGTTGATTACCTAAATTTTAGCAGTTTACTTAGAACTTTCGTTTGTTTTTAATAAAAAAATTTAATTATCAACTATTATAATGTCAACATTACAAGTTAAAAAATAAATATATCAAGATCTATACTTTTTCTAACAAGAAATGTATGAGTGGTTTCAAAATTTTCCTTGCTGCGAAAGTTTTAATCACTTTTGTTATAGTTTATGAATTTTGTTTGATGTATAAGTATTGTTTATAAGAACCGATACTGTTTACAATCGAATGTTCAATTGTATAAAGGGGTAAACATATAAGGGGTTAAATGAGAGATTATCTTTGTCAGTCCAATTTAATCAACTGACATAAACTCTAATTGATAAATTTTCTTAACATTTGGAATAGCAGAAATGTTAACAAATGAGTCGTCAGTGCCTTCCATAAATTGGATTCTAATTTAGTTATCAGTTATAATAAACTCTGTACAATTTTTGTTTCTATTGGTTGACAAGAAATTCAAAATGATATCTTCTGTGTCTCAACGCTTAGGAAAAAACCCTGAATGATGCTTTCAAATAGCAAGCAATATTCAGTAGTTATGTCCCGAGTGTGTGCCAAATACGCTAAAATTTTTACGATTGCAAATACTTGGTGGATCAAATACTCAGTGATTTTCTCTTTTGAAAGGTAATTAATTGAAATTTTCTGAGGAAAATAGTTAGTAGTTATATCCAAAGTGCATTACATCCCAAACGCAAAATAAAAAACAAATTGAAAGGACGCGTTTATGTCGATTGTGGAACCATTTTCTTTTTAAAAATGTGTTTTTGTTTTGGTCAAACAAGCTCAAGCGAAATAGATAAAGAAATTGGTGTATTAACGCCTGTAATCACTATAAAAGCAAATACTTGTGTGTGGAAGCAGTTTGAAGCATTCTGCGAGTAAAAGACTTTTTCACTGAACGGAGATACTTTTTTATCTCGGATAGCAGAATTTCTTAAGGATTTTGCATTTAATATAAAAAAGCAAGACGGATCCGACTACAAAGAAAGTATAGTAAAAACTCAGTAGAACAGAATCGCCAAAGTATCTACTCCAAGAAAAATTTTACAAGAAATTTGGAACAACTTTTGATTCATTTAAGGATGTGAAATTTAAACACGCGAGAAGTGCACAAGATGCAAAACAAAGACAACTGCAAGTCTGTGCCGAGAAAAAAAAATAGTGGTTCAGTTTTAAGCAAAGACGAACAAAACCAAATTGTAGCTTTATGGGATGAAGATTCTCCTGAAGGGTTGCAAAAAGTTTTATCACATGGTGGAATTGAAACTGGCTTAAAGAGTTGGTGAGCGGCAGAGTGTCTCCTAATATTTTTTAAAACAGAAGAAAGAAGTTTTGGCGCACATACAAGACGAATTATAATTAACTCGATATTTAGCCAAACCTGTCAAGGAGGGCTTGCACAAAAGAAATGGTTGGCATAAAATAAAATCAATCCGGATCGATGTCCAGGTAGGGATTTTTATACAATCGTCAAGTACTTGTGAGAGAAAATAACTTTTCAGATTTTTTCATAAATGTATCGAAAAGAGAGACACTCACGTTATTACAACTCGGTTTTTCTTAACACCAAATCCAGCTTGGAAACACAAGAATTTTATTGGTTTTTTTTAAATTCGCCTATAGGAAGTAACACAATTTCCAAGTGGACTACAACTGCGGCTGAAATAATTGGAATAAATGTAAAACGCAGTAAAATAACAAAGGATTCTAACTGATCAACCGCTGTAACTTATCTTGCGAAACGTGGTGTAGGAGAAGATAAAATTATTAAAATAACAAGCCATTTAAATATCTCCTCCATAAATTCATATTTGAAAGTCGATGGAAGTCATCACAAAAATTTAATTGCAAAACTACGAGGAGAATCCAAAAAAAAAATGTTAACTATGTTTCAACAAACCCTGCTTCCCGCACTGCTTCCAGTGCAGCAAGTAGTTCATATAGCAATTGTAAGTAGTTATATGATGCCGATTCTGGATCCAAATTACATATCCAGAAGCGGCACCATGGATTCGCGCATGATCGGCTCGAATCGTAAAAATTTTTGTTTTCGGTTAGTTAATTACAACTACGTTTCTACATTATTAGATGTAATTTGAAATCAGCTTTCGGGTATGATCGGAAAAGATTTGAAAAGATAATAACCTTCTCGATGATTATTAAGTTAATAAAAAAACGTAAAGAAGTATAGCATCCTGTATAGCACTAATTATTAAAATTGTAAACGTTACGTTCTAACACATTAACAAACGTAGAAATCCAAAAACGCTACTTAAAACTATGGCATAAATAACGACTCCGCTAACCGTGGGTTGTGTGGAAGGGGGTCGCAACAAACTCACGAGCGCCTCAAGCAAACTTGATAATGATAAGTTAGGAGACTGGCAGAAATCCACATTTGTTAATTGACACTTTTGTTCTACATCGTTGCAACCTACAGAAAAATTAAACACTTTTGGTTTTTTTTTTTAAATTTTTTTGATAAAATAGAGTGTGTAGATCTTAATTAAATTGAAATAATTTGTAGAAATGTGTACTTACACAGATGCCGGTTATGTACTCTTAAACAATGCGAAAAAAGCCAAGAACGTTTTTAAAGTAACATATCAAATTCTTAGTAAACACTATCAAAAGACGAAGAGTCAGCGTAAAATGAATTAATGAAACTCTACAACCTGATATCATTAAAATAATTGCTTACACAAAACAAAATATAATTTTAAATACATACTCGTTGTAATTAATTATTCTAAATATGTTTGGACTGCTCTATTAAAATCAAAAGATGGAAAACTTGTAACAGAAGGAATGAAAAATATTTTATCTCACCTTAATTATCAACCAACCCATTTACAACCTCATGGTTTATAACTTTATAATAAAACATTTCAAAGCCTAATGAAGAAAAATATAATAAATCACCACAGTACTTAAAGCACAAAAAAAGTATCAATTGTCAAATGTGTTATTCGTACTCTAAAAAATTTATTGTGGAAACGCTTTAGTTGCAAGGACATTATAAATGTGTGAATATTTTAGTTCACATTACAAATAAATACAAGGATACCTATCACCAAACAATAAAAATGAAACCTTCCATGATTAACAAAAAAAATGAGAAACTTATTGTAAACTCTGTTTATACGAATGTAAAATTACTGAATACGTAGCGCCGATTTTGTATGACGTATGATTCAACATCTAATAAACAAGATGAAAAAGGATAAAAGACATGTACATTTTTCTTTTTCATACTTTATAAATTAGAACACAAACACGAAAAACAATTACCTAAAACGATTCAATATGGTTGCCAAACCAACATTTTTCTTTATTAATTACATTAACCACGACTTTAACAAGTACTTTTAAGTTTACACTTGATTAAAAAAAAACTTTAAACATCGAACCATTAACGATTGAAACACAATCTTTTGTAAGCAGATGACACCATTTTGACATGGTGACTTACGATTTTATAAACATACCGGTTCAACATGTTAACTACATTAACCACGTCTTTAACTAACAGTTTTGAATTTACACTTGATTAAAAAAAAGCTCTAACATACTGAGGTTCGAACCATTAACGTGTGATACACCACCACGTATTTAACATATAGTTTTAAGTTTACACTTGATTAAAAAAGCTTTAACATACTGAGGTTCGAACCATTAACGTTTTTACATCACCACATATTTAGCAAGTAGTTTTGAATTTACATTTGATTTAAAAAACTTAAACGTATCAGGGTTCAAACCATTAACGTCTTAATACACCATCAAGGTGACGTATGTGTTAAGGAAAATAAAAAAAAAAACAAGGAGGATAAATTTTATTTTGTATCTCTGTTACACAACACATTTACAAGTACCAATAACATATGTTTTTAATTAGAAGAATAAAAAGAAAGCAGGAAACAAATTTTATTTCTGTCTCTGTTTCACACACAATATAAAATTATTTTACGAAAATATGAAACGTTACAACTTAGAATCTTTAGAGTTCCATCTATGAATAGCACACCACATATAGCATTCGTTTACCAGCTAGAAAGTCATCTACGTATACGACGGTGTCACAAAAAATTTTCTTTCTGCAAACGTAGAGTTTTCATATATTGACGACCAGTTATTCATCTCCAGCATCTGTAATTTGAAATAAAAAATAAACCACACACATTTTAAAAAAGTATTAACAAGAATAATAACAGCATCAAAAACAAAAGCTTTTTTAAAGCATAAAGAAACGCAATTTTATAATAAAAAAATCTATACTTACCAAGATATTAACCATCTTAAATTTGTAATTTGTTATACTAACAAATATACATCATCACTTTGTATTTATAGCCGAAAATTCGTAAATGACATCGTTAATTGTGTTTTCTACATTAAAAAGTGAGAAGTCAACTTTCAAAAATTTCCTGCTAATTATATGTGTTATATACCTAGCATATGTTAGAAAGAGCGTTTTTTGACAAACTTTTTGCTAAACATGTTGAAGACGTGGTTAATGTAATTAACATGTTGAACCGGTATGTTTTTAAAATCATAAGTCACCATGTCAAAATGGTGTCATCTGCTTACAAAAGATTGTTTATCAATCGTTAATGGTTCGAACCTCAGTATGTTAAAGTTTTTTTTTAATTAAGTGTAAATTTAAAAGTACTTGTTAAAGTCGTGGTTAATGTAATTAATAAAGAAAAATGTTGGTTTGGCGGCCATATTGAATCGTTTTAGGTAATTGTTTTTCGTGTTTGTGTTCTAGTTTATAAAGTATGAGAAAGAAAAATGTACATGTTTTTTATCCTTTTTCATCTTGTTTATTAAATGTTTAATTATACATCATACAAAATGGCGCTACGTAAGTGTTATTTTTGTTTCTGAAGTAGTTTATAATGGATAACAGTGATAAATATATGTTTTTTATCCTTTTTCATCTTGTTTATTAAATGTTTAATCATACGTCATACAAAATGACGCTACGTGAGTGTTATTTTTGTTTGTGAATTAGTTTATAATGTATAACAGTGATAAATATATGTTTTTATTCTATTTCATCTTCTTTATTAAATGTTTTATCCTTATTCATCTTTTTAATTAACAGGTCTTCTCATATTAATCATCGTACATTTTACAGCATGATACATCATTAATTTATCTTAATCAACCTTTACAGCTATATAGAAACTTCAAACTCTATCTTTCAACAGTCGCCGTAGCCTAGTGGTTAAAGCCTTGGCTCGGTAATGCAATGATTGCAAGTTTGAATCTCAACCAAGTTTTTTTTAAAATCATAAAGAAAAACTTTAGGACTCCATGTTGAAAATTCAAATCGACCGCCGAAACATCCGCCATGATGGGGCGTCATGTTGGAAATTCAAATCGACCGTCGAAACATCCGCCATGATGGAAATCAACATCAACAACAACAGCCAAATGAAGTGAGAGGCCGTATTTTCCATTGATGTCAACAAAAACAAGTAATGCCTGCGTCATCAGCCTGTTTACAATAACAAGCCTGTTTACAACAATAGCCTAATGAGGTGAGAGGCTCTGCCTGATGAGGTGAGAGGTTGTTAGCCTAATTAGGCTTTACCTAATTATACCGTCGGGGTTTGAAAGTGCCCTCCTTCTACTAATAAGCAAACATAACGTTTCACAAGGGCTATACACCAAACTGGTAAAATGAGATTTCTGTAATAAGAAAAATTAAACCAATCCAACTACTTATTTATTAAGTGATAAGAAAGTAGAAAATATATTTGGAGGATTCTATAAAAAAGATCTTCAAAAAGTAAAACATGCTGATGTGTACTTGATTGAAAAGATTTTAAAAAGAAAAGGAAATAAGCTATGTGTTAAATGGTTAGGTTTTAACTCAACCCACAACAGTTGGATTGATAAAAGCAGTATTACTTGAATATGTAAATAAACACAATTGTTAATGTATTGTACACACAAGATGTTTAATATAAAAAATTCTTTAAATTTATTTTTTTTTCTTTAATCTCAAAACTGCTGTAATAACCAAATTATACAAAATTTTTGCATATGCACTATAAAGCTAATTTAAGATTAGGTTTAATATTATCTATAAACGGAGTTCTAATTACACAACAAAGAACACGAGCTTCCACGTTTCCTTCCGATCGTACGCGAAACTATAGTACCGTTTCTAAACCACGTTTTCACAATTCCCACCGATTATGCGCGAAACCATGTCACTTCTGGATACGTAATTTGTATCCAGGATCAGCATCATATAACTACTATTGTACTTTCAACAATAACTAGAACTATTATTGTTCAAATAAGAATTGTAACTTAAATCAATAAGTGGTTTTGAATAGTTCAAATGTTTATAAAATGTCAAAAAATATTCACTCTTAGCACAAGTGCAAATACCCGGGTATTTTCATGGTGCATCGAATACTCATATAGTATACAAATAGACAAATGAAAATTCTCGATTATATGAGACGTATTGTCTGTTGTTTTTTTAGACAATACGTCACGAAAATAAATAAAGACTTTTAAAAAATACAACATTTTACGATACGTAATTTAATAATCCAAATTGCAATTTTAATAATACACACAGAAGTACAAAATAACTTAAAGATTGATTACATACACAAAAAGAAAATGAAAGGTAAAATGTAGATAATGTGATTAAATGTATTTAATTATTATTTATATTAAACGTACATTTATTAAAAACATTATTTGACATTGGAGCTACGGTACATGTAGAACAAAGCGTTGATGATGTTGTACAAATATTCTAATGGCGTATTTTTGGGATGAAAACAAGATTTTTTTTCCTATAAACATGTGTCTTAAAATACACCCTCTTTGAGCTACAGCCATCTTATATGCGGAGAAGAATGGATGGCTGTGTTGTAGCTGGTGGAGAACATTTTCAGCACTTGTTATAAAGACATCAACCTCATTGTTTTTAACGAAATTTAAAAAAAATTAAAACCAATTTGCTTATTCGTTGTTTCATTATTAAATAAAAAATAAAAATCAAACCAATTTAGTTTTACAATAACCCTTGTTCCTCTATTAACAATTATCTTAAAAACGGTTAATTGTATCAAAAAAATGTTGAAGACCGAAATTTTAGATTATTGAATGGCCAAACAGATGAAATACTCATTTTTAAAATTTATAAACCGAAACATAACATGATTCTCTTAAAATGGGGATAGGCACATTTCTCCCTCTTTTAAATTTATTATTATGTCATCTTAGAGATTAGAAACAGTAGAACGTTCAAATCAACAGATTGTAAATTTTAAAGAAATTTAATAAATCATTGCACTCAAAATTTAAAAGAATCAATTTTTTTAAAGAAAATTGAGATGCCTGTAGCTCAAAGAGGGTGTATTTTAGGGCACATGTTTATGGTAAAATAAAAGTTTTACTTTCATCTCAAAAATTATTTGTTCTTAATTTTAAACACCCTGTATATAAAGTGTGTCTCATGATAAAGTTGACAAAGAGGTTTACTAAGTGAAATTTAAAATTATGCCATTTTATTCCAGCATATTTTTTTACAAAACAGCCACATATTTTTGCTAGGTAAATAGAATAGAACAATATTCTTTAATTTTAAGGTTATTGAATTTAAAATTTAATTACTTTCATAGGGTAATAGAAATTGGTAACATTGGTAAAAAAAGACGCAGTTAGGGTTGAACTTTTGTCTTCGTCTAAAATTTGACTGAAATGCCTTAGATTGATTGGGTTTGCTAATTGCAGACACGAAATGTAAAATATTTCAGAAACGACTTGACATATCAAATATTTCCGGTATAACCGGAAGCGCCCCTATCTTAAAAATAATCTAATTTTTTTAATAGTAAATAAAAAAATTTCTAAACTGTTTAAATTTTATTTTTCTAGAAATCGATTACGGCAGTTCATTATGGGAAACCCTTTAAAGCCTTTCATTTTTGAGACTTACATCACAAACGAATAAAATAACATCGAGAACGTTAACGTAGTTGCAAATAGCTAGAGCGCCATATTTAATGAATCTAAGAAAGGTAAATGAGAAAAAGAGGAACATTTGGTTAGCCGCCAAGTTCTCTAAATTTGTGTCTCTCGGATATGCAAAAAGTGTAGAATGAACAAACTGCTCCTGCAAACAGGGAACGATGGATAATTGCAAGCATGCAACCCTTAGTGCAAATTTCGTTTCGCTAAGAAATTAGCTTGTTTTTGAAACAGAAATTACTATGTTAGATACGTAATTTACGATCTTAGTGTTACTTAAAGTATCAGAGATAGAAACTAATAAATATTCTCAAAAACCATTTTTTGCAAAAGATTCGCGTTTCTAACGGATGCAGTGTAAATTTTATTTTTATTTTTAATTGATTTTTTTAATACAACATGCATTAATACATACAAAGTAAAGAAATCAATGAGTTTAACATTAAAAGTTACTCCCATCACGTCTGTCAATAATAAAATCGCTTCCAAAATCCATTTGTATTCAAAAATATTTTATTAATGACATTGGTTTTTTGATTAATTTTAACGCTTTCTAAAAAACAACAAAATCTACTAAAAAATAAAACACGAAGTAATAAAAAGAAAGACATGCATATATTCCAAATTATATTTTGGTAGTAAAAATGATATTTGCAGTATAAATGTTTATCATTAAAAAATTGGGTTATGTATGTACCAACTTTTATAATATAATATGCTGTACTTATTTTCATTTGGAGTGTTAGCAAAAATTAAGAAATTTATGACGAATTGAATGTTTTAAAATTTATGTGTTAAAGTGTATAGTTTTATTGACAATTTTCTGTACTTCTATGGTCATTTAATTTAAATTTGAAATATGTTCACTCATGAAATTTAAAACTTGGACACCACAATTTCTGTAAACAAAAGTTTGCACATTGTGAAGCGGGCTTAAGGGTATCATTTACAATTCTAACAGCAGGTAGTCTCAGCAGGGGTTATCTTATAGAAGGACTGTAGAATGAATCATTACACTAAGCACGTTTTAGAAAATAGGTAATTTACGTTGCTTACTTAATTTTTTCTTTAAAGAATATATTTGAAGGTATCGCTAATTAAACACCATAGCTCGATTAATTATCGAATCAAAATTTTGTTTAGGAAATGTTTACAAAATAAAATTAGAAATAATTTTGATTTAAAAACGTCTACAAGCAATAACTTTTAAATTAAATCAAAAACTAAACATGGTTATTTGGGTTGACTGATTATTACTTATTTTTAAATAAATCTAACCTACTAATTATTGTAAGTTATTAAAAAAATCATTAAACTCTCTATTCATAATATTTAGTCCTTACAAAATGTATATTTTATGACGTTTCATTTTTTCTGTAGTTAATATAAAAAGTGAAAATAAAAACTAAGGCAATTCTTATTGTCAACGTATATATTTAGTTTTTGACAAGAATTTATTACATAATTATAATTAAGATACCAAGTTATAGTTTAAAATTAAATGAAAACGTTTTTTTTTAAATAAAGGTATTACTATATAAATAAATATAAGAAATCAATAATGGGTGTGACCTCCATTATTATTGATACATTCTTGGAGGCGTCTGCTCATTGACGCTATCAAGGTATCAATATAATTAATATTAATCGTTTCCCATGCGGTATCAATGGCTGCAATTAGTGCATTACGGTTTACTGGTATAAAATTTGGCCCTTGTTGTCTTCGGATAACAGCAAGTATTCGAGCCCAAACATTTTCGATAATGTTAAAATCTGGGCTTTTTGCTGGCCAGGGTAACAGCTCCAAGTTATTTGCTTTTATCCAGTTGCGCACAACCTGCGAAGTATAGGGTCATCATATCCCGATAGTTAATTATCGAATAACCATACAAAAATGAAAATTTACTGACATGTTTCAACAGCTAAGCTGTTATCATTAGCAATAGATGATAACAGCTTAGCTGTTAAACATGTGTAAATCAGTTTGGTGTTATCTGTTGGTTAAATAACGCTAGTGGTTCTTTCCTTTAGTTAATTATCGCATGTTCTAAAAAAATTTGTGTAAATAGTAAATGGAATCTACTAACGTAACGTTAAGTCGTTAATTATAGTTACATAACTTTCCTTTCATAAGATATAGTTCATATTAATATGCTTATTGTAAAGCTTCGTACACACCTGAACAACAAACCGAGGAACAAACAGAACAACGAACCGAACGGCAATCGGAACATTAATTTGGACGGTGCTACGTACGAATTTTAGAACAGATTCGCAAGTCCTGATTGTTCCACGAACGGTTTGCGGCGTTCCCGCAACTTGTCGGTTTTTCTCCGACATCAAAGAAAATGCGCGCGAATGCGTTTGCAGGTTTGGACGAATCTAAACAAAACGGCGAACAAACTTATGCGGGAGAATTAAATTATTTATTTTTGTCCTCCCTTTTGTGGGTTTGTTGTGTTTTAGGTAATATTATGGAGTTGACAGAAGAAAAATGTTTTAAATTAATCAGTGTTTAAGAATGCAAGAAAAAAATGATGTCCCTATTAGCATCATTTGGGCGGGAAAATTTCAAAAAAAAGCGAAGTAAATTATAATTTTTACTCTTCTTTGTGCGTAAAAATTTGGTTGGCACTATCTTCTTGTTTTCCGCAATTTTCTCTTCTCAATAATAAATATATATGAACTGAAAACTACTGAAAATAATTATGGGAACAGCACAAACGTTCCGTTTGTTGTTCGGATTGTGGAAATCATAAAAGATCGTTTGTCGTTCTGTTTGACTTTCGGTTCGTTGTTATGTTTGTTGCTCGGTTTGTTGTTCAGGTGTGTACGAAGCTTTACAACTTAAGCAACAATTTTTTGGCGAATAAAGATTAGTTTGTGATGTAATATTAGAAACACAAATTTATATCATATCAAATTTATGACAACTTAAAACCAAGAACGTGTATGTTATTGCTAAGAAATTATTAAGGAAAAGCGCAATTGCAGTGTAAATATTTATAATTAGATATTTTCGAAAGTTTATAAGTCCTCTATTGTAATCTTAATACTTAAAAGAAAATCCTGTCCATTAGCATTATAAGGAAATGGCTTTTACTTTATGAATAAGTTTCAATAACAATAGAATATCCTTGCTTGTTTAATTTACTTCCTTTGAGTCATATTGCTCTAAGGGTTGTTACATTGGTCATTAGAAGTATGTAATAAATAAACAATTACCTACTGTTTGAGAAAGGGTAGTGTGAACCAATAAATAAAGTAAGAAATGTAAATTCCATTTTAGTTTAAAATTTCAAGTGTTGTGAAAATGCCACCTCATCTCGGTGCTGATTTGAAAGCGCGGATTGTTTCGGAATTAGCGGCGGGCCGTAGCGTGCGTGAAATTTCATGTTAGATATACCAAAAAGCACCGTAGGGCATTACCGAGTAAAATGGAATCTTGAACACACTTTGGAAAGAGCCATCGGAAGTGGTAGACCTAAAGTATCTACACGTGCTCAAGATCTCGAGTTGTTTCATTACGTAACAGAACAACCATTTGCTACATACTCCAGGGCTATAGCAGATACACATTTTCCCGGATGCCGTATAACTGCACAAAAAGATTAAAGGAGATGGGAATAAAGAAGTATAATGCTGCTGCGAAAGAAGTTCTCAGTGACGAAAATATGAGACGTCGTCTGGAATTTGCAAGGCGATATGTGAACGAACCTTTGGAATTTTGGAATCGAGTGATTTTTAGCGACGAAAAACGTTCAATAGCCGCAACGATGGACCACTAAAAGTTTTTAGAATGGAAGGAACTCGTTACGAAAATAATCACATATGTCCTAAAAACGAAGTGGTTATTTTTCTGTGAATGTGTGGGGTTGGGTTAGCGCGCGGGGTCCAGGAGTTTGTTGGGCTATCGATGGACGTCTTGATTCTGCTGCGTATTTAGATATTTTGGAAACTATTATGAAACCTTCAGTCGAAGTGTTTTATCCAGACGAAGATTATATTTTCCAACAAGTAAGTATTTTTATTTCACTATACTTTCTCCAAAAATAGTTCGGGATCTGTTGAATTAACATTTTCATAATGTATTTTTGTTGTTAAAGGACAACGCCCTTATTCATACTTCGCGGGTTGTGCGCAATTGGATACGAAAAAAACTTGAGCTGTTACCCTGGCCAGCAAAAGCCCAGATTTTAACATTATCGAAAATGTTTGGGCTCGAATACTTGCTGTTATCCGAAGACAACAAGGGCCAAATTATTCACTTATATTGGAACTTGGCGCCCAAAATTAAAGAAAACTATTAATTTCTAGTATGATGAGAATCAACGTGTAAAAGGGCCAAATTTTATACCAGTAAACCGTAATGCACTAATTGCAGCCATTGATACCGCATGGGAAACGATTAATATTAATTATATAGATACCTTGATAGCGTCAATAAGCAGACGCCTTAAAAGAATGTATCAATAATAATTGAGGTCACACCCATTATCAATTACTTATATATATTTATATAGAATTGCCTTTTTTTATTTTCACTTTTATATTAACTACAGAAAAAAATGAAACGTCATAAAATATACATTTTGTAAGGACTAAATATTATGAATAGAGAGTTTAATGATTTTTTTTAATAACTTACAATAATTAGTAGGTTAGATTTATTTAAAAATAAGTAATAATCAGTCAACCCAAATAACCATGTTTAGTTTTTGATTTAATTTAAAAGTTATTGCTTGTAGACGTTTTTTAAATCAAAATTATTTCTAATTTTATTTTGTAAACATTTCCTAAACAAAATTTTGATTCGATAATTAATCGAGCTATGGTGTTTAATTAGCGATACCTTCAAATATATTCTTTAAAGAAAAAAATTAAGTAAGCAACGTAAATTACCTTCTATAAGATAACCCCTGCTGAGACTACCTGCTGTTAGAATTGTAAATGATACCCTTAAGCCCGCTTCACAATGTGCAAACTTTTGTTTACAGAAATTGTGGTGTCCAAGTTTTAAATTTCATGGGTGTACCTAAATTCTATTAAAAACAAAGCAACTGGTTGAAATAAATCTATATCTCTTAAGTGGGTAAAATTATAAAGTAATGTCAAACCCACTGATAAAAACTTAAATACCTATTTAATAATAAAAACACGACAATTATTTCGGCCTAATAAACTTTGGCCATTATCAAGGCAATCGCTACAATTAATTAACATATTACAATAATTGTACTTAAGTCAATTACAATCGTACCTAATTTATACAAATTAACAATATGTTTTACAAATAACGTTAAGTTAACAACTAGTGTAACAATAAATACTGGGCCTTGAAAAGTGAAAACGCTACGACAATTCCATCTATAAATTTGTATTTTTACATATAGTAGGTTCCGATGGAATTATTTCATTTAGTAAATTAATATTTCTATCTTTTTTAAACTTGTTAATGTAGTATTGGTCGTTAATACTTACCAGACTAAAATTATCGGCATTCATTAGAACTGTTGTGTTTCCAACAGGATCAAAAGCATGTCCACTTTCCAAAACATGTTCTGCAGAAATTGAATAATTATTACTATTATTATTATTTTTAATTAAGCGAACATGTTCTTTGATTCTAGTAGAAACATTACGAGTCGTCATACTTACCTAAGCCGAATTTCAATTGTTATTCGCGCAATTAATTAGATAAACACCAGTTTTTGAAATTGACTCCTTACTTTTTGTAAATAATGATTTTAAATTAAGAGTATTTTTAAAAGCAATTTTATAGTTAGTTGTTGTGAATTCTTTATTTCCTCACTTAGTTTAGGGATGTAGGGTATTGTAATGAAGTTATCTTTGCTGTCCTGTATTGGAATTAATCCTGAGTATAATTTACTTTGATTTTTTGAATTAATTCTTTTTTAAAATTTTGTCCACTGTTTCTGTCGGGAAATAATTTGACTTCGCTATTTGTTTAATAATTCTTAATTCTTTCTTAAAATTATCTTCAGATAAAGGTATTTTAATAAGTCTATTAACTATAGCATTGACCCCAGGGGCCTGCTTATTGTGGGTACGGGCTTACCGAACCCGGGGCTCCAAGCACGGTAGTGGACCAGGGGACCACTGCTGTAGAAATCCTCTTATCTTGATACTGCCGTCATTAGTTTGACGGTACGGCAGGGTTCTTTCAAGGTGGATGATCTACACCCTGTAAGCTGGCAGTAGCTAAAAAATGTGATAGTTATGAGTACAAAAAAAGATACAAAAGCTTTGGATGAATCAGAGAGTGGAGCTATCTCTGATGTTAAACATCAGCCCTATATAGACGAACACGGCGATAAAACGGAAAAGGCGTCATTCTCTAAAAACAATGACAAAAGGAATCTGATGAATCGGGACACGACGGTTATGCCTCGGCTCCTGATCATCAAAAGAAAAGAGGAAGACTTTACAAAAGTCAGCTCTTTTCTAACACGAAGTAGTGCTTAATCGAAAAAACTGTTGCAGTGCACAAGGTTTAGCGAGTTTGAAGTTCAAATAACCCCACATAATACAATGAATCGGTTTAAGAAAATAATTTACTGTCCCAACTTACTTAACTCTTCCCTTGATAAAATTCAAGAGGAATTAAGATGCCAAGAACTTTTGTAAGAGGGCGAATGGCGAGATTCTGCGCTACATATTATAACTATTAACACTCCAAAACTTCCACGATCAATCAAAGTAGCTTTTCACAACCTCGAAATTAGATAGTACATACCCTCACCACTCCGTTCTTTCTGATGTCAAAAGTATGGTTACTCGTCTATGAGGTGTAATCAACCCCAAACGTTTGTATGCGGCAAACCCTTACATAAAGGCAAACCATGTAATCTTTCCATCAAATGTGTAAATTGTATAAAGTATTGAGTACAATCAACCGTTCACTATTGCCGAGTTGAAAGAGGCAATGAATGGTGCAAAAAAATCGTCTGCTGGACTCGACGGAATTTCATATGCTTTAGTACAATACCTTTCCGCACAATTCCTTGATTCTCTTTTAACCCTATTCAATGCAATATAAACACAAAGCTACTACCCCTTGGAATGGAATAAAGCTATTATAGTCCCTATTATTAAGAAAGAAAAAAACCCTACTATTTGTGCTAGCTACACACCAATAAGTCTAACGTGTTGTCTTGACAAATTATTGGAAAAGATGGTGAATATACTATTGTGGTGGTGATTAGAGACCGACAACTTGATTGCACCTTATCAAGACGGTTTCCGGAAACACCACTCCAAAACTGATTACCTGGTATATCTTGAAAATGCTAGAAAAGACAGTTTTAAAACTAGACAACACTTAAGTGCGGTATTTTTCGACTTACAGAAACCGTACGATATGACATGGAGGTTTGGTATTATGCAAACTTTTTTTAAATGGGGTTTTCGTGGTTTCGTGGTAATCTCCCAAAGTTTGTTCAATCTGATCGTACATTCCAAGTTAAAGTAGCAGAGTTACTGTCATCCTTAAAAACCTTACAAAATGGAATACCTCAGAGGTCTCCACTCAGTGTCACATTATTTGCTATAGCCGTAAATTGTTTGATATGGACTGGATACCTCAACTAGCAAATGTTTATACGTTGATTATTTTATCATTTTTACGTTTAGTAAAACTATACAATCAATAAAAGCTTCACTACCGAGAGCTGTAGATCAAGTACACAGTAACGCTAGTTTGGTAGGTTTCAAATTTTCTCCCACGAAGACATCTTGTGTGCACTTTTGTATAAAACCACACTCTGATCCTCGATTATATCTTTGTGGTAATAATATTGTTTGTAAACCTTTAGTTAAATTCCTAGGCTTGACCTTTGACAGCAAATTAACATGGTCGGATCATATTGAGGGACTAATTACTCGATATAAAGATGCACTAAATGTAATAAAGTGTTTATCCGGTACCAGATGGAAAGCAAATACACAAGTACTACTGAAAGTATAGGTATAAGGCACTTGTTTTTAGTAAAATTGATTATAGATGCGCCGCTTATGGTTCTGCTTGAAAATCCGTTCTTAAACGCCTAGATACTATCCATCATTCTGGGTTAAGACACGCATCAGAAGGTTTTTTGCAAAAGTCCATCTCACAGTTTGTACGTTGAAACGTTAGACTCCTCACGTATGCGGAAGGAATCCGTGTCTAACTTGGTCATCCCAATTATAATGTTTTTTTTTCGTGGAAGACTTTGAAATGACACTAAAACAACAATTTTGAGACCAGCCAAAATACGCACCCATGAAATATGTAGATCACTGGGATACCGCAGACCTCGAGTATTACCATTTGTTTTTGAGGAAGTAGCTCTATGGGTCAAAGTAACTTCAGTAGTGAATCTTTCATTACCATCATTCAAAAGAAATTTACCAATCGGATCTACTGCAAGGTTGTTTCTAAGAAATTTTGAACAGTTCCTTAGTTGAACAAATAATATACACTAATGGTTCCAAAACGAATGAAAGAGTAGGATGCGCAATTGTAATTGGTAACGAAGTACACTCTTGACACCTATCACAAAACGCGACTATCTTTACGGCAGAGCTTTATGCTGTATGACAAGCCACTTTGTTCTGCCAATACGGTTTAAACGCTTCATTTTATCTAATTATTAGCGATTCACAAAGTGCGCTGCAGTCAATCCAAAAACTACATAATGATGATGCTCTGACTCAAATGATCACATCTGCTTTGCACTGTTTGCGGTAAAACAACAAAACCGTATCTTTTTTTTTGAGTCCCAAGTACAAGTGGAAATGTGCAATTGCTTTAATCAGAAGTGAAAGAGTGATCCTAACTCGATTGACAATCGGCCATACAGCTCTAACATCAGTCCGTCTCTTGGCAGATGGAGAATTACATCAATGCATAACTTGTAGAGTACAATTGAATATAAGTCACATACTATTTGAGTGCATAACTTACTTTACGTCAGAACTATGGACTCATCTAACACACTATATTTCAACTACTCAATTTCGCAAATGGTATCCGAAAAACTCTACAATTCTTAAAAGAAATCCACGTGTATGATCGTCTATGATGCATTAATAGAAACCTAAAATAAAGTTTGCTATTTCCATATCACTTTACAAACAATACCTTGATATATATAATTTAAGTCTAAAACGCTAATAACCCTATCAGTCGAAGCGTTACCACACCAAAAAAAAAACTAGTGCATTGATGAAAGATAATTTATGTTCAACAGGGTTATTACTAAAAATTGGTATTATATTATCAATGTGTGTTGTTTTTCTAAATATGTTAAATTCATAAATATTATTTGTAATAGTCAGTGTTAAGTCCAAAAACTTTAAGCTGTTATTTGTGGCTAATTTTTGTGAAAATAATTTGGTTATGCCACGTATTAATGTAATTAAAAAATCCTTTAATTTTTTTTTATCCCCAATTTAAAAGCAGATTACATATCTAAACTAAAAGATAATTTTATCTTTATATGTGTTATTATATGTTCCTAAAATTTGTTTTCTATCATGAACATGAAAATTTCACTCATTAGGAGAGAGAGGCAATTTCCCATTGCTAGACCAGTATGTTGTTTGTAAAATTTACCACCAAACTAAAAAAAATTTTGTTGTAAGCAAATCTCAAAAAGTTTGTGTAAATGAAATTGAACAGTTTTTTCTAAATTATTCTTACTGAATATATCTTTAATTAATTCCAAACACTCGTCAGTTGGTATACTGGGAAATAAATTCAGAACATCAAAACTAATTAATTGAGAATTATTCGGGACGTTCATGTTTCTTTTTGTTTTCTAAATTTTAGGTAGACAATACATTAATAGACAATCAAAGAATTAACATTAACTATTTGTTTTAAAGTTGGTTCACAAAATTTTATGGTTTGTTTTAATTTAGTTTAAAAATTACTTGTAGGATTTTTAGTTAATATTACATATGATTGAGTCTCAATAAAACTTTTTGATTGTAGTAGTCTTTATTTTTAATAATGTTACTGTTGCCTTTATCTGCTTTAATAAGAATTAAATTATTAGTTTTGAAAATGTTTATTATATTTCTTAATTTATTATTCAGACTGTATTGCCAATTACTGACGTTAGTTTTGCCTTTTTTAACTAAATTTTTGATCTCTCTTGATATTGTCTGTATCCAGTCTGTTTTTAGACATTCTGAAATTTTCATATAATTAATTATAGATTCAATTACTAAATTGAAATCTCTTAAATTTCTATTTATAATTTTATAATTAAGATTGGTTTTTTAATTGTTACCTAAAATTTGAACATGCTTAGTTTTTAAAAAATGTTAGATAAGTTAATCAATCTTTCTACAAATTTGTGTAAATCAGTAACTTGGTTTGTAATTGATTTTGATTTATTAAGGATTAACTTACCTAATTTTTACATAATCTGGATCTTATATGTTTACATATTAATTCTACTTGATCCCCATTTTTACATCCATAATTTCAAAGATTGCTGAGTGGATTATATACGTTAGTTCAATGTGTATGTAGTAAATATTTCTTGTTATTTCATCTCTAATTCTGTGAGAGTTAAGAGTCAATTATTAAACTAGTCAAGTTTATTTAATAATAAAATTAGTATTGGTTAACGAACTGAAAGCTCGTTTTATTTAATTAAAACTTAAAAATCGTCGTATCTTTAGTGCCCATTTTATTTACTTTACTGTCAACTGTTTTGTACTTTAGTGACAATTTCGGAAATTTTTTTTGCATCATTATAACGTACGAGGATGTATTGATATCTAGTTAACCTAGACCAGTTCCTTGCATAAACAAAATATTGCGTTACCATAGCAACGAACAATAACTTATTAGAAGTGTCAGTGTAAAGTTTGACGTCAAAAATGTAAACCAGAGTTACGCAATAAATTAAATGAAAAAAGATGTCCACAGAAATTGTGAAAATCGAAACATTGGAGTATCGAGCCATCATCAAGTACCTGTATTTAAAAGGGTTAAGAGGTAAGCAGATTTACAAAGATATGCTTAATACCCTTGGTGATCAATGTCCTTCATATGCGACCATCAAAAATTGGAATGCAAGCTTCAAAAGAGGTAAATTTTCCATTGAAGATGATGACCGATCGGGAAGGCCAGTTTCTGTGTCAGTCCCCGAAAATATCGATGCAGTTCATGACATGATTTTATCAGACCGTCGAATTGGGCTAAAACGGATATCTGAAGCACTAAATATTTCATACGAACTCGTTCATCATATGGTTCACGTCAATTTGGACATGAGAAAAATTGCTGCAAAATGGATCCCCAAATATTTGAATGTTGACCAAAAGCGTGCAAGGGTAGAAGCATCGCGTTCGATCTGTGTTCGATTTGAAAACGATGTAGACTTCTTAAACCGAATTGTTACTATGGATGAGACTTGGGTACATTTCTACGATCCAGAAACAAAGCAACAATTGATGGAATGGCGACAAGATTACTATTCGACATTACTGTCCACTCTACGGGAAAATATTAAAGAGAAAAGACGCGAAAAGCTATCCAAAGGTGTTTTGTTTTTGCAGGACAACGTCCCTGCACACAAATCTCATGTTGCCATGCAAAAATTTCGTGATTTAGGGTTTGAATTACTAGAACACCCTCCTTATTCACCCGATTTGGCTCCGTCCGACTATCACCTCTTTCCTCAACTGAAAAAACGTTTAAAAGGTCGTACATTTTCTTCTAATAAGGAGGTAATAGAAGCTGTGGAGGTCTGGTTTGCAGAGCAAGAAGAAACAATTTTTTTGAAAGGTCTAGCGACTTTGCAGGTTTGCTGTAATAAATGTATTCAGTTAAGAGGAGAATATGTTGAGTAATAAAATATTTTGACATTGAAATTTTGTTTGGTTCTATAGCAGGCTAAGAATTTTTAATATATCCTCGTAGAACTCTAATTCGTCGGAAAAAGTAAAAAAGAGGTGTTAAAATTTTCGGTTTGGAAACCGTCCCATAACTCATAAGATGTGGAGTTAAAAATTGAGTTGTACTTGGAGCAAGAAAGTTGATTTTGCTTAGAAGGTAAAAGAATGTACTTAGTTAGATAAACCCCATCTAATTTAATAAAGCGCACAAATTAAAAAAAATAAACAATAAATTATAACTTGTGTCAAACCAATACTAATAATATTTTATGTCAAAATTGACTATAGTTTTGACGTTATAAATAGCCCGTCATCATCAGAAAGTATTTATAATAGCGAATGACAAATTATATATATATATATATATATATATATATATATATATTAGCAACTTTGCCGACAGGTATGTAAAGCAGTTACATAGTCGATTCATCAATAATTATAGCCAACCTAACAGTTGGCAAGTATAAAAATTTCGAATCGCCTGCAGTAAAGTACGCAAGAGGTTGTACAATAGCAAACAAACACTGAGAATCACCCGACAGCTGTTTCGTCCTTTGGGACTCGTCGGGAGTGAGAGAACTCGAGTGTAAGTTCACTATTGTACAAACGCGCGCTGTCGACTATATGCCCTACTGGAGGGATCACAATATTTAAATGATAAGTTTTCGACATCTAGTGTCGACTCGTGAAAGCGTTCACGTACGAAAATGTTCTCTCACTCCCGACGAGTCCCAAAAGGACGAAACAGCTGTCGGGTGATTCTCAGTGTTTGTTTGCTATTGTACAACCTCTTGCGTACTTTACTGCAGGCGATTCGAAATTTTTATACTTGCCAACTGTTAGGTTGGCTATAATTATTGATGAATCGACTATGTAACTGCTTTACATACCTGTCGGCAAAGTTGCTAACATTTTCGTACGTGAACGCTTTCACGAGTCGACACTAGATGTCGAAAAACTTATCATTTAAATATATATATATATATATATATATACATATATATCTACAGGCTGTTTCATTAATCAGTACAGAAAATGAAACTGGAGATTCCTTGCAAAATTTAAAGAGGGGTTTAACATAAAAAAATTTCCTTAAAGCCTCCCCTGAAGAGTTACAGTCCCTTAAAGATGTGTAAAAAATTCACATTAATCGATTTTTTTCTGAAATGACTTGAAATAAAAAAAAGAAATCTAAACATTCAAATACTACTACCAAGAAGCCTCCATAATTTCATAATTTTATTCACCCTTGTTCTCTGCAAGGGGTGAGTCTTACTACCCCTTAGAGTTTTTTTACCAGAACTTTTTAACTAATTTTTTTTCAATTTTTAAATTCAGATTTTCGAGGGCCAATTCAATTAAAAACTTTTTGTCTCTTAAAAATTTCACGTAAACTCAATACTTTTTCACCAAAAAATAAATTAAGCGAACTTGCAGAATTTTTAATTAATAAGTTGCGTATGCAAGTTTGACATAAATAACAGTATTATTATTAACTATCATTTTTAATTTAAATTAACAATATTATTTCAGAGAGTGTTCAAAATGGGCACCATTTTCTTGAATACAGGCTCTTATTCTTTTGAACAAATTTCCGTTAACGCTACCTAGCATTGCTACAGATTGTCTAACTCTTCAGGGGAGATTTTAAGGAAATTTTTTTTAGGTTATACCCCACTTTAAATTTTGCAAGGAATCTCCAGTTTCATTTTCTGTACTGATTAATGAAACACCCTGTATATGATATCGATAATTAATTTTATTAAATAGTAAAGTCAATTTTTCTAGGTATTCACAAATTTTTTTGAAGAAAGTAAAAATTCATTTGTATATCAGCTTTGAACTGCCCATCACTGATGATCCTTATCCCCTGTTGTCATGTTCGGTTAGTAAAAATTTTAAGGCGTTGAAAAATTCTTAACTATTTGCGAGTGTCTACGAATTTTATTTCAATTTACTGGTTCATGCACGGCAATGTTTACAAAGTTGCGACACCGAGGATTGCTTGCATGACTCAAAGTAAAACTGATTTGCCTTTCAACCTCTTAGACTTTTAATGGGTCAGTTTTGTAAAAAAATTATCCTATTGAGGGTTCAATACTTTTGTTTAAAATGATCATTTACTAACATTTTGCATATAAGCATATTTTATAACAATGCATTTGTTTTTTTTTTGAAAATTTGCTTGTTGTTGTCCTTTCAGAAATGAATTCCTTTTAATCTGTTTAGAGATATACGAGTCTAGCATAAGTCCCATTTCCGCTGTTAATTGACTTTTTCATGACAAGAAAAATAAACTTAACTTTGCTCCTACCCAGAAGAACACCACATATTTCTATACGTTTTTCTTTCGCTGACAAAAAGTGAGAGAAGTATTAGTAACTAACCGCACGCGCTACACCATTCAGTAATGTATGTGACAGCACCAGATCGCAACCTATTTTGGGTTTCTCGGCATCCTGGCCGCAACCACAGTTCGAATTCTGTGTGTCAAGGTCTTTATTGGCCTGAAAATTAATTATTTTATTTATCTATGATTAGAAACAGGAAATGATGTTGTCATAGATACATTAAATATTTATAAGAAGTATGAAACTAGATTATGTTTAAAAATTAAACTTTCGTTAGTATTGACGTATGTTTCAGTACGTATTCAGTTTGTCTATAAAATTAAATTAAAGGTCAAAATTCTTTATCCTATGTAATTTAATAGTTATTTGAAAATTTTTATTATTCAACACGTTAATCAATATAGTAACGCAACAAACAAAATAAGCTGCCTAATGTTTGAATAAAAGTTTAAGCAGCTTACGCAGTTCAGCTACAAGCTGAATTATTCTCGAGTAATAGCCGATGTAACGTTTGTTCAGCTTTTAAACAGGCAGATTTGAAAAATCAGTTCAGCCACTTCCAGTATTCAGGCTGATTTGCGAAGAGGAAATAGCACTTCTTCAGTAAATTTATACAACTTTTGTTCAGCTAACAGTTTATGAACTGCTGATTAGCTGAATAAGATGCCGCTTAAATCACGCTGCTTAAGAGCGTAAATGCAAACATTGTCCAGCTTAAGTTTCCTGGCTAAAAAAGAACTGAAGTAGTTTCTTGTTAAGCTTTTAATCAGCTTACCTTTTTTTTTTTAAAAAAGTACGTTTACATCTCTTTTAATTTTTTTAGGTCCTTAATTTTGTTTTTTTTCGTAATTATATTTTATTTATATCTACCTGCTTAGGATTCGATCCATCAACCTCTCGATCCGTAACCAAACGCGTATCCAACCACTCCAATTGGAAAGCTTTATTGAAAGTCTTTCAAAACTTATATACATTATCAGTATAAATAGGCTGAAGAAAAGCAGAGTAAAACCTGTACAACGCTACGTTAAATAAGCATGCTTCATGGATCATCAAGTTTGAGGTAACTTTTTGGTTGTGCGTTGAATAAGTTGCCCAGTGTATTTCTGTCCGAAAAATAACTTTGTATTGCTCAAAAATCAAGTGAGTTATTTTAAGGTATGGTGCATAAACATTACATAAACAAATAGTAACGGCAATAAAAAGACTCAAAAACTATTGTATTTATCTAGCACATTCTTTAAGACAACAATGCCCACATATTTTAGAAAAGTACGCCACTTGACAGCCTTTCAAAATGGTAAACAATCCATTGCTCTTATTGATCGATGGATTTCGGATGGCAGTTGTTGCGATAACAGTCTCTCCGATATTTTTACAATATTTCAAACACACAATTTTCCAGTCAAACCAAAAGATTCATCGCGCCATCATATGAGACATCGTTTCATGATTCCAAGTTCCAGAAGATGTAAAGCATCTGCTATCACAAAATCCTGTATCATATCGGTTCCAGGTATTCTAAGAATTGGTGTGTCGGGTTTTTTATGGTATGAACTATAAGCCTTTCGACGGAATATTTCATCAGTCCTGAGTGGACAATTGTTATTAGGGAAAACAATCGTGTGCTCAACTAATTCACCTTCTGTTGTGCATTTCAGCCAACCATGGATACCATTGAAGCTAATAACACATGTAAGGCCGCAGTCACACAGGATAGTTAATAATAGTCGGTGGTTGTGGCTGCAATTTCGAACACATGCATTCTTATTTGGGTGGTTATACTAGATTCACCAACTCTCATTCCTACTTGTAAATCACTGAGAACGTGTTGGCTTTTTATAAAGCAGTGGTTGATAGTAGTTGGTAGACGCGAAATTATAATCATATTCAATCACATTTCAATACAAAGACGAATGGGATTTCGCATAGCAATATAATTCGCTTAAGTCCGACGCGGCTATTATCTTGTAGCCATTGGGTTGTAAATGTAATCATATATATTAAAATCTGTCAAGGTGGCTCCGCCCTGGTGGGTGTCCGTCCGTCCGCACGGTTCTCGACTCGACATTTCTTGTTGCTGAAAGCACTTTTATAACGTACTGTAAGGATTAAGCATTACCCAAAATTCGTAATTTTTACATGTACTTTGCACTATTGAATAGACAACAATACCATTTTATTTGTCAATTCCTTTTTCTTAATTGCCCGACTTGAAAATACTGAATTATTTTTGAAATAACATTAAAAATTTTTCAACAAAGGTTTTAATTAGATTTAGTTAGTTTCCTACAATCGCGATATATGCGTAAAACCTGGTAAAACAATAGTGCATGGGACAACATCAGTTGAGCAAAAGAGATAAAACAATAATGCAAATTACACAATTAGAAGTTTTATTAACCTTTTAACATTATGACAATGAAGATGGAATAAATAGAACATTCTATGTAATGAAACACAATATCTCTTGGAAAAAAGACTTGTCATTTAAATTTGATATACTTGGCAACAGTGATTGACCTTCTGTGTGAACAAGACACATTGGATCGGTGTTTGTTGGTATATTAGGTGGTAAAAGACCGTGGTTCCTGTGTGACTGCGGCCTAAGAAAAGATTACAACATGAAAATTTATGAGTATGGTAATCTCGGGTAAACAGTTTACGTTTAACTAATGCACAGGTTGTGGAATCACAAATAAAACTTCTTATTTTAATTGTGATCATATGTCCATTCACATTAGTCCGTTTTTGATCAGATGAATAGTATCTTCGACAAATGGAATCAGAAATGCTTGTAAATCAGTTGGTTTTCTATCTAAAACAAAATACTAATATTCATTGGTTTTATCTGTGGCCCTTCAAAAATATTGAACATAATGGGCTAGAATTTCAAACTTTTATGAATGGGCAACCCATCAATATTAATGTTTAACTAAACTGAAACATTTTCGGTCAAATTCTTAAAACATTTTGCTACGCACACATCAAGTCCTTGATCTCAAAACGTCCACCAGCTATAGTTTCACATTTTTGCTCGTGTCATTCGGTGTTTTTAGTAACGTTCTACCATCTATAGGTAAACTATCATCCCCATATTGTTGTTTGATAATAGGTACTTAATAGCTTTCCTATTGAACAATGTGTAATATTATTTTCTATAGCCCATTTTCGCAACTGTTCAAACGATCTTCTTTCGGAAGATTTACTTGAGCATCTTTATCTGACAAAACATCATTTTTATCTAGAAAATTATCAACATTTTATATTTATATTATCATTTTCTGTTTTGTTAGTAAACCACCCGATATTGTCAGATAAGTTTTAGAATCATTGGGTAGTGTCGTTGTTAGATCAGTTTTCAAATCCGTAGAATCTAAAATTAATAGTTACTAGAAACTATCAAAATTTGCAGCAATAGCAACCTCTGTATTAATATAACACACACACCTGAGTAAATTAGACTCAATTGTGTTATAACCTGTGTGTCATCTGAATATAGCTTTTTCAAATATTCTTCACACTTTTTGCGATTTTTTTTCTTTCTTCGGTGATACATTCTATTTTTTTATACATTTTAAATTTTTAATTCTATCTAAATCCATTTAACGTGGAAAAATTAAACTACCAACAAATATACAAAATGGAACATTTGTGCAAGTAGAATAATTGTTCCGCTTATAGCTCAGCGAATGCAAATGAAGACTAGAATCTAGCTCTACAGTGATGTATATTAAAGCTGAAAAAATTCTTCTTCAGCTTGTAGTTCCGTAAATGTAAATGACGACTGGAAAAGTTGTACAATAATTTGTATCTAAACTAAACAAACTCTTAATAAGCTTATTATGCAGCTAGGTAATTTGAACTCAAGAAAGCTGTATAAAGGTATCCATTTAAGCCGAAGAAGCTTTTATTCCGCTTATTGTTTAGGTAAAAAACTGAAGTAAAATAAGCTGTACAAAGAAATATAGTTAAGCGGAAGAAAGACTTTTCCAGCTTATAATTCAGCAAATTCAAAAAATGCCTGGAATGCTGTACAATGACGAATAACTAAGCTGAAGAAACTGTTATTTGGCTTATTATACAGCTAGACAAATTAAAATGAAGAGAGTTGTATAAAGGAATGTATTTAAGCTTAAAAAGGACTTATTCAGCATATAATTCAGGGTATTAGCTTAACCAGCGAAAGAAGCACGTGTACAGCTTTTAGGCTTTTTTGACAAAGTAGTCAGTAGTGATACAAAGTTTAGGATCAAATTTTCTTGCGTCTTGTTGTTGAACATATTTTGTCATTCTACTTAACCATTTTGTTATTTTATGAAAACGCAAGATTTAATTAGTGTTTTCGCGAAAACACCAAATTAGTCTCGAAAAGCTCAGTAGGATTACGTAAATCGGCTGCTTTAACGTAGTAATCCGATTTTTCACAAAACTTCTTAAATTAGATATATTATATTAAAAAGCGCTCAGTTTTTTTCGCAATGTTGATATCTTGATAGCCGGTATCTTACATACTACAGGTTTTTACAAATTATTTTCAAAATCTTTTAACATTTAAGAAAAAACTACGGACAATATTAGTACTAGCAATAATACATCTTTTCGAAATATTTATCTATTTTTAATTTTTCAAAAACATATATTTGCCAGAGTTGCAAGTATTGGATTCACAAAATCTGCGATTCAAGAAGTGATTTACCGTTTAATTACATTTGCAAAGTACGTCCAAACCAAAGAAAAATAAAAGTACTAATGCTAATAAAAATAATAATAAGAATAATTCATGGTATTGGTGTACTAACGTATGGTTACACTATACCATTTTGTATAATATTTTTTGTACATTGTTATACGTGGTAGGTACATACAAAATAAAACAAAACAAAAAAAATAAAAACTAAGAACCTTTTCTGGTTTACTAACGCTTGGACGTTAATGTTCATTAGTAGCCGTTTTCCATTTGTTTTGGGGTAACCTTAGAGGAACTGTAGCTAGGGTTTTTGGGCCTCAGATTCGGATTTAGCGACTAAGAAAACATATAATAAACATGGTGTGACCCCCGGACTTAAATAAAATTTTGTATGAGATTTTTGAGGTTATGTCAGAACCCTGACGTGCTGGGGTTTTTGGACCTTGGATTTGCATTCAGCGACCCCAAAAATATATAGTAAACATGGTTTGACCTCCAGACCCAAAAAAATATATATTTTTGTGTGGCTGAAAAACTAAATACTTCAATCATAAAATTGATTAGAAATTGGATCCAGTTCCTTTCCTTATTTAATTTTAATTTAATTTTTAAGTATTATATAAAGGTAACACACATTTACTTTAGTAAAAGAAAAGTTTAACAACAGTTCAGTTAAATAAATAAGTACTTACAGTATTAATATTTAAACGTAGAAATAAGGAATGTTGTACAAAAGGAAATGCAAACATCGGTGCGGTGACCTCCAAAATTGCGTCATTAGATTTCTGCAGGTCGATAAACAAATTGAAAGATTTTTAAATTAGATTCTTCATTTATATCTTTAAAACCTTGCAAAAGTAATATAATAAATACAGTAACAGTTTTACTTCTGTTACAACGGAAGATACGGAATGTAGTAGATATGACGGTACGATAGTAACCCTTGTGGAGACAGAATAAGAAAAAAGAAAAGATTAAAAACCCTAAAGCAAGTTTACCAGATCAATTTCTGGGTCTTTTTAATGAAGATAATTTGCATCAGAATGCATCACGCTCACCGTGAAAATTAGGAATGTCACTTTTTCTTCCTGTTTATTGAAAATTATACACTGTGCTATTAAATGTCTCAGAAATAAACAATGAAAACACTTTAATTTTGTTGGATGAAAAGCACTAAGATATTTAGAAAAAAATATAATTTGTTACAGAAATATCACTCGCTGTTTCAGAAAGAGAGAACAGCAAGACAATTTAATTTGCCACTGAAACATAAACCAATCGTGGTTTATGTATTGATTAGAAATAAAGCGTTAATGCTAGGTCCAAATTGATACTAATGCAATAAAATCATAAGTGCAACTTATATTGTATTACACGTTTCTTAAGCTTATTTTATAAACATTTGGGTTATTTCTATAATTAAGTTTTAGTGAATAATAAAAAATTATTAGTTTTACATAATAAGTGCAGTAGGTTGCATTTTACAAGGTTAGTTAAGTTTTGCAATGTAGGTATCTGATTCTTAGTAATAAAACGTTGAAAAACAATGAAATTTAACACCAAGTTGAAAGATAACTTTTCAACGTTTAAATCAAATAATGTGAGTTGACAGATGAATTTAAAAAATTTATAGCAAACCGATTGAAGGTTAGATAATGTTATCCACGTTTTTCTTTAAAAAAATGTATTCAATTATTAAAGCACAATCTAATTTAAACTTTATAAGTAGTTATTTTTTAGAATAACTTACCCATTGTAAATATTAGTTCCGCTTTAGTTATCTAGAACGTATAAAAGATGTTATAAATTAATAAACTACAGAGTGTTCCATTTATAATAAGGCTCATATTACATACTAAATGTTCTAATAATTTACATGTAAATTCTCACCACCTAGTTAATTTATGTTTAGTATTCAATTATGGAATATATTCAGCTAATATCAAACTATTTAGACATAAGAGTAAATTTGTTACGATTTGATGGATGAGAAGATATTGATTTTTTTTAATACTTCATATATTTTAAGAAAAGTCAACTTAACTTAGAACACTTGATAAAGGTGTACCTTATTTTTTACAGACAATCAAAGAAACGCAATAATATACATAGTGTTTCATTAGAAAAAAATATAACTTTGATGCTTCAAGTTGTTTTGATACATACTGTATATTTCAAAATAATTTTAACATGTAATATTTACCTACTAATAAATTACTAAAATGACAAAACATTTAGTGTTTCGCTATAAATCTCCGTCCCGTTGGTGATGATTCACCCTGTATACATGGTGTTCCGATAAAAGCTGCAACTCAGAAATGGTAAATTCTAGAGATTTCAGAAAAAATCCTTATAAATTAAGCGGTTGAGTGAAATGTCTGGAAATTATTCTAAAACGAGATTAAGATGGCATAAGTAAAGAATCTATAGATTAAACTTCAAAAACCTAGACTATTTAGCCACAAGAAATAATTAAGAAACAGGCATCGACCATCTGACATGTAACTAAAATAAAATGTAGAATGACAAAGATTTCGAAAAACACTAATATTATAATAGTATATTCTGTAACAAGGTTAGAATAAAAATTTTATACAAGTGGAAAAAACCACAAATAGATTGAAGTTTCATTCTAATCGAGTAACATACCATATTGTCTCCACGACCACGGAAATTATTGGGTCCAATGAAAACAACAGAATTAATAGTATAGTCAAAAATCAGAGGAGTTACCTTCCAGGAAAAAAATATTTAACGACGTTTAAAGATAATCTATTTAAAAACATTAAGAGTTGAAAGATTCTGTTAAAGTAAGTTGCAATCATCAAAAGTTTAGATATATTTAAAAAAATTAAGGTCGTCCGCATAGAGTAAACAACCCCCACTCAGATATTCCACAACATCATTAATAAATATATTAAAAAACAGAGGGCCAAGCACTGAACCTTGAGGCACTCCTGATGCTAATAAAAATTTTACAGACTTATGACCACAACATTGTTAGAACTGTAAACGATTGAGTAAATAACTTTTAAATTACTGAATCAAATTGGTAGATAATTCAAAAGAACTAAGTTTTTTAACAAAATACGGTGATCAAGTTCGTCAAATGCCTTTGAAAAGTTAGTGTATTTAACATCGACTTGGCTATCATTATTTATAGATTTTGCGATAAATTGGGTAATGCAGGTTAGGTTTGAAACTGTAGAACCTTTAATAAATCCATGTTGCGTATCTAAGATAAAACATGAGACATGTCCAGATAAAAAATTATATAAAACCATTTCAAAAACTTTACTGAATTTATTAGTAATAGTAGCAATTCTGTAATTTTCAATATGTTACTATAATTTTTTTTGGACACCGTCACCCCTTTAGAATCTTTCCAAACTGAGGGAAAAGAATTAGTGAAAGGCAAAGATTGAATAAAATAGATAATGGTCTTCTGAAAATTGCAGCACAGACTGCATGGATCACCATTTGAGCCAGCAGTAAATGAAGGCTTAATAATAATTTTTAAAGCCTTAAATATATAATTTTCAGAAACATCTTCAATAGTTAACACAGGAATGCTAAGAGAATAGGACTTTGCGTAAACAGAGACATTAGTACAGACAGGTAATTTGCAGTAAGAAGCAAAAGCATTTACAATTTCAGTAGTACCATTAACATTGTTGTTTTTATAACACATCTTGTTCGACACTCTATTACTTTTTTTTTTTAAATTGATGTAATTTAAATACTTTTTAGGGTTTGAACTAAAGTCTATCTCTATTTTATTCAAATAAGCTGTAGAGGTATTTGAAACGTCATGTTTTAGTTGTTTTCTTAATGAATTAAATTGATAACACGCATCATTGTCATTGGTGTCCCTGATATTCCTACATAATTGTTTTTTTTTTAATTTTAAATTGTTTACTATGTCTTTAGAGAACCAAGGAGGATGTCAATTGTTACTCTTGGGTTTAGTTTTAGGAACAAATTCATTAAAATTATAATACAACTTAGAATAATTTTTTTTTGTAATTCTGACATGTAAAGTGACATTTTTTGTAATCAAAGTAAATGGAACTTTTTGTAACCACTTTTCGTAACTAGTTAAGAAAAGTAGAAAATTATGTTTACAGTTTGGGGTTATATGGATAACATCCGTTTACCTTTTTAACTTTATATACAGGGTGTTAAAAAAAGAGTGTAAAATATTTCAGAAGGTAATAGTATGAACCAAAATAAGCAGAAAAGTCTTAATAAACATAGGTCCGCAAAGTAACGGTTGCGGAGATATGGAATGTTTTATGTTTTTTGGAACATTTTGTTAGTTAGATGGGTAGGAAGGGCGGGACTTGTTTTATGGCCTCTAAGATCGCCTGATCCGAACCCTCTAGATTTCATTGTTTGGGGATATTTTAAAACATTAGTGTATGGTACTCATGTAAATAGCCTGGAGGAGCTGCAGCTACGGATTAATCAAAAGTGTCAAGAAATCCAAACCAAGAAGGGTGTTTTTGAAAGAGTTCGAATATCGTTGAGACGAATATGTCGTACCTGCTTGGAAATGGACATTTTGAACATCTTCTGTAACTTTGTTTTTTGTTTCTTGAAAGCTTCCTTTGTCGGTTTATTCATAATAAAATAAAATGTTTGAAAAACGAATAGTGGTCCATATCTCCGCAACCGTTACTTTGCGTACCCATGTTTATTAAGACTTTTATGCTTATTTTGGTTCATACTATTACTTCCTGAAATATTTTACACTCTCTTTTTAACACCTTGTATACAATATATACAATGGGAATATGTTAATATGATATTGAATTAAGCACGTTTACTCTGTTTTTGTCAAAATTAGAAAAAAACTTGTATGTAACACGTAACGAAACATAATTTTTTGTAACGAATGTGATAATTGCGGGACGAGCAAAGCGTTTCGTTTCGTCACTGATTACATGACTAGCTATTTCAAGCAGTATTTACATCTTGAAAACTGGACAAGTATTTCCAATCACAGACCATTAAAATTAGATTTTTTGAAGTTATAGTTATATTCAACATATCTGTTTATTATGTTACAACAAGTTTGAACTTCAGAACCAATTTAAAATTTAACACTAGTTTTACAATATCTTTGTTAATTAACACAACAGGGGTTTTACTACCTGACAGTCTTCAGTTGATAAGATAAGATCAAGTATTCTATTATTATTATTTGTTACTCTATTGTTCTAAATAAAACACATAAATTTCTGAAAATTCAAAAAAGGCTGATAAGAAGATTGATTAATTTGATTATCTAAAGACATACATACTATACCAAACCAAATAATTTTTAAAATAACTTAAGTAGCCACAAACGTTACATAAATATTATTTTACAACATTAATGAAATAATCTAATGTTACAATTTAATATATTTGGAAAACATTTCTAAATACATAGAAATAATATTCTTCTATAATGTAAAGTATTTCTAGGAAAGGTTTTTATAACATTGTTAAGATATATATTTAAAAATTTTTAAAATATTTAGTTCGTATTTTAATAAATTATTTTAATATGTTTGAAAGATTTATTTCAAAATATTTTTAAAGGTATAAAAAATATTTAATATATATTTCAGTAATGTTTTGAAAATATACAGATAAGTATCGCAAAAAATATTTATATTGATATTATTTTAAAAGAAGTAATATTTTTCAGCAGTATATTGAAATCGTTTTTGAAAATTTTAATATGTTTGAAATAAACGTATCACGTGTTTATCATATTTATTGTGCATCATAATAAACAATACTTAACAACAATTTATTTAAATCTTTTAAGAAATACGATTAAGGTCAATAAAAGTCTTGACATTTGATATGATAAGATATTTTTACACAAAAAATATTGTCGTCATCTCAACTTGTTAAACTTTCCATCAAAGCACTTTTTTTTAAAATTACATTAATTTTGGTTAAATATTATTAAAGTAATCAGTTTTTATTTTAAATTAAATTTATATTAAATACCTAGAACTGTAATACATTAGAAGTTTTTATCCTACAACTATGTGTACCGCTGTGTAACAAAGAGGAATATAGATAAATAGAATAAGAATAACGGATGACAATGTCTGAAATCCAAATGTGGGTAAATTCTCTTTAAAAATAATAATTCTTTAGAATACACGTATTGTTGTATTAAAGAACAATATGAAAAAATGCAATATCTCATTTCTTTACAGAAAGTAACCTAATTATTTATATGGGACGAGCAGAACAATAAAAACAAAATTGAATTCATGTTTACCTGTAAAAAGAACACAAAAATATTTAAAATATATATATATATATATATATATATATATATATATATATATATATATATATAATAACTATATATGTCCTATAATAATAATAATTATAAATCAGAAGGTTAAAATACACCAATTCTATTTTGCTCATAACACTATTAAATTAAAAATTTAATTACTGTTACCACCAACATTGCTTAAAGTTTCCAACTGATGAACTTTGGATAAATTTTTCTTTTTTTCTATACCAGAATATTATACAGCTAACTGGTTAGTCAAAAATTTTTCCATTTGAAAGTAGATACTTTTGTGTGGTGTCTCTTCTCCTGTTAAGTAGAGTATTTCTTTCCACCTATAGATGAAACTCAATAAATAGTCATGATTTTTATAACATTATCATGACTTACCAAGTAGTTGTGCTGTTCTTGGTCGGGTTATAGAGTTTCTATAAACTGCAAATCTTCTACATTGCCCTAGGGAAGACTGTTGATAAGTTTTTTTCTATCTTATCAGAAGGTTAATATGTATTTCAAGATTCTCGCAACGTGTAACGGCGACTTCTAATATTGAATTTTTTTGTTCAATCTCACAAATTAAAAATTTATCATTTCTAAATTCTTACCTTTGTAGATAGGTATATATAATCTGAAACTCTGAACAAAAATTCCTGAATTTGTGATTTCTGCAGTACTCGTAATTTTTTGGCACGATAACCATCTGATTGACGGTTTAAAAAGGCTCGCAGTTTTAAATATATAGAGATATTTATAGTATTGTTAATAGGCAATGTAGTCTTCAACATAAATTATGTAGACCATAAAATCGAAAATTTAAATTTTTTAGCTAATTCTACAAAATACGCCACTAAAACGTTTTCTGAAAACGATTTGATTTTCTTGTTAATGCGATAATTCATAAATTTTCTATAACATATTTCATACAATTTTCTGGATTTTGTAGGCAACAAATTATATTCTGCATTTTTTGCCAATTCTTCAAATTCGGGAGGTGATAAGATTTCTTCATCAATTTCCAATATTTTAGAAAATATCTCTAAACAAAGATTAATCTCATCTCCAAACAACTTAATCTTAAAATAAACAGATAAAAAATGGCGATTTTCAACTAAATAATTCAGAAAAAGTACATAACAACCCACACTTTTCTTAGCAACGACAATGGTAATATGATTTAAGTAGGCACATGAATCCACTAGCCTCTATCAGTCTATCTCATTGACAATCAATTGATAAAGAAAATTGAAGCAAATTGAATGTAACAGTGATGTCTTATTTTTCGGTAGATATTATTATGTATACAATTTAAGGTGTAATTAACAATAATAATTAGAAATTACGATTTAATTATTACCTATAACATACAATTAAAAAAATAGTTGTATTCGTTATAAAAAGTTCATTTTAATTTGATTTTTTAATCACACTGTACAAACAATCGAAAAAAAAAAATTATATGTTTCACACAAATAACTATTTTTTGACGGAAACCTTTTGGATGGAAAATCGCGGCACAAAGTTGTTTTTTACCTATGTTCCTTAATTTTTGACGGAAACCTTTTTTTCATGAAAATTATTCTCGCCCACTAAAAAGGTTTCCGTCAAAAAAAATTAAGGAACATAGGTAAAAACAACTTTGTGCCGCGATTTTTCCATGCTCTTAATTCCCGACTAATTTTCACAGAAAAAATGTTTCCGTCAAAATAAAACGTGATGACAAAAATTTTGACATTAGAAATGAAAAGCAATTGTTTTTCAATAAGATGCACCAAAAAACTTATGAATGTTATGCGTTGATATCAAGATCAAATCTCTATAAAAATAAAGAAAAGGTAGTGTTAGTGTCATTATCTTTAATTGTAGATTTTGAAGAACAAATTTTATCTGAATTGGATTTATGGTCGCTTGTATTACTGATTAATGTAGTTTTACTTGAAAGCTCTGGTATTCCTAAGTTTTTGTGTTCATTATTACTTGTTAATAATGCGGAATCGTTTTTATTTATTGAGGTAACTAAAATTACAACAAATTTATTTTGAGAGTCTACCACGATATTGTTCCTAAACAAAAGTGTATGTTCATCTTTTGAAATTTAATTTTTAACAAATTTACTTTTTGCCATTCGATATTTTGCCGACATTCTTACGCTATAAAATATATACATTAAATCCTTGAACATATGTATATCTAATTGTTAAAGAATGGAGTAAAATTTCTCAACCGTTTTTGATCACCCGTAAAAAAATTTTTGCAAGAACTATTACAATAGTAGCACAAAATTATAAAAATTAATTAAAAATTAAAGTCATTGCACCAACCAACGGTTAAGAATTGCGGTGAAATTATTAATATACGATATTGACCAAATGTTTATACTGAATGCTTAAAAAATTTGTATGTTGTGGTACGAGTATGTGCACCTGGTTAACCTTTAATAATTTTTTATAAATTAGACGTCGTAACGCACAGATTAGTGAATTTCGTTCCAGTAAAAATGTTTTACGTAAATCTTAGGAACAATTACAAATTTGTTTAGCAAGAGCACTGTAGGACAACAAAAATAATAAATAACTTCAATAATAAAACACTGTGATTTATGCAACAATATAGCGTATTTGTTGGTGTAATTAATATTATTTTTGCACTCAGTGCGTGTAAAACTACAGATAAGTACGTCAATACGCCTACCGGAACAACAGAACAAGTGTTTCAAAAATGTAGCAAAAAGACTGGGTTAGTAGAGCATTTTGCTACAAAAATATTTGCATAAGCTCACAATTTCAGTTACGAGAAATCACTTTACATCCCTATTATAGCAAAACTCATTCAGATCTGTAATAATTGATAATTAAAAATTTCAAATGACGAACGACAGCTTGTATATTATTTGTCACTTTTATGTAGATAAAATTACTAGCGTGCGTTGTTCACACAAATTGTTGATGTACTTTAATTGTTGGTTATTTAGAATGCAATTTACGCATCTTGTATTTTTTGTAAATGCCGAAAAACAATTCAAATCTTTAAATAACAGTTTGACAATTAAATAGGTTAACTGGATGACAAATGTATGCATTACGTGCGTTTGCGTTATAACCACAGTTTACTAATTATTTTTTGTAGTTTGAATGTCATAATATTAGAAATTTGAAAGTGCGAAAATATCGTGCAAAAAATAGCATAAGCTACTTGTGCGTAAACAGTATTCAGGAATTCGTGCCAACCGGCACTCATTCCCAAAAGAATCTGTTTACGCACATGTCACGTAAATAACTATTGTTTTATTCCACAGTTTCATTAAAGCACTAGTGTTGTTATTGAGTTGAGTAAGAATTTTATTCATTTGCAGTTACGAATACCCAATAACAAGAGGGAAAACATTCATGCTTTCAGCACGTGCACATCATCTTTAAAGAGATGGAAGGGTAGAACGGCATCAACGTTAATTTTTGCGAAAGAAAGAAAGAATGACAAACATTGCTAAATTTCCATTATGGTGCAAATTAATTATTTCTAAGATTTCTACAGATGTTAAGACTATTGTTCTGCTATGACGCATCAAATACCTACTTCTAGCCCATTTTTCATTTAAGAAGTACAAATAATCTTAACTTTGATTTAAACAAAGTTCAAATTACGTGTTTTAATTAACTAATAAACTTAATAGAATCAAATCGAAATTCAACTGATATTCGAAATAATAATTCTAGGAAAATTGTTTAGACAGGATTTATAAAATTGCAAATGTAAGGCTTGCCCATTTAAACTAAAAAGAGTACTTACTTTTTCATGTGTGCAAAATTATATTGTTTGTGGGATTACCTTAACTTACCTTTACCTGGTTATGCACTGTGACCCACTTGAAAGCGAAACACTCCCATGAAATTTAAATTTATTGTCCGATTTAAAAGTTTTCTTTAATTATAGAGCGTTTAAAACTATATTTTATGATAGATTATTAGCTCATTAATTTTTTTCACTCGCTTGATCAAAACAAATAAATTCATAAGTATAATGTGAATTATCATTTAGCCAAAGCATTGTTGTTAATGAAATTTGGTAAATGTCCATTTGAAGGAAAACACAATCTAGAAATGTATTTAAATATCTTCAAAATTAGTATAATATTTTTTTTTTATAAAAAACCCAACACATCACATTTTTTTCACCTTTTTAATTAAAAAAAGACCCACCAAACATTTTGTTAGTTTTAGAGAGATGTAATGTTTTACAATCCGTTATCTTCTTGTTTTTTAGGGAAGGAATGTGCTAAACTTTGGGAACTGATTCTACGTAAAATTTTAATCAAAAATGGTGCTTTTCACTTATTATCGAAGGTGACAGTTGCGGTTTGAGCTTTGCATTAAGTCAAACGACAAATGTTGTCATTTTGAAAATTGTTTAAATTAATATTTGTATGTTTTATAAAATTGTTTCTCATTAAATCAGTTTACTGATTAATTTCAAAATGATGGCGTATGTACTTGTTAGTTAAGTATAAATAAGTATGTACGGATAAGAAGTTTGACCCGTAGGGTTGGCAATTTTCACCCTCGATATCTCGTTAACGGTGGAAAATTAGACAAAAACTAAAAAAGTTATTTTTGTTTAAAATTTTGCGTAGAATCAGTTCCCGAAGTTTGGCACATTCCCCCCGAATACTCTGTAAAGTTAAAACAATTGAATTGTGATATTAATTTAAATCCTTATAAAGCCAGATTTTAAATGTCGGTATAATTGAGTAACAAATAATTTAATTAAGTAAATAAACTTTGTGTTATTGTGACCTGTAACATCCTTTAACCAATTTAATAATTTATGTTGCACATTTTGAGAACACACATATTCCATATTTATAATTTGTTTGTGCACTTTATTTGTTAACAAAATATGTCTCGTAAATATTTCATTTGTAGAAATATGAAATGTGCAATAAATATTTTGTGAATCTATATTGTCAAATATATTCATTGAATATTTTACTCATCTAAATCAAAAATTTTTGAAATGAATGAGTTTTCAGGGTTTTAAATATGTATATCGTATTATTTAAAACTTGGTTCGTATTTATTTTGAACAAATCTTAAGTTAATATTTGCAAAATAATTTGCAGATCTGCATAGAAAATATATTTTTCATACAGGGTGGGGCACTACCAACAAATTATTTACACAAAAACGACAAATAATGTAAGAAATCTAAAGGCATAGATATATTGAGATTATTTGAAACCACATTTAAAATATTTTCGATTGTAAGAAACACGTTCTATATCAAAGTTGGGTTATTTTAAACGGAACACCCTGTGTTTTTTTTTATTTTATTTTTTTACATCACTTTACTAAAAATCTTCAACATCTCTTTTGCAATATTTACTTTTATGTTATGATGTACAGAGTGTTTTAGATACTACCACATAACGCTAACGACTTAAAACTTAAATAACCTGTTTAACTTAAATGAAGCACTCTGTATTTCTGTAGACTGTTAGAATCAGGAACTATTTTATTAGTATTGGAGTTACAAACTCCTAATTCTGATAGTTTTCGAGATATTTTAAAATTTGCTAGTATATCAATTTGCAATTTATTGGAATTTAAGTTATCTGTAAGATATCAGTAAAATAAACATTTTTAATTATAGGCCACTCCAGGTTTAAATATGAACCTTAAAAATATATTTTTTTAGAACAAAATAACAGAAATATTAGTTATGACTTATGCCGGGCTCTAAGAGTCAGTCGAATCACGCCCACCTGTCACAAACAACTGCAACCGTTAGTAGTTACAGCAATATTTTTTGAGGAAAGCCATTCCATTATAACGTGTTTTTTCCAGGAAGTTGTAGGTAAACGTTCAATTTGTCTGGAATGGTAGCTGGCATTGTCCATAACAATTACGGAACCCTTTGGTATTAAATCTAACATTTCTTCAAAATATTCCTCAAAAACATCCCCATTTATATCCTCGTGGTAATCACCGGTATTTTTCGATTTAAATAGCAGTAAACCTCTCTCTACAAAGCTTTCGTCACTTCCTATATGCGTAATAATTAAACGTCGCCCTTTTCCTGAAAGAGGTCTTAAACCTGTAGATAATCCTTCTAAAAAAGCCTGTCGTCTACTGGTTACATTTTTGTCTTACCACATTTTTCCCACAGTATAACCTTCATTTACCCACATTTCGTCTGAATAATAAATTCTCTTGCCTTCAGAACGTAATTTAGAGATATTTCGTAAGTAATTTCTTCTCCAACATACAATTTCTTCCTTATCAATGAGAGCTGATTTCCTATTCATTTTTTCCCATGAAAAATTCAATTCGTGCAAAACTTGCCACAACATTGTTCTACTTAAATTAGGTATACCCTCTTTCTCTTTCACAACTGACACAATTTTATTTAATGTGACTATTTCTTTTTAAAATAAAACGAATGCACTATTCTTCTTTTACATATTCGAGTATTTCAGTTTTTTTCTACCATGAGATAAACTAGGCTCACGCACAAACAGTTTGTCTTCACGCACAGAATTTTTGTCTTCACGCAAAAGTCTGAATATTGTTGTTTTTCCAATGCCAGACATATGTGAACACATATCAACTGTCTCTTGAACTGTTTTCAACTGATTATGGCATTTCAAATAATTGTCCTCTTCACGCGTTTCCTTGGAATAAATTCAGGACTGGATGCCATTCCAATGAAACTCAATACTACAGCGTAAGTACACATTAAGATATACCGATGTGATATGACAATAATCATTAGTTAGGCTGTCGGTCGTTATAATTACATACCAGATTTTTCCCCTAATTATATCATTAAGAACACATTAAAATCTATTAAAGTGTCATTCCAAATACAGTACATACTTTCTAGTTCAATTATTAGTAATTAATTAGTTAAAATTCTTAAAAATGTTGATAATGATATTAGCAATTTCTGATAAACAAGGTGATTCACTAGTGGTGGCCGGATTCAATGTTTAGAAGCGAAGGTGTAAGGACGTGTTTTTTAAACTGAGCGAATAGTGGCAGGTTGATTTAGAAGTATATATGAAGCGTTGGTGATAGCGATCAAGGATAACTCGTTACATACAAAGTTAAAGGGATAAGATTATTACAAACGTGCGACCTGTAAACAGTGATGATAAAGCATATTAAAACTTGATAACAGAACGTATGCTTTTGAGAAGTAAAAAGACGGGAAGACGGGATTCGATTTTTACAAACAGTAGTGCAGCAGGAAAGTGGAAAAAAAGAAGAAATCAATTACAAAGATAACAAATAATTAAAAAAAAAAGAATAGGAATTAATCTACATAAAGAGAAATTGAAGTGACGCGGTTGATAGTGATATCGGGGATTTTGAGCGGTTATTAATAACGGAATGATATCGAACATTTGCGTAGGTTATTACAATAAAGGAAGAAAAGTTTAATTGTGTACGGAAATAAATTTAATGTTTATCCGTTCACCAAAACAAAACAAAAAATTATAATGTCGGAGTCAGAGAGAACGGACAGTGAAACAAGAAAAATAAGGAAAGGACAAGAACTTTACAAGATGTTTAGAAGAAGCAAAAAGGTAATTAGATCGCCAAATAAATACGGAGCTAAAGAAATGGAATTTAAAGCGAGCGAAAAATTGGAATCGGGAGAAGAAAGAGAGGGGTTAAGAGATTTATGTAAGGAAATGTTAAAAGAAATAAGATCAATAAAAGAGGGGCAGGAAAAAACAAATTATGAAATAAAAGAAATTGTTTAAAAAGTTTAAAAAATTGGAGGAAAGAATATATAGTATAGAAAAGAGAATGGATATCATGGAAAAAGAAAAGAAACAATTTGGTGATAAAGAGACTAGAAGTGAATGGGAAAAAAAAGGTATAGGAAAAGTGGAGGAGATGTTGAAGAACAAAATGGAGATGGAGAACAAAATAGAGGAGGCAACAGAGATACATAATGGAATAATTATAAGAAAAAGTAAACAATTTCGAAGAAAAAATAAACATATTAAAAAACAAAAGAAAATTGATGGGAACTAGAATATTTTAGACGACGACATGACGAAGAAGGAAACAGAAATACAAAAGTACATAAGGACAGAAACAAAAACATTAGAAAAAGAGGAAAGAAGAGTAAAAGTAGGATACATAAAAATTTGGGTGGATGGGGAAAAAAGAAGGTGGGAGGAGAGGGAAAGAAAGTTTAAAAAGTGGTTAACAAAAACTAAAAACGGGGAGCGGGGGAGGAGGAAACAAAAAAAAGGGTGGGAAATAAAGAAAGAAACGTAGAAAGTAAAATTTTATTTTGGAATATAGCAGGAATAAAAAATAAAGGAAGCGATTTTTGGGATTATATTGAAAAATTTGGGATAGTAGGGTTAGTAGAGACATGGTTAGAAGAAAAAGATTGGGAGATATGGAAAGAAATGCTGCCAGAAATGTATGACTGGAAAGTTGAATTTGCAAAATTTGGACGAAGGAGGGAATAGAAAGGTACAGAACAGAAATGGAAGAACTTCATGACACAGAAAAAGAAGTAGAAAAGAAATTAAAAAGGGTAATGAAGATAATAGGAAAGGTAGTAGAAAAACAAAGATATAGAGTAAGAAAACAGAAAAGAGGGAAGAATAAAGAATGGTGAAATAGAGATTGTGAAGAGAAGAAGATAGAGGTAAGAATGAGTAGAAGAAGGTAGAAGAATTTGGAGAGGAGAGAGATTTCCAAAGAAATGGAGGAAATTAATTATTTGGCCGATATACAAGGCAGGAGAAAGGAATAAAGTAAAAAATTATAGAGGAGTACATATAACAAACGTAGGGTACAAAATCTATGCACATATATTAAGAAGACGGCTGGAGGAGAAAATACAAGAAAAAAAGGTAATACCAGATTGGCAAACGGGCTTTAGAAAGGAAGAAGGACAATGGATAACATATATATACTAAAACAGATAATTAATAAAGAATTTGAGAAGAAGGGTGGAAAAGTGTATGTTTTGTTCTTGGATATAAAGGCGGCCTTCGACAACGTAAATAGAGAAATGCTATGGAAAAAACTCAGAAAGAAAAATGTAAGTAAAGATCTACTGGAAGCAATAAAAGAAATGTACAAAGAAACGAAATGTAAGACGAAATGGAATGGAAAGAATTCTAGACAAAGAAGGGGGTTAGGCAGGGTTGCCCAATTAGTCCAAGTCTGTTTGCAATATATTTAGAAGATGTGGAAGATATGCTTAAGAAGAATCAAAGAGGAGGAGTAGTAATAGGAAGGAGGAAGGTGTGGGTCTTGGCATATGCAGACGACTTGGTGTTGCTAGCAAAAGTGACAATGAAATGAGAGAAGTGATAGAAGTTATGAAATCATATTTGGACAAAAATGGATTAAAGGCGAATGTAAATTAATCTAAAATAATTATATTTTAATGAAGGAGGGAGGAGTAAAAAGGAGAAATGGTTATGGGGAAATGAAGAAATAGAAACAGTAGATGACTGGAGATATTTAGGATATAGGATTAGATATGATAACAAGGATGAGGTACAGATAAAAGATTTGGAAAAAAGGGAAATAGTATAGTGGGGCAAGTGTGGGGAATAGGAGAACGGGTATTTGGAAAACATGTAGAAAAGAGAAAATGATTGTTTGAAAATTGGTGAAGAGTGTAATGATGTATGGAGCAGAGATATGGGGATGGAAGGAATGGGAGAAACTGGAAAAATTCAAGAAATGGTATTGGAAATGGACATTAGGACTAGATAAGGAAACGCCGGGATACATAATAGAAGAGGAATTAAAACTGGAAAAATAAGAATACAAGCAGGAAAGAGGAAATGAGGTATGAAGAAAATATAAATAAAAACAAGGAAAGCAAATATTGTATGAGTGTTGGAGAGGTGAAGAAAAAAGGATAAGGCATGGACAAGAGGAAAGAAGAAGGTATTATGAAAGAAGGATTTTCGAGAAAAGAGGTGGAGAGGATAAGAATTAATGGAGGAGACATAGAAGAGGAAATAACAAGAAGAGATAAAGATGCGCAAATGCAGGAAAATAGAAAAAGGAAAATACAACGAAAGATATAAGGAAATTACTGAACAGATACCGGTATATCTAAAAAGCACAAAAAGGATGCAGGAGAAAAAGGTAATTGCAAGATTCAGGTGCGGTAATGAAGAAAACGAGAATAAGTATTGGTGGGAAGACGAGAGAAGAAGGTGCAGAATATGCGGGAAGGATGGGAAAACGTAGAACATATGTTGAATTAATGTACGGAACTGAGAAGGGAAGATAGGGGACAAAGAATGATACTAGTAGAAAGAGGGAAAGAAGAAAAATGAATAAAAGAGGCGTTAAAAAGAAGGAAAAGCTAAAGTTTAGTTAATGGTTTTTTGTAATTTTTTTTAATTTTATTTTTTTTTGTTTTTCTATTTTTTTAAGAGGTATATGTAAGAATTGAATCATTTGTTATCTATAAAGTAAACAAATAAAGAATAACACTAGTAGTGGCCAAAAATAAACCCACGTATTATTTGATAAAAATTTTAAATTGGATTTTTCATATAAAGTTTTTATCAGGAAAGTTTCGTTAAAAAGTTACAGCGTGGTAAACTTAAAAAAAAATTAAATTTTTTTAGAATACCTCAAAAATTAGTGACCGAAATGTTTAGACAAACCCATGTGTCAAATTTCAGTTTATTACAGTCAGTAGTTTATACCATTGCATAAAAGTAAGTGGAGGTCAATTTGAACATTTAATAAGATGATATGTGTCAAAATAATTAATTAATGATGAAAGGTTACACATCTTCTACATTTTTAACCCTCTTTTCGAAAAAGTTTGAATACATCGGTACGCTATTGGAATCTGTTACACATGTTGATTTATTACTTTACTTCGTTTCTGGACAGACTTTAGTGAGATGTTCTGCTTAATTTCGTGTATAAAGTAATCTCTGAACCCAAACAAGTTTAATACCTATTTAAACAAGTTTCAAAGAATCGAAGGTTCGTAATAAATCTAGTTTTTTTCTGTAACTTTTAGGTGGTTTATTGCATTTTTTGTTAACAAATATTATTAAAGAAAATGACATTCTGTTTTGAAGAAACACATGTACTCAATACTATAAGACTATTAACATAAACTAAATTGGGCGATTTAAAAAATTGAAGGAGGAAAGCATTAAGATTGTTCACATAAAAATGTAAAGGTTTGGAGTTATTTAAAACGTTTTTGTTCGATTTTTATATAAAAATGGTGAGTAGGTAATTGTTTCATAAAATGTTTAAACATTTTTTAAGAATATAAACACAAATTGTAACTATTATGCGCCCTAAAATGTTACATTATATATCTAAGATGTTTACATCAGTTTTGTAAGCGAAAAGTGTGTCTAACGACATCTCGTGTATGAATAGTAACAAACTAAGCAATGCCAACAGATAACTGTAACGACAGATAAATGTTTTAAATACAAATCGTTATTTAAGCGATCACTTTAATGCAATTAACACTCGAGTCGATAAAGCCAAGTATTTCTGTACAGTAGCATACACGCACGAAAGAACACCTGATGCGCATTTTGCTCTTATTATCAGTATAAGTTTTGTAGTAGCTATCGCAAGTTAATAAAGTCTTGAAAATCAATTTCTGTTAATTTTCTTTATCAGCGGAAGATTTCACTTGCTGTTCATAGCGGCCAGTGTATTACAAACGAAACCTTACAGTTATTTCAAATGTAAGTGTGTGTAATTTAATACACAAAAATTCTAAATAAAGTGAATATTTTATATTTATTATAAATTATAGTAGGTATCTATACAAAGTTATTTAAATTTTTCATTTTTCTATGTTGACGTGTTTCAAAAGAAAATAATATAAAAATTTTAACACGTTTTAAATTAAACTTTATTCACAAGTCATTCTTTAATGTAAATATTGACGTTTAAGATGAGAGTGTTCTCAATTTATACTAAATTGATCTACGTACATTAAATTTTTTAGGTGAGCAAATTTTTCATATAAAATTAACTATTTTTAAAAAGAAACTTGAGTAATTTGTTTATTTATAATAACCACCAGCTAAATTTTATATACAAAATTAAAAGAGCTCGCGGAGTTGTTAGAGGTTTACTAATATTCTTAACAATGGTTTTATGTTAGAAATTAGGTAAGTTGTAAAACTTTTTTGTTACTTTAATTAGGCTTGTAAAGTTGTCAGGGATATTTATTTAAGACCTTTTGGGAATTACGAGCCTCAAGTAGAAATTATTAATAAGTGTCAACAAAGTAATGGCGTTGAAATGTTGAATAATTTAATGGCATTATTTTTGACTCCAATATTTTTGCAAGGACAGACCGTCATGTGGGTTTAAATAAAATATTAAAAGTAAATTGATGTAAATGAAGTCACGTATTGATTACCGAAACGAATTTGCATAAAAAATGTTCGTATATTTTTTAACGGCCTCGTTGACAGCTCAAATTTAGATTGAAGTTTCAATAAAAATTAAACAACGGCAGTAATAAAAGTATTTAAGGTCACTGGTAGTTCAACAGAAAAAATGCTAATTTTCTTTGTTTGCATCAAAAATAAATAAAAGTAAAACGAAATTGAGAGATTACTGAAGTTTGATTAATTCTTCATATAAATTGACTAACGTCAAATGTATAAACACATAAAATAGTAGTATTAATCAACAGTTGAATGGTTTGCTCTACGATAAAATTAAACACAGTCGCAATTCCGTTCGGAAGCGATTTAATCTACCATATTAATTTTATGCTGAAATTCGAGTAAGTTTCGTGAATGTTAAATCAATATCTAATGCGATGATCTCTATAAATCAATTAATTGGACATTCGTATAAAGAACAACAACGACAAACCGTTTGTTTATTTTTCAGGTGTTTGGAGCTTGAAGAACGTTATTTTACAATTAGAACCGGCAATTGTGCAGAGGTATCATGATTGCACATTAAAATGTACGTACGATTTAGAAGGTGCGCCTCTTTATACGGTGAAATGGTATCGAGGTCTGCATGAATTTTATCGATATACACCAAACGAATACCCGAACACAAAAATTTTTCCTATTGGTGGAATAACCGTAGACGTAAGTAGTTTTAATTTAAAAAAAATTCGACGTAAAATTCTCTACATTTCAGGTAAACCATTCAAACAGCACCCAAGTTGTTTTAAGGAATGTTGAATTCAATTTATCCGGAAACTTTTCTTGCGAAGTTACAACGGAAGAGGGTTTCTCCACCGGATATGATACTAAGACTATGCTGGTTGTTCGTAAGTGAGAAATTCCTGTTGAATTTTATGAGTTTTAGAGTTAGTAAAACATTGTAAGAATTCTTGAGTAAAATCTTTGTTGCTTGTCGCTTTTGTATTTCAAAAGATGTAATAAAGTTTAATTATGGTTTTTTCACGGGTACTTAAAGAAATTCCGTTTTACTACTAACAGGAGTTTTTATTGCACTTTAAAAACGTTAAATTAGTATACTTTTGACGGATATATAGAATATGAAAAATTGTTTTAAAACTCGTACATTTTTACAACTACAACCATTATCCTTTCATTACGAGCAGTTAAATTTTTTAGACTTTTCGGTTAAGTGTGTTTGAAAATGCTACGTATTTTCGTCTTTAAACGCAATTAAATTTTAACAAATGAAATTTTAACTTTATTCCGTATATAAAAGCACGCATTTTGGCGTGGACCGATAAGTGTGTCAACCTGAAAGCACTGTCTTAATGGACTTTTTTTTTATAATAGATCGTAAAAAAACTTTCTTACTACGTTAAACGACCGAATAAAAAATTTCATATTTAAATACTAAAAATCAATTTTTTGTGACTGAAGGATTTAAGAACGGATATTATACTTTCAGAACTTTTGATATTGCAAAAATCGGTTTCATTCATATGCAAGATTTCAGTTTTTATAATGCCCCGTGAAATCGTTTAGTGATTTCTAGAAGTGTTATATGGTCAATAATTTTTTTATGTATATTTTTGATCTTTCCAAAACAACTTTTCAGAAACATCAATTGAAAATAAGTTAACTGTAACGTAATGTTTATTTTTATTCAATGGGAATACATTATTTTTGTTTAATAAGAAATAAAATAATTACTAAAATTTCAAACTTTATATTGAATTAATGTGTCATTTCAATGGTAGAATTACAAACAATTGTGTTTTCTTTTTCAAAATAAACATGAGCGAATTTTTTATTTCTGTTGATAAATTCTATTTTAATTATTGTAGCACCACATATAACAAAAAAGATAGAAATGGCATAATTTTAACAAATTTTATTTATTTATTTTACACATCGTACAGGGACCCAACCCTTTTATTAAAGTTTATTGGGGTAATATTTAGATAAGTTTGGTTTCAGGTGAACTATTTTTCTAAAATATTATCAACTCCCTGTCAGTTTCGGTTTAACCGGAAGTTTATTATTATTATTTTATTTTTAGATTTGACATGAAATTCAAAACGCATTTTATGTATGTCTTATTTCTATATCTAACAGTTTTTTCGATTTTTGACTTTAAATAAAAAAACGTGCCTTTTGCGTAACTAGTTTCTGAATAGTATATTTCTTTAGTTTACATTATTGAAATTTTTGATGTTAATTTTTATACAGGGTATTCAACATTCTGTGGCAAACATGTCGGTAAAGGAAAGGAACACCAACTGCAGCGTCTATTTAACCAACAGAAAAACCACCAAAAACTGCAGTATCGCTGATGATAACAGCTTAGCTGTTGAAACACGTGTCCGAGTTAAGTTTTTGGTGCAGTTTTTGGTGGTTTTTCTGTTGGTTATGTCGGTAAATTTATTTTTAAACGGGGCACGCTGTAATTTTAAGTGTCCAGGACTTAATTGTATATCAAATTGTATTAAGGTTACCTATACCTATTCCTGACCTTTTTTGAGATAATTAGGTCTTTATTTTGAAACGATCGAATTTATGCGACTAAATTTAATAAATTTAAACTTTTACTTTCCTAGTAACTGATGTCGACATACAATATAATACTCATTATCTGCCATGCCTGACAGCAAAACAATAATTGTTTTTCTATGGCTAACTACACGGAGGTAAAAAGTTTAGCAGCATAAATCCGATTTTAAAAATACCTAATTATCTCAAAAATGGTAAGAAATATAATATAAAATCCGTTTAGAATTTCACGCCGAACTTAAAAACAAAATAATAAATAAGACGTTTTATTTAAAATAAGCAAGTTGACAGCAAATTCCGGTTAAACCAAAAGTGACAGAAAGTTCAAGTGAGCATGATCTCTATAGTGAAAAAATTTTAAGTTAATTTAAATTTAAATAATTTTGAAATGTTACATAAATATTACTTTGTAGTGGGTAATAGATGATTATTACATTATTTCTAGGTGTACTACGCTTTAGCCGTCTTATTTGTTTACTGTTACCCAGCAAGTTTCGAGCTAGAACATTTGGACGATATTTTAAACATTGTTTGTATCTTGCACTACAGTTAACAACCACCTCACTTACTGTAGACATCATTATTTGTTATGAACCGTCAAACTTCTGTAATCGCCCGTAATACCTCTGCCTACAATTTTTTGAGAATGCTGCAAACCAGACTGATTTGAAGTTGATATTGTATGCAAGCCAGTAGTGTTTTTGAAACTTGGCTTCGAAACCCTAAATAATTCACACTGTCTGTAATAAAAAAAAATTGTCATTTAATGATTGGTGGTGAATTTTGTAAATGTAATATAGTTCGACTTGTTCTCATTCACCTTTATATACGATTTTTTAATCAATTTTTCTAATTCGTGGATATCTGCTGTTTCTGGCTTAAGATGCAAATGTGGTTGTAGTTATAATAACTTTAGTAAGAAGATCAGTTATAAACAGCGAGTACAATATAAGGCCCAGTACGCTGCCTTGTGGTACACAAAATGTTATTAGATGTACTGTGGATATTTCTGATTCATATCCTACTATTCAGATTTCGACCTCAAGCTTGTCAAACGCGCAATTCACATGCTGCATGCAATTTTCAATACTTTACTGCGGCCATGCTTGCTTTGAACCCATGATATTGTCACCTTTCACAGTATACCTACATTTTAGTGACATCTAATTTCAATTCAACATTTGTTTTTTCCTTTTTGGTAAGTTTGCCATCGTGCATACTACTTGTTCTCATAATCCTGAATTTAGTTGACTTTCTAGCTAAAACTTTATTAGAAAATTTGAATTAGGTTTATTTCCCTCTCAATACCATACTACGACCGTTTATATAGTACTAATTATCTTGTTGTTTTTAATGAAGTTTTAATAATAAGAATTATGCTCCATAAAATCAAATTTGAAAACATCATACTTTAGAAGTTCACACAAAATCGTATAACGTTGATACTACTTATCAGTTATCGACCATCAATTTGGCATCTGTTTTATTGCATTTGATTATATATGCTGTAACTGGAACATTTTTCTTTGACAAGATGCATAAAATGTTTGAAATCATTTATAACCACAAATTAAAAATAAAATTTGTAGAAATTTTGTCAAAATCTATAAACGATATGAGCATTTGATTAATGCATCATGTGGAAGTCTTGTTGATGGAATATAAACATTGTGTTAGGTCTTGACTTGTTCTTTAGAAGGATGGCAAAACTCGAGGTATGGTAGTTTTTATGATTTTGTGCAAGCACGTAGTCTAAGGATAGGTGAAATGTCGTCGTAAACTGTGGGTTTAAGTTTTGTGTCATGAAGTGCTTTGGTCTTGAAGTTGAAATGGTACTATTTAAGATGTCCAGATAGTAAGGGCACGTCTGGACCCTTACTATTCGAAGAGTCTAGACGTGTTCTCTCTATCTCTACATCTTAAATAATTTCCGAAATGGTACTGTTTTTGTAGTACCTAGTGCAAATCTGGGACTAAGGTGCGTCTAAATGTTTGCTTAAGGTTATTGTTGGTACCGATCAGTTTAAAACAGTAAAAAAGACTACATGTAGTAGTTTTAATGGTAATGAAAAATGTGGGCTCGATTTTAGTTCAAGTAAACAAAGGGGGCGCATTCCAATTGTTTTTCATACTTGTGCACCAGATGGAGCACGTTAATGCTCTTAGCTAGAGGATCGTCTTAGTCTTAAAGTTATAATAAAAAGGTATAATATTTATAATCACTACTAAACTAGTATAAAGTAAAAAAAGTGGCTGAAACACGAATTATATTGTGCACATGTAAATTCAACTATTTTTGTTAAAGTACTGTCCAAATAAAAAATTAAACAAAAGCGAAACCCAATGAAATATAGATAAACGTTATTTTTTGTAATAATTAAATACTTTGATTATAGTGGATTGCAAACATTTAATCTTGAATAATAGATACATCTAAGTTGCAGATTGTTAACAACAAAAACTCTCGGACACGTCAGTTTTATTTTTTTAAAGCGCAATTGATATTAATTTTGTACTCCCTCTACATTTTACAATTACGTCATCGATAATTTTTTAAATAGCACTACTTAATTTTTTTGCAGATTTGTGTAGATTTAAACGTTCTGAGTTCAGACATGTATCACTTTTGACAGTGACATTGACAGTTCCCAAGATATTAATTTTTAAACTAAAACAAAACTAGATAGATATTTTACAAGTATTTTCAAAAAAGATGATAACAATTTTTTGTAAGTCACTTTGACAGTTGGTAACCATCATTTATTTGTCTTTACTTTGAAGAAAATGGTTCCGAAAGCAAAAAATTGAAATTTTGATTATGATTTTTTGCTTTTTGGCCAAATAACGAACTATTTATTTTAAAATAAAGATAAAACAAATGATCGTTACCAACTGATCACGTGACTTACAGAAATGTTTAATCTCTTGTTTCAAAAAACTTATATACAAATCTCTAGTTTTTTTTACTTTAAAAATTAATATTTCGGGAACTGTCAATGTCATAAGTGACACATGTCTGAACTCAGAATCTCTAAATTTAACAAAAACTACAAAAAATTGTAGGTAATGCTATTCAAAAAATGTATCGATGACGTCATAGCAAAAAGTAGAGGGGACAAAAAATAAATTTAAAACTTAGGAAATATGCGTTTTAAAAAAACATAATTGGTTTGAAAAAATTACTTGGTAAAATTATTTTTGACGATACCCGGTGTTCCATTATTACGGGATGTGATATTGTGATGGAACACCCTGTATCTTTCAAGGTGTCCTATGGTAGTTTTTCAACCTCTACATAACCATTTAATTATTTTTTGATTTATTGCCAGTGTTGCCAACTTAAAGTTAAAAGAAAAAAACAATTTTAATTATAATAAGTTTTGCGACACCTATTGTATTACATTTTTTACACCGCAGAAGGCCGTTGGTAAAAAATAAATTGAATACTAGTAGATGCCACATGCCGGCGTCCAAAAAAATATCGCCTCTCCATATTCTTTGCAATAACATATCTCAACGGAATCTTTCGAATCACTGGTTTGTCAGGAATAGACCCATCAGGTAACCGGCTAGATCACTTAATCTGAAAAAACTTTTTGTAGAGATATGTAAAATAAATGGGTATCACGATACACCAACAACACCAATAAATATGCAGCAGAGAATAATGGACTCGTTTGCAAATATTTCACCTCAAAAAGAAATGTTTTTTAGCAGCGAATGAATTGGTGCTTCAATGGAGATGAAATACATTTGGAACACTTGTAGTCATTTGTTCAATTTTGTTTCTTTACCGTTTTTTTAATGTATTCAATTATTTTGTTGTGTAAATAAGTAATTAATAAAATATGCCTTAAGTTATCCAAACATCAAAGTGACACTAAATCATCGCCATTGCTTTCTTGAGTGAAAAAATGTAATTAAAATTGTTTTTTTTTTAACTAATAAATATCTCCAAAACTATGGGGTTTAGCTATAGTATACCTTTAGTAAAAATTAAAGAGGAAAAAAAATGCTATCTTATGGACGAAGTAAAACAGGCTTTATTTTATTTGAAAGAAATTGACTTTTTGCTCTTTAAATTTTGAAAAATTTAAATTTTTAACTATTAAAATGTTGCTCTTCATCTAGTCTAACGTCGCTGTTAAAATTTGTTTATTAAATTTACAAAATAAAGTCGGTATGATTTATTTAAATAAAACTTGTTTATGAGTTTTTTTTTCCAGAAAAACAATTATAAGTTGGCACACTGACAGGGAATTAAAATATAATTAAAACACAATGTAGAGAGTGAGAAACTACGCCAGAACACTTTAAAAGATACAGAGTGTTCCATTATAAAAAACCATCTTTTTTGCTATCCCAAAGTAGATCTCTTCAAACCAAGTATGTTTAGTTTAAACTTTGTTTACCTATCTTCAAAGGGCTAACAGCTAGGAAAGAACGAGGCACTAATGCAGGACCCAGTATATTTAAATGTCAAATATTTTAACATAAATTTATATTAAACTAATCCTTTAAAAATTTTTTTTCCTTTAATAATCATAGTCTAACAAAGTAAGATAAACAAAACTCATACTTTTCTTAATAAATTTTTCACTAATCGATTAGTCATTAATTGTTTAGACGAAATGTAAAAAATTTTATACACGCAGATATTTTCATATTCAAATACGTTCGAAAAGTAAAATGACGCAGATAAATTTTAATTTTAACAAAAATTGCAAAAATACTATTGGAAGGATAAGGAAGCATTAAACGAATGCTTGTAAAAATTTAGAAAAAGTTTCCCAAAAATGATAAAATCTAAATTTGATTGGCAAAAATTTGGTTTCCGATATAACGTAAATCCAATCTGACATCCGTATAATTAATAGCAAATGAATCCTTAATTATAAAATGTTTTCAATGTGTGTTGCTAAAAAACGTTTATTTTATTATTTATTTATTTTTATACTTATGTATACGGTAGCATTTTATAAATTTTGTTGCAAGCAGTTCTTTAATTTTTTTAACTTGTGTGATTCGTTTTTCTAGTTTTAGATATAATTAATATAAAAAAATTACTGAGAAATAATGTTAGTATTTAAACAAAATAGTTTGATGAAATGATAGGTGGCTATAAACAAATGTACTAATAATCAACTATTCTGTTTTAAATTAAGTTTTATTAGTAATCAAGTAGCTACTCTCTAATTAAATTTTTGGTAAATCAGTTTCAAGTTTGAACCCGTAAGTAAGATTTTTATATTTTTGAACTTTTTAATACCTTAATAAATTGTATAGTAAATATTGTAATGGCACTGGATTTTTATGTTTTTTTTTATTTAACTTTGAAATGGCGTTTCTTTTATAAGTAAACTTTTTAGTTGTTCCGACTTTTAATACGTATATAAATACAAAAAAGTATAAAAGTTGACAACCTGTAAAAGTTTGAGAGTTCAACTTTTAACTAGATACTTTTTATTCTTAGATTTTATTTTTAATTTAAGTTGTGTGTCCTGTTATTTACAATAAAATTGTCATAATTCTCATTAACGTATTGCTATTAAATGTTAAATTGGCAACAAAATAATTGGGATTTTGTTTAAATTTAAATAATTAGTTGTCAATACAATTCATTTGCAAGAAGACTAATTGTAATTAGTATACTTCACTTATTTTACGGTTCTCTTACGTTGAAAAATCTTCAAAAATGAATTGTTTTATAATTGTATTTATTATTATTTTATAAACGTATAAAATTTTAAAAAAATCAAAGTTTTTGCTTTAATTCATTTATTGAATTAGTTACAGTCAACAAGATATTTAAATCTAGTCTTCCTTGTACATAAAAGCTTGTTTTATTTACACAACAAATTTATTTTAGCTACCCTTATTCTAAAATGTCAGGTTTACATTATTAGAAGAAATAAATTTTAATTATACAGGGTGAGTTTTTAGACGTGATAGCTTGATTACTCGTTGTTTTTAAAGTATCAATTTTTGGTGTAACATATGCATGCAAAGTTGTAAAATAAAATAGTGAATACGATTTAATAATAATATACAAGGCGTGCAATTTAAATTTTAAAAGTTATAGAGGTTTGAATGAAACAAAGTTAAAAAATCACAGCAGCGTAATCTTTTCACATAAATGGTTGTTTTTATGATAACAACTTATTTTCAAGTATTGTCTAATAATGTACCAAATCTCAATTTGATATAATAAAAGGCAAGTTTTTTATGACTTCTTAAAGAAGTTCCTGCAAAGCCTACGTTATGAAGAAAAAAATAAAATAACTTTTAAACGGCTTAATGTTAAAAATAAAACATATTTGAAAAGCTTAAATTATTATTTATCTAAATATGTAAAAATATATACATATTTCTAAAAAATTTAGTCCAGAACCACCTATATTAACGATACACCTTGTGTATAACAAAAATATTTTACATAACTGCGCTCAGATGTACCATTTACAACGCCGTCTGGATAATTTTGATATCTTTAAAATCATATGAGTAATCAAGCTATCTCGTCTTAAAAAGTCACCCTGTATAAAATTTCTTTTATAATATGGATTCATTTATAATAAAACTACTACTTCTATATTCATAATTAGAAAAATCTAATGTAAAGAAACTATTCTCTTAAATCATTTATTGAATTAATTACAATTAAATTTCTTGCCTTCAACTTCTTCATTAGCATTGTTCTTACATGATCGATTATAGCAATTTTAAAACCTTAATTAATTTTTGTTTTTTTTTATTTACGTTTACAATAACAATTTAAATCTGCCTGCAACAAATCAAACAACAGCACAGCGTTTGAAAAAGATGTTATCTGTTTTTTTCATGCTTTCCAAAAAAGATAGCAACCTAACCTTTGATAGAAATTCGAATACCTACATTGTAGTGGTATTCAAAAATCGTAAACCATATAACGTAACCACATTTTTTTCTTTCGGGATTTTCCACTTAACAATAAAAATAATTGAAGATTTTTTGTGGAGAAATTGGGAAAGCAGCACACAAGAAGTTAACATTGTCATCTTAGTACTGTCGTAATCAAAGCAAGCTAGCATCATTTTCGATATAGGTTTGCAATTGTACAAATCTCTTACTATTTTACAGAAGGCTGGAAATGTTATAGTTAAGATTTATGTTAACAGTGACTATTACTTCAATACTTTGGTATGTAGAATGTAAAATTATCGACTAACATTCTAGATGAATAAGTGCCTTTAATTGGGTTAAATCTATCGGGAAACGCTAAGTACAATTGTTTGATTTAATTGAAACTGTTTAGCTTTTAGCAAAACATGAAAAAATTCACAGTTGACATTAGTTTATCTGCAACTTTGTTTACATTTTATTTCAACCTTATAGTAAAAACACCATAGGTTTTTTCGTTAAGTTACAAAAACAGATATGCAGTACCGACCTACAAGTAACAAGTATTTACAGTGGTCGACAAATATTTATGTAGATTAATTTTAAAATCTTAATGGTATTGACTAATAATAAAACAAACACTAAACGCATTAAGTTTAAAAAAAATTCTGTGTTTTGTAATTAAATAAAGTGAAACTTTACTAGGATAAGAAATACTAATTTTAAATCTAAGTAGTTATTTATCAAGCGTTTTGATTGTAGAATTGGATGGAAGCGAATGAGTGTCATTCCCAGCAAAATGCAAATCCTCGTACTCACTTGACATAAAGTCAGAATAATAAGTGCTAATTTGCTATAAAAGAAAGGATAACTTTGTATGTGTCTTTGAAAATTTCGTTATTATTACCTCGCGACATCAATGAAACAGAAATGGCGGAAATGTCAAGACCTAAATACAGAAGAATCGTTTACAATAGAAATCATAAAAAACTGTATCGAAATTGAATGTAACAGAAGCTTACCAAATTGATAATTGAAGATTTTAAAGAAGCAATGTCGTTCTTATAGCAAACAAACTAAGAAAAGGAAAAAAGTTCTATCGATCATGTACCAACCTAAAGAGAATTTATTTAAGTATACAAGGTACTACACAAGATTTGCACGTTTGCAAAATAAATTGTTTGTCTTTTTTGAACTAAATTCAAACAACAACTCAATTTTCTAAAATTAATTTAGAAACGTCATTTCGAAGTACAGATTCTAAACCCATACAACATTAGAACGAATTAATTTTAGATTTATTTGGTTTGGATGTTTATTTAACGGCTTCTTTTTTTTTGAATTATTACTTTCGGATTTTCTTTCAATTAGACAAAAATGTATGTATGGGATATATTTAAGCAGTGATTTTTTAATCTAATTTTTTTTTTTTTTTTTTTTTTTTTTTTTTTTTTTTTTTTTTTTTTTTTTTTTTTTTTTTTTTTTTTTTTTTTTTATATTTTTTTTTTTTTTTTTTTTTTTTTTTTTTTTTTTTTTTTTTTTTTTTTTTTTTTTTTTTTTTTTAATTTTTTAAAAAAAATTTTTTTAATATTTTTTTTTTTTTTTTTTTTTTTTTTTTTTTTTTTTTTTTTTTTTTTTTTTTTTTAAATATTTAAAAAAATATAATTATTTTTTTTTTTTATTTTTTATTATTTTTTTTTTTTTTTTTTTTTTTTTTTTTTTTTTTTTTTTTTTTTTTTTTATTTAAAATTTTTTAAAAAATATTTATTTTTTTTTTTTTTTATTTTTTTTAAAATAAAATTATAAAAAATTAAAAAAAAAAAAAAAAAAAAAAAAAAAAATAAAATTTTTTTAATTTTTTTTTTTTTTTTTTTTTTTTTAAAAATATTGTAAAAAATTTTTTTTTTTTTTTATTAATTTTTTTTTTTTTTTTTTTTTTTTTTTTTTTTTTTTTTTAAATTTTTTTTTTAAAGGTTTTTTTCAAAATAATTACATAATATACTGTAACGTACAAATTATACAGATAGACCGAGTTTGGGATTCTCGACGAATGTAAATTAAAATAGGAGAGAGAGAGAATAAACAGATAAGTATTTCATTGAACCCGATATAAAATTCGTATTCGACGGTGCAATTCGTATCAACCGGCTAGGTCACTAAAGTGCGGGAGGCGTGTGTTCAAGATATTAGTCAAGATACTGAAAGGACCGTCTCAAATATTGGTTGTCAAAGCCCGGCGCCACTATCTTTTCATAAAGAGATGCTACATTTCCGCAAGATAGAACGGTTAATGTACTCGTACTTAGGGCTACAATAAAATACTCGCACTGAAAACAAGTCACAAATTAAGTTTATTTTACGACATAACAATAACACAATTTGCACAAATACAGGAAAACGCGAAACGTAACGGGCTGACGTCGCAGTACCCGTTTCTAATTGGGCGCACTAAAGTTACGACGCAGTCAGCGACAGGCTGATCTTTGTTTATGTTCGGCGGCGAGGTCAAAGTCGATTTTTAACTGGTTTTCGTCACGCAAAATAACAGACAGACACAATACCTTATACAACTCTGGTAGGTAGCTACGAAGGCAGATACGAAGCGGGTGTGGTTGACGAGAAGGCTCGTACGGTTTCTAGAATTGGGTGCCGTCTTCAACACTCACAACTCGCATAACGGAAACAAGGTAGCCATTTTACCCAGACAAAGAATTTCGTGGTAGTAGTAATGTCGTTGTAGTAATTTCGTCTCCGTATTTTTGTTTTCGTATTTTCGTGGTCCGTATTTTCGTCTAAAAGAGAAACAAAGAAGATGTCATCCCCAACCGCCTAAACGCACACGCCAAACTACTTACGGTGTTCGAATGCGGAAAACGCATAAAATATGCAAAAATATTCGAGAGAAACACTGGGCGTTGTTGTTATAAATAGTTATACCCTAAAATAAAAATCGATTACTACTGATGCCATCGAAAACAGTAGATTTAATTTACCTAAGCGTCATTAGAGACAGAGCGCATGCGAACACCACGGCGTTTAAAGTAACATTGAGCGGAACAGGACGGAAGTAACCAACAGACACCGTGAAAACAAACCAAAACCGTCCTCTATCGGCGCCCCGAATAACTCCACCAAAAATCACACCAAATTTGGCGCGATGTACAAAAAATCACGTAACAACTCCTACTTCTTTTTCTTTTTTTTTTTTTCTTTTCTTTTTTTTTTCTTTGGGACAAACTATTATCTGTTTTTTTTTATTTTTTTCTAGATTCCTTTTTTTTCCTCTTCCTCTTTTTTTTCTTTTATTTATCTTTTTTTTTTTTCCCTCTTTTTTAAATAAAAAATAATCAAAATTGTATTAGATAAATAAATTTTAGAATATAAAATTGAATCTAAATCTCAAATTTACTTTTTTTTTTTTTTTTTTTAATTTTTTTTTTTTGTTTTTTTTTTTTTATAAAAAATTTTTTTTTAAAAAAAATAAATATTAAAATAATTAAAAATTTTTTTTTTTAAATTTTTTTAATTTTTTTTTTTTATTTTTTTTTTTTTTTTTTTTTTTTTTTTTAAATAAATAAAAAAACTTTTTTTCTTCTTTATTCTTTATTTTATTAATCTAAAAAGCCCAAAATAGAAAAAATAGTATAAAGAATTTGTTTCAGAAGGCATTTTAGCGACTCGTACTTTCGAAACTGTACTCGTCTTATAAAAAATACGTCTTCTGAAACTAGTTCTTTAATATACTATTATATTTAAAATTGCTGTATTGCCTAGTTACGTAAGCGTCGTTATTGATGTATACTAAAAAATTGATATAAACAGTTTTGTCAAACTAATAATTTGTTAATAATTAATAAATAACACTTATAGTGGTAGATTAGCTATATTTCAAATTATTTCATGCTCTTTAACTTTAATTAACTTTTTTTTTTTGGTAACATTCTAAAGACACTATACGTTGTGGTGTTTATAACATTACAACGCATTCTAATTTAATACAAAAAACAGACACAATTTTTATAAATCAAAATTGTTTGGACCACCTCTTAATTTTTCATGATTTGAACAACCAATAACAAGATTAGCTCAACAAATTAAAAATTTGAAATTTAACAAAAATATTAACTGAGTGTGGATAAAATTTTTAAAAAATTAACTAATTGAAGTTAGTTGCGTTTTGTTCCAGCACGTAATTTTAAATAGCACTGCGCTGTCATAAAAACAATTCTTTAAATACGAACTAGGACTTCTAAATATTAAACAAATTTTCTCTCGCTGAATTTAACTATATTAAAAATAATTCAACAAAAACAACAATAATAAGATCTTACGTTTTCTACGAATTTTGTTTATGAAAATGAAAGATCAATGTTAAAATTGTCGTAATTTTTGAAAACACTACTATAACGCCAAACGGATACAAAAAATACGCACTTTGTAAATAATAATTAAAAAATATGCTAAAAAATAAATTAAGAATATTAATTATTGAGCAAAATACTCTTTACAGTAAAACCAAACAAAAATATACACAAAGGTGGCACATAAAGCATTACCTAAAACGACAACGCAAATTTTACAGATAAGATTATTATTTTTAAACCAGCGTTAAATCATAATAGTTGTACGGCATTTAGTTTTCTCAAAAATTTCCGTTTGTAGCTACTTTCTTATACAATTGTATTTAAATTTTAAGACGAATAATCGTGACAATATAAGTAATGCAGTGAAAACTCAGAAGAGCTTTTCTTTTACATATATTTTCACGTTTATCGAGTATTTCTAAAGGTTACAACTTTTACCGTAACTAATTAAAAAAAAAAACAAAATATAATATTTAAATAATTTAGTAAATTCAATTTCATCAAAAATTTAGAAGCGCAATTTTTTGCATAATAATTTGTAAATGAAGGTGAAACTACTAATGAAAGTTAAAGTTTTTACATAGGTATATTGGCAAACGGAAAGCAATTGGTCCTCTGTGTAGCTAAACTTTGACTGCTTCTAACTTGATATGGTTCAACTAAATAAGATTTCATTTAAATTTTATAAAACGAAAACCTACTTTAGTCTATAGTTAAATTCATCTCTTTTCTGTTACAGTATCTCAAATAAACTATACTCCGTTTATGATGATTTCAATTCAATCTTAACTCCCATACCTTGAGTATGCTAATAGTATTTGAAATCAGATTTTATTTAGTAGTTATAGTTAATCGCAAGACTAATAAATAAAATTTATGATTATCACATCAATTTCGGTTACAGTCATCGAAATTCGAACAATTTTAGTTTCAGCACAACAGGTAAAACGTGATCAATATACTAGTATAATTTATTTGCGAAACGCAAGGGCCAGTTTGTTGTTTATTTTTTGTATGTTTGCATAACGTTTGAATTTCGCTAGAACGTTTACTAAGTAAACACTTTTTTACTAAATTTTAACTAAAACAAGTTTATTAAAAACTATTGTAAATATTGTTATGACAAACCTTTAAGCCTAAATATACACCTAAACAAGGATTGGGTTTATTTTACTTTAAAATAACATTTACTTTTACGATATCCTACTTTTATATCGATAGTCTCATTATAGCGGTTTGGGCAGTTAACAGAATTAGAATATAAGGATTAAATTTAAATTGACAATTTCATGTTTATGCAGCACACAATACTGTAATTTATTACAAAAGTATAAGTGTTGTAATTAAAGTTTCTCAAAAAATACTACTCTACTAATAATATTGCAATTAATCCAATTTTTTTTTTACAAATAATTCACAAAGTCTACCAATCTTTTCTACTAAATAAATTGTAAATTTTATATATTTTTAAAAATTATTTGAGACTATCTTACTTTTTAACAATAAATACAGTTTTCTTAGATCGACTTGTTTTTACCAACAAAACAAATTGTAAATGCAATGAAGTTTATCTTACTTTTAATTTGTAGAAATAGCCTAATTTTGAAGTAAACTACTTGTCATTAAATGTAAATCGTTTTCATTGCTTCATAAAACTATTGCAGTAGTGTAGTTACCGAATCTATTACAAGTGAATACTTATAAAGACACTTATGTGCAGTTTGAGTTTCATCATGTCGGGTTAAACTTAATCTAAGTTATAAATAAGATTAAATGTAATCTAGTTTGATGAAACTAGTCATCAAACGGTTTTAGTAACTAATATACTGCCGGTAATTTTTAGTAAACATTTATTGACGCCTACCTATTACGATCCAAGTAGAAAAATTTTGTGCGAGTGTCTTAATATTTATCAAATGCGAATTGGATTCATTATTTTAATTTCTTTTCTTGAAAGTTAGATGATTATAACAACTAATATGTAGAAATTTAATTCTTTTCACTATGTTGCAATGATGCAACCAGTTATGAATTTTATTATTTTAAATCGCAATTCAAAGAATGTTTTATCACGCTAAATAAACTTAAACAAAAGCTATCAATGTTAATTATTTAGTTTTTGAATTTTTAAATAAAATAATAATACTTCGAACAAATTATATTAGATTATTTAGTTTGATATTATTATTGATTACAGCAATCTTTGTATTGTTGTAACGGTTGCAGTTCACAAATAAAATTAGATAAAAAAATAAAGTGACGGCTTTAGCTATGAAACCAAAAAAAAAAAGAAAAGGAAATAGTCCGGCTACAATCGGTAAGATGGAAAAGGTTCTTGGGAGAACTAAAATAAATATCTGCTGAGTAACGTGGCGCTACCTGCTAGGTAACGGAGAGAAATAAAACCGATCAACAAAAATTCATTTGGTTGTACTTAGAGTCTAACACGCTACAAGAAACACCAATTTAAGAGAGACAAAGACACATAAATATAGCACATACAATTTTAAATATTAGGAGTATCTAGGAGAAATGATAAAATCTGTCGCATAAAACTTGCGTGCATTAGCAATAACCAAATACTTATAGTACGCGTTCAAATATGTAGTAATTCAGTTAAGTTTTTCGTTTATTAACCCCCAGATAGAAATAGCGTCCCAATTTAAGATTGATGATTAAAAAACTTGACGTACACCCGTCACGTACACGCGGTGATTTAAAAACTAATAGTACCTTCGTTCTAATACGGAATGAAACTTCCGCCAATTTAAAAGGCTTTTTGATTTAGCTAAACTCCTCGATAACGACAACTCCCCAACTCGGAAGGAGTTAGTGTCACAAAAACAAACGTGGGTGGTTAGAGACTACCCCGAATAACAATTTTCTTAAATGCTAAAATTATAACCGCTTGATGTCGCGTGTACTTAAGTTTCGGACGCATGCAAAAATTACTTGGTTCCTTAAAAACGATAACTTAGCTGTATATTGTTGTACTTAGTTCTAATAAGGAAGGTCCTTGTTAACGAACAGCCAGTTGGCAGCTATCCGAAGATCCGTATGATTTTGCTAGGAAGAAATAGAAAACCCAAATCTAGGAAAAAAAAATTGCCGTTGTGAATAGCGGGCGCACCGCAAGCGATACCCCCAACCGCTGAATAATGTTCGGCCGTGTATCTCCAAGGTCGGCGACAGCACGATCGTAGGCACGTTTTGTGTCACAACAGGGTTTTTAATTGCTAGCTCCAGCGTCCCCAAGAATTATCCAGACAGTCAATTTTAAGTAGGATATGAGGTCCAGACACGTGCTAAATCATACGTTGTAATTAGCAATTAATAAAACCGCTAAATTAATCAAAGCAATAGCAAAGAAATCACTTAAAGCGTAAATTGGTCGAATTATATTTCCACACTAATTTATCGTGCAATTATTGATGCCACATAGCAATTTTATATGTAGTTTTTAGCTTCGTACAGCACGGACAATCGCCCAAAAAGAAAAGAAAATTTTCAAGATGTCGGCCTGTCGCTTCAAGTACCAATAGGATCAATAGGAACATTCGTTTCAATGCGCGGTAAATTTGATTTTTGTCACAACGCGCTACTTAAAGCTTTTGAACCGTAACATTGTATTGTAATTAAAAATCATTTTAAATAATCACATTCATAACGGGTTGCATCAATGCAACATAGTAAAGAGAATTTTATTTCTACGTGTTAGTTGCTATAATCACCTAACTGTTCAAAAAAATAAACAAAAATTAAACAATAGTTTATTCAATTATTGCTCCACATTTAATGAAAATCAAAATTAAAATCAAAAAAACTATCCGTCCGATTTATATAAAATTTTGTACATGGACCTTATTTATAATTTCTCAGATTTGATTAGATTTGGGCATATTCTATGCAGCAATAAGTGTCGTTAAATAACACAGATTATCATTTTTTTAAAAATATTTAGAAAAATATTCATTTTACACTCTTATTTCCCGAAAGATTTACGATACATCACAAAAAAGGGCGGATCTACAAATTAAAAAAAAAACGCTTTATCCAATTTTTCTTGAAAATTTATTATTCTACCAAGTGGAGTTAGTGCTCATTTTATTCGTATTCTTATTCTCTACAACTTTTCTTGTTACACTATTAACGCTGCTTTATTACTTTTCACTCAACTGAAAAAAAAGCACGTTTTTGGATTTAAATGTTAATAAACGATATAATGACAATTCATTTTTGGTATAAAACATGATTATAAGGTACTTTATACTATGTACAATTATATGGGACAGGCGCGGCGGTATTCTACTATTATTTTATCTATATTTACTGCACTATATTGATAAAATAACATGGTACACATTTCCAGAAAAATCACACTTTTTCATATAACAATCAAACAATTTTAAATGCAATAAATATAATTAAAAATATTAATGTGTACAACAGTATGTATTAAGTTAGACAGCGAGATTGAGAAGAAATATTTTGATGAATTTGAAAATGGTGTTTCAAAGATCTTCCATTATAAGAATATACTCCTATAATAAATTCTAAATTTATTGAAACTTTGCAATTACAGTTAGAAAATCGTATAAAGAATAGATAGATAGATAGAATGTAGACGGTTTAAAATATATTTAAATGATTTAAAATTTAATGTAATCTACTGAAGACTAGTATGAAACTAGTTTTAAAAATTTGGACTTGGGATTCTCAGTTGTAAGGAAGGCTTTTAGTTACAAATATTTGAGTGGATCTTTAAAGAATACGCGTTAGTTAAGGAAAAATTAATCTTAGAAGTAGAATCTAAAAGTTCTTAAATATCTCGTGTTAATCAGATCGTTTTGGATTATCAAACAAAGTTAAAGATCATCCTGACAGAGAGAATTCAAATCTGTAGATAATACTGCACTTTCAACATTTGAAGATAATGTTTCTAGAAGAACAAAAAATAAGCACTTATAGTCTGTTTTTACAAAATCATTTTTTGATCCGAAGAAAAAAATATGAAATTAAACAAGAGAACAGAAATGTTTATATTGCGCTTCTGTTGGTTTTCCTAATCGTTACCATTTATATTAACAGAATGTGTTAATAATTTAAAAATTTTAAAACAAACGACACAATATTCCAATAATATGGGTGACATGTAAACATTAAACATTGATTTAATTGTTGCCGGGCGAGAGTATCTCCGTTAAAAATTTAAAAATAAATGCTTTTTATGATAGTGGCTCAAATGTCACATTAATTAACCAACGTATTGCAAATTTGCTTAAGTTGAGATTATTGGAACAACATATACATTAAAAATAATCAATAAATGTAATTTCACTATTGGCTGGGCATTAATCAAATTACGTATTAGAAACATTACCGATTATATAACCGTATATGTTATTAATTGTTGTTGATAATTTCGCCTACAATCTACTACTTGATATTGATGCTATTAAGAAATTTAAATTAAAATGCAAATTTAAGAATATATCAACACTACATAATTTATAGAAATACTGGAAGAGCGATCTAATTATGATCAGATACTAACTTTGCATAAAGATTTTGTTGTTAAAAGAAATTTGAAAGAAAATTTAAATACGAACGATTTTAATGCTAATTTAGACCATATCGAAAATTGTAAAAAACAAACAATTTTGAAAATAATTGTAAACATATGTTCGCAAAAAATAAATTTGATATTGGTAAAGTAAAGCCTAAAGAAGTAGAAATTTTATACCATATAAATGTTCTATTTCTGATGAAGAAGAAATAAAAACAAGTTAAAAATTACTTGTTGGAATAATTGAAGAATTTAATTCCCAATTTTGTTCCCCTGTTACACTAGCTTATAAAGAGAAGTTGAAAAAATCCAAATTATGTATTGATTCAAAAAAGTTAAACAAACTGGTTGTATGTACCAGAATTTCCTACAATTCAAGATATTCGGTCTGAAGACTGCTTCTGGTATTATTCAGAAAGTATTTTCAAATATAATTCGGAAAAATAAATTAAATGATTTTTTGCATACATAGACGATATTAATTAGAAAAAAAACACATTCAACATATAGAAAATCTTTAGAAGTAACTAATGTAACCAGATGTTTGTTTGGAGCAGAATCTGTCGAATATCTGGGACATATAATTTTAACAATAAAGTTTCACCATCTCAAGATAGTTTCAATTAGGAATATTTGTAGCATTCTCGGTTCAATAAACTTCTATTTGAAATACATAGAAAATAGTACGCAGAAATTAAAACTTCTAAAAGAAGTAAAGTTTAAATGGTCGGATGAATGTGAAGATACATTCAACATAATAAAACATTATCTATGTTCTAAATCAATTTTTGCAATTTACAAAGGAATGAAGCAACACTTAAACAATCTAAAGAAGATGGAATATTACACCCTGTAGTTTATTACTCAAAAAAACTTTCAAACAGAGAAAAGCGACTGAATATTATACACTTAGAAAGCAAAGCATTTAAAGCAACAAAATTTTGGCAGTGATATCTGATTGGTCGTTTTTCGCGGTTTGTGGCGATCATAAATCGTTACAGAATCTAAAAACTAAAGCGAGAACTAACGAAATCCTTAGTGATTTAATTTTTTAATTGTCTTAGTTTGATTTTAACATTTTTATAAAAAGGAAAAGACAATATTCTTGCTGATCTCCTTCCTAGAAATATTTTAACAACAAAGATGTGATTCAAGTAGTTAATTTAATAGATATGTCCGTTATATTAAAAGATCAGGTTGAAAATCTTTCTGAAATAAAGATTTCAAACGACAAATTAAAAGAAAAATTAAGAATATTTCTTTGGCAAAAATTGAGAAATGAAACTATCGATCTTGTTCATAAAAACTATAGGTATCGCCACATTGCATTGGTCCAAAACAGATTATTTCACTGATTAGACCACAATATTATTTCAAAAGATTGGATACTTCTATTAACAAATTTTACAAAAATGTAGTATTTGTATTGAAAATAAAACTAGGTGTAGTTGTGCAATAGGTCTGTTATAAAAATTAGCTCTACCTACACAACCGTTTAAAATTATGTCACTTGACAGTATTGATGGTTTTGGAGAAAACCACTTTTTTTATTTGCATTAATGAGCCAGAGTCTACACTAGCACAAGATTGTGTTAAAGAATGCAACAATGAGATAATCCATAGTTTCACAAATTCACAGAAAAACCTACAATTTTACCGATTTAAGAGGACAGCGAGTCGTTTCCAGCAGAAGATCGTAAAAAAGCATTTTAAAACTCTTATTAAAAGTTTACAAATATAGTATAGAGGGTAAATAAAAATTGGAGTAAACATAATTTAACATTGGCGATGTGGTATATAAACTGTGTTCAAGATAAGGAGGGCCACTATGGGTATCTCCGAAACGGTAGCAGATACAGACTTGGTTAAATACGACAAAGTTTGCACTCTCAAAGAACCAAAAAATGGCGTTTAGACATCAATGGCGTTGATTTTTTGGTTTTACACTTTATTTTTTCTGACCTAAATAGTGGAGTCGCATCAATTCCGATAACACTTCTTCACAGCAAGTTTTTGTTTTGTTTAACGCATTGTTGCTAATTTTTAAATCCGACGTTTCATTCTTGTAGAACCATCAACATTTATTTTTTGACATCATTTTATAAAACCTTTTTTCTTTCCAAATTCATCGGTGTATCACACTTTGCGGGTTATTACCATTTAAGTATTTTCTTTGAGTTTAATAAAGGATTTTCCTATTACGGACCTGTACATAGCTATTAAAGCTAGCCAAATAATCAAACTGTGTTGAATCCTAAATTGAAACGTGACCGTGTTACGCCACGACAACTTTGCAACAAACAAATATTTCACAGTTGAATGCACATATTATCAACTGGTGAAGACTATCGATAATAGAAACGGTAAACTATTTTTCTTTGATGAGCCGATAAAACTGGTAAAACGTTTTCGATATCATTAATATTAGTAGCAATTCTTTGCTCAAAGTGTTGTTTCAGCTCTCGCATTTACCGGAATTGCTGCAACACTGTTGGAAAAGGTAAAGAAGCACTCAAGTTTCCATTAAACCTGCAAATTAACAAAAACCCTGTTTGCCACATTTTTAAAAACAATCAGCTACGGCGAAAGTATTACAAAATTACAAATTGATTATATAGGATAAGTACACGATGATTAGAAGCACTCGATCGAACATATAATTTGCCCAACAATAATGATTACAAAGAAATGCTGAGAATCGGAAATGGACTAATTCCAGTAGATACTTCTAGTGGTTTAATATCGATTCCACCAATTGCCAATTCATTTCAACGTAAGATAAACTCATTAGTAATATTGATCAAAATTAACGTAACTTTGATTGGTGGCAAGCACCATTTTGGTAGCAAAAAATATCGATGTCAATAACTTGAATTGGAAGATTCGAAATTAAATGTATTTACGTTTATACAAATTGATCGATCGTATTAAAAACAAAGACGATGTCGTCAATTATCCAGTAAAATTCCTAAACTCTTTGGATTTACCTTGCATCATGCCTCATCATTTGGGTCTCAAAGATGAATTTGTTATTATTGTGATAAAGCTAATGAACACTGTGATAACTTGGAAAGAACCGTTCAAGGGAGAAGAATATCTAATTTTGCGAATTTTCTTGACTTCAACTGATGTGCTGTTTTACTTCAAACGTATTCAGTTCCCGGAAAACTTGTTGTCAAGATCATAAACAAATCACAAAGACAGTCGCTGGAAGTGTGCGGCATAAATCTAAAATGTAATGTTTTTCACACGTTTCAGCTATACGTGGCGTGCTTCCGGAAAAGGCTTTATATCGTGCAACTTTAAATAGAATAAAATCATTGATCTAGATTTTTTAGATTACAATAAAAAAATTTAATCAACTCGATACTTAATTTTATTGTATTTTGGTCAAGTATTAGACGAGATGAAGTTCGTAATTTTTTTTGTGTATAAAAAATATTTAGTGTAAATACCAGCAAACAAAAGAAAATATGAAAAATATGTCATAACTACCCATTGCCACACATATTTCATCGGTCTCTAAACTTTGTGCAGTAAAAATTTTGGTAGTTACACACAGCATTTTTAACAAATAGATCATTTGTAGTAAAAGTAAACAAAAAATTTTCAGACAGGTTTTTTGTTAGCAGTGGGGTACCGCAGGGTTTAGTTCTAGGACCAGTATTATTTCTGGCCTATACGGTAGATTCATTAAAAAACCTTTTTGGTCCGCACTCAGCTTATGCACATGCCTTTCCCGTAAATCTAACAAGAAGCTACAACCTACACTTGATTTTATATCAGACTGAAGTGACACCTGGAAAATACCATTAAACCTTGAGAAATATGTTCTGTGATTCACTTTGGTGGCTCAAATCCAAAAAATGTTTGTTCAATAAATAATGAAGCTATTTCCGTGGTGTCATCCCAGCTCGATTTAGGAGTTTTAGTTGATACTAAATTATCGTGGAGTTTTCATTGTGTTAAAGTTGTAAACAAGTCTTTTGGGTTATTATTTAATATGAAAAAAACGTTTGTCAATCCATCTCCAGAATTATGTGCTAAACTTCTTATTACTTACATCAGACCTCACTTTGAAAATGCCGCGTCGGTGTGGCGTCCTCACTACCTTAAAGATCAACATTTGTTAAATAGGGTTCAACATACTGTACCAAGTGGTTGCGAGGCTTTACTCAATTATCATATGCAGAACGCCTAAATAAATTAAACATTCCTTCTTTAGAGCAAAGACAGCAATACATCTAAAGATTATCTAACAATCGACTCTGATTCTTGACTTTAAGGACATACATTTAAACTAAAAAAAGAACTATTTAAGTCTAGTACCAGACAAAAATTTTTAACTAACAGAACGTTTGATAAATGAAATAATTTAACAAATCAAATTGTTGAATGCATTACAGTGGCTTCTTTTAAAAAACTTTATAGCAAACAACCAAATTAAAATAAAAAAATGTTTAAGAAATAATCTATCTTAAATCTTGCTATACAAGGTGTCCCACCGGAAACGCCATCGATAGATTATAGAAAAACTATACATGGAAAAAATTTGAAAATATGGTAGTATACTAACATCGACAGGGGCAGTTCCGCCAAAATATTTTCAAGATGGTGGCACTTTCGGTTATACTGCAAGTATGTGTCAACTTACTTATTTTAAATAGAACATCCTATATATTATTTAATTTTTAGATTTTGCTCAAAATTTTAGACATATTTTTGTCTATAATGTCCTATACGTAGGTATAACTGTTTTTGACGTTTTCTGGCCTGAACAAAATTATAAAATTTTCCTATAATAATGCTTTTATTATTTAATTGGAATTGGTTTTCTTGTAGCAGGTGACCTATTTTAGTGGATTATGTCAATATTTTGATAATAAATTAATACAGGGTAATCAAAAAAAGGATCAACATTAAATTCAAAACACGTCAGTCATTTTTTTTTAAATGCAAGCACCCTGTTTTTATAATTTTATCTTACTTAGCATCAAAAATAAGGTTGACTTTGTACAAGGTTGTCTATTCACAAGTTCATGGTTTTTAAAATATTGGAAATTCAACTTTTTTTTTGTTGCACAAATACTATTGTATTTTTTTTTAAATGAATGGATATTCCTAGTTGGCCGTGATGGTGTTAGAAAATAATCATCTGTCAAGAATATGTCAAACTCATAAAAATTTTCAATAATCATGGGACGCTTAAATTATACAAACGAAGATTACTTAAATTTATTTATTATTTATGGACAATGTGATAAAGTTATATCAAAAGCATGTGATACATGTGCAGCAAGATACCCGCAAAACAGAAACATCACCAAAAGCCCTTAAACGAATAATAAAAAACTTCAAAAACTTTGGATCCGTTAAACCAAATGTATAGAGAAATAAACCTGTCGTTAATGATGAAAATGTTGAAATCGCTGTTTTGGGATATTTTGCTGCACATACAACAATGTCTGTAAGACAAGCTGCATTGGAATCTGGATTAAGCAAATCGTCAGTTCAAAGAATATTACGCAAACATAAATTTCATCCATATGCATTTTCTATGGTTCGCCTTCTAAAAGAGACGGATTTTTTAAGGAGGTTGTATTTCAGCAAATTTATTTTAACCTGGTCGCAAGAAAATGAATTTTTTCTTGATAACATCATTTGGACAGACGAAGCCAAATTTACAAAAATTCCCATTATTGGAGTGAATCAAATGTCCACGTTATTAGTGAGCGAAATTTTTAAGAATCTTGGCAATTTAAAGTTTATGCTGCTGTAAGAAACGATGGCATAGTGGCATTACATTTTTATCAAGAAAATTTAAAAGGTAAGTTAACCCTTTCTATTAAATCATTTAAAATATTTGATTTATTAACTTATTAAATATGTGAAGGCCATCTGATAATCCTGCACAATTTTCAAAACAGTTATTTAGATAATTTACCTGTAGCTGATCGTAGACATCTATTCTATCAACATGACGGCGCACCTCCACATAGTAACTAATTAATCAACAATTTTTTACAATGCGCCTTTTATGATCAATGGATAACAAACAATGGACCCTTCCTTTGGCCACCACGGTTCCCAGATATCTCAGTGCTTGATTTTTTTATTTGGAGTACAATTAAAAATCGAGTTCATAACACCCCGTTAAGCACCAAAGAAGACTGCATGCAGCGAGTTAGGACTGAGCTTTAAACTTTTAAACGTGAAGCAATAAGGAAGGCGACCCATGAAAATTTGCTACTCAGATGCAAAAAATGTCTAGAAGTTCAAGGACGTCAATTTGAACATTTAATAAAATAATTTTTTTATACTTTGGTCTCTAATTAATTGTTCTTTCTTGTGAATCAAATAATAAAGTTATTTGTCTCTACATTTGAATTAACGGGTCCAAAGTTTTTGAAGTTTTCTATTATTCGTTTAAAGATTTTTGGTGATGGTTACTGTTTTTGCGGGTATCTTGCTAGAAATATAAATATGTTCTTGATATAACTTTATCACATTGTTCATAAATAATAAATAAATTTAAGTAATCTTCGTTTGTATAATTTAAGCGTCCCGGCATGATTATTGAAAATTTTTAACAGTTTGACATATCCTTGACAGATGATTGTTTTCTAACACCATCATGGCCAACTAGGAATAATTATTCATATTAAAAGAAATACAATAGCATTTGTGCAACAAAAAAAAGTTAAATTGTCAATATTTTGAAAACCATGAATTCTTTGAATAGACAACCTTGTACAAAGTCAACTTTATTTTTGATGCTAAATAAGATAAAATTTTAAAAACAGGGTGCTTGCATTTAAAAAAATGACTTTTGACGTGTTTTTGAATTTAATTTTAATCCTTTTTTTTATCACCCTGTATTAACTTATTATTAAAATATCGACATCGCCCACTATAGTAGGTCCTTTGCTACAAGGAAACCTATTCCAATTAAATAATAAGGGCATTATTATAGAAAAATTTTATAATTTTGTTTAGGCCTGAAAACGTCATTTTGACATGAAATTTAAAATAAGTTCAAAACAGTTAGACTTAGGTATAGAACATTATAAACAAAATGTGTCTAGAATTTTATGCAAAATCCAAAAATGGAATAATATATAGGGTGTTCTGTTTCAAATAAGCAAGTTAACACCTACTTCAGGTATAACAGAAAGTGCCACCATTTTGAAAATATTTTAGCGGATCTGCCCCGTCGATGTTAGTATACTACCAAATTTTCAAATTTTTGCCATGTACAGTTGTCCTATAATCTATCGATGGCGTTCCCGGTGGGACACCCTGTATAACCTAACCTAATCCATCCCTTGTGACTAAGTGACAATTCTTTATCTTTATAGTATACGGAAGTATTTATTTACTTTCACAAACGTCATTTAAGTTAGAGTCTAGCTTGGTTTTAAAATCTTTTATTAACCACTTGAAGGAATTTAAAGTCAACTAAACAATTCTTCAATTTATGGACATTTTTATTTCAAAGTTTGACTTATTATTTATTGTTTAAGATAAAGTTCTATTTTCTTCAAGCGACAATAAAAAGGCATATTATTGAACTACTGGCAGACGTTAAAAACGCTTTTTACTGTCTAAACATTAAAAAGCAACAGTTCTTTTGTTTTCACAACTATTTAGAGGTTGGTACCTCGGTTATGTCATATTATTAATGTAACAATAAAGTACCAACTTAATTCGTCCAGAATAAAACGTCACTATAACACTCGAAAATCTCGAAAATTTGAAAATAACACATGAAAACTAGCAATAAACGCTTGAAGAAAAAATAATATATTTTACTTGGAATTGAAATATAATCGTTTAGCTTAATTTGCTGTCTCGGCTAACGCCTCGCCAGCAAACTTTTAAGCTCAACGATTATATTATTTAACTCCTAGTAAAATAATCTACTATTTTACGAGTTTCGAAAATCCAACACCGCAAAGAAATTGTAACAAAACAGCAACTTTAAAAATGTTTAATCCATAGTGTAAATTTTATGAAATATATGTTATACTAAGAATTTATATTGATAATATTCATGTAATTTATTATATGAATTGTAAATGTAAGAAAATAATAATAATAATAACATAAAAACCTATAAATCGGTATTTAAAAATTGTTGATGATTTGAAAAGTATTCAAACTTTTCCTAAAATGTAAAGATGTATTTTTTAAACTACACTGTCACTTAGATATGAAGGACGTAAAACGAATGGTGTTCAAATGCAAAAAAAGTATTTACATCTGTAATCATCAATCACGTTGTATGGTAAGATATATTTATTAGTAGGAACATAAATAACTCAGGTAGAAAGATGTAGAAAATTATGGATACATTATTGTAATATATGAAGTGTAAAATGGAAATTGTAAGAGTTATTCTAACATGTTTTATGCGCCTTCTAAATAAAATTCTATCTTGTGCTTAATTTAAAAATCGATTAAATAGTATATGGGGGTGTTTCTAGTTAAACGTATCTGAACAATAAAATCGTAATTCACCAAAATACAAATTATATTTGAAAAAAACGTATGTTATCAATAAAAGTAACGGAAACATGTTGCGAGAAAATAAAATTCGTTTACTACCAAAATTCTTCTCAAACATTTTCTTTATTTACAAATTAGATAATGTCGCCGAGACAACAATATCGACGTTTTTTAAAGGTAAAAAAGTTATAAAGAACCCTATCCTAAACGTATTCACTTCGTTCTAGGGCAAACGTGGTCTACAACTTGTACGAACAAGGGACTAAATGCTTTTTGTTGCTTTAAATTGTCGTTATCGTTTCTAAACTTACCCCACTTTAATCTTTCAATCAAAATATAATCACAGCAGAAAAACAGGCACGTTACTAAAAAACTAATTAGATTTTTTACTAATGTTTTATTGGGTATGTTTACTGCCTAATTTATAATAGAAATAATATGTAAAATTTTTCTATTGCAAGTAATTTTGATTACTGAGTTTTTAGCACAAGATAAGACAAGTCAGCTTGCGCTTTGTTATTGTTATACAATGTTCTCTTAGTTAGCACGTCATTTTATTCCTGTTACATTAAGAAGTAAACATACTGCACAACAAATACAAAAGAAATTCTTTCAAAATATGTATGAGTAGTCGAAAATCCCGATATTTGAAGTGCTTTTCACTCATCTAGTTTGTTGATGAAATTATTATTTTATACTGTTACACCGTGCTAGTGCTACCGCCGCATAACTTAGTATGAGCAAATTGCTCTCATCAAGTATCCTGAAGGCATTTACATATAAAATGTAGATAATTTTATTGTGGAAAAAGTCGACAGATATTAACTTTGATGCCATATTAAATTAGAATAATGTAGTAAGAAAACCAGACGTTTTATGAAAACTTAGACGAAGAACAAAGTGAAAGACGATTGTCTAAAGAGTACTAATCATACATAATAACAAAACAATAATTATCTTTATTTAGTTGCAGTTATCAAGTACATTTTATTGTAATATCATTTATAACTAAATTAAAAGTTTAAAAAATTTTTTAAAGAAATAAATGTTTTTTTGTTTTAACTCATTACGAAAGAAAACCCTTATTGTACATGCAAAAATTTAATTTTGTTTTTAGAGCTTAAGTAATTTTAAAACTCTACAATTTTTTAATGGCTTTGACAATAAAATCATTCAGCTATGAATTTAAATAATATGTATTTGTATGATACTATTATTAAATGTTAATTTTTTACATAATCTAATGAAATTAAAAATTATATTTAGTATACCGTCTCTAGTCGTAATTAAAGACAAGGGAAAAGTAATCGAAAGTAGTGGAACAATTTTTTTTTACCAATCCCTCTATTAAGTACGATATCCCGTTTTTCTTGTGATGGCACATTGAACAGTGATTTAAGTCGCCCAAAGATGAGTTGTCGGAATCGCAGAATTGAGTAGAAGATATTTTTTTTAAAAATTCTTTAAAGTGATGTATTCCCAATTAATTCTTGGGCCTTCTTTTGGAGTTTGGCTTGGAGGATGGATTATCAATCTACGACCATTTTTTTTTATTTGACGACGTTTAAAAAGAGCATGGCTGTAGATTGATGATGCATTCTCAAAGCCAAACTCCTAAAGAAGGCCTAACAATTAATTGGGAATCCATTGCTGTAATTTACTAGAAAAAGAATATAAATTGCTCTTCAAAGTTGCCGTGACCAATTAAAGACTAAACTTCATAAACTTTTCTGTTGGACGCACTACGTTGTCCAAAAGATAAAGAAGGAGGATTTTTATAAATTTTAACCCTAGAACACCAGACATTCGTAAATATTACAACGAAGCCATTTTGATTCGCTACCCCTTCTCACCGGTAAGATTGTTGCCGTCCAGCGTTTCAGTACCTCTCCAACTGTGGAATGTGCACCAGTTGTAGTGTGTGACGTTCTTTTTAGATCTTGAGAAACCGCTAAACTCTGTCAACCGTCGTAAAAATTACGATAGTCTGGTATTTATGTTATTTTGTAAATTTAAGTTTTGGTAAGTTTGGATTAGAATACCACAGCAGCAGTGAAAAAGAAAATTACGATAATGATGAATCTGAAATGAAAAATAATGTTGAAGAAGAAATTCAATCTAATACTTCTGAAAAATCCAGTATTGAAACTGACGGAGAATTAAATAGCCGCCGTAGAAGTACCACCTCAAATGAAGAAGAGGAAAATATCCCACTATCAAGATTGATCGTAAAAGATAATTATATTATAATTCCTCCAAAGAAATCTCTCAAAGAAAAGAATGGTCACAGATAGTCGACACAGTTACCTTTGCAATCGAAAAGAATACCTAAAAGGAATATAATACATTTCCAACCAGCTAGTAAATGTGTCGCCAAAGAACTTACTGCTCCACTTGATTGCTTCCGCCTCTTTTTCAATAGTGAAATAACAGATAAAGTATTGCAGTATACTAACATAGAAATACGTCGAAAAGGTACGCAATATCAGAAACAAGATGCAACAATTTCGGAAACCTCTAAAGAGGAAATTCTAGCTTTAATCGGTTTATTCATTTTTTCTGGGGCAATGAAAAACAACCATCTCAATGTAAGATACATGTTCAATGATGTATTATCTGGGTCCATTTACAAATCTCTTATGAGCTGTACACGATTTTCATTTCTTTTGGATTGCCTAAGATTTGATGATTAAGGCACTAGAAGAGCACTTATCCGGGAAATATGGATTATCTTTATTGATATTTGTAAGCAATCCTATACTCCAACATGGTATGTTACCATAGACGAACAATTATTGGCATTTCGTGGGCGCTGTGGTTTTAAAATGTTCATTCTAAACAAACCAGCTAAATATGAAATCAAAATTGTCATGGTCTGCGACAATATGACTAAATATATGATAAATGCAAGTCTATATCTAGGAAAGACAACCAACACTAATAGCATGCCACTAGCTCAACATTATGTCAAATCTATAACTGAAACAATTCATCGTAGTAATAGAAATATTACCATGGATAATTGGATTACATCAGTTGAACTAGTGGAAGATATGTTGAAAGATTCCTTCAATCTGACAATAGTTGGAACAATTAGAAAAAACAAGCGACACATTCCTCTAGAACTTTTGGAAGTAAAAAGAAGAAAAACGGAAACATCAATGTTTTGTTTTGATAGAGAAAAAACATTAGTTTCTTTTTAACCAAAGTCGAACAAATTTGTATTACTTCTGTCAACTATGCACGAAGGAGCAGCACTAAATTATCAAACTAAGAAATCATTTATTATTCATACCTATAACGATACCAAAAGCGGAGTTGATACCTCCGATCAAATTTGTTCTAATATCAACTGTGGTCGTAAAACTAGGCGTTGGCCGAAGGCTATTTTTTATAATATGGTGAATATGGCGAGCATTAATTCTTACGTCATTTATAGTTTTAATCAACACAGAATATCTACTAAACCGATAAATCGGCATTCATATTTGTTAGATTTATCCCATTCCTTGATTACTCCATGGTTAAGCAGATAAGAAAGGAAACGTCTACTTTAAGGCACTCTCTTCGAGAGAGTATTCATAATATTTTAAAAATCAATATGCCTGCTGCACTTTCTGTACCCCCAGAAAAAACGTAAGGTTTGTTATTACTGTCCTAGCCGATTAAGAAGAATGACAACCACTTATTGCTGCGAATGTGCAAACCCAATTTGTGGCAAACATAAAGCTAATTCTTGTATCCAATGTGTTAATAAATAAATTTTTTACCATTCTTTTTTATTTTGTTAACAAAATTGTTGAAATAACATATTATCAATCTGAAGCTCATCAAATATACGTGAACGTGTCAAGTATCACAACGTCGCTCCGTAGTACTACTAAAATTTTTTAGTTTAATTTAATCGATTATTTATAAATCTATAACTCATAAGATAAAATGCCACTAATCGGTAAATGTGCGGTGTGTGATAGTAATCTTAACCCGGAGAAAGAAATAAAATGTGATTATTGTAAGTCACCTATTCATACAAATTGTTCCGGACTTGCACGTGGTGAAATTCAATGTCTTTCAAGTAAAGAACGCCGAATTACATATCAATGCGACAAGTGTGCAACCCGGTTTTACATATAATGGTAATATTAGGTATTCTACCCCACAAACTATTGTTAATGGTGTTGGCCATTACTTTAGTAGCGTTTATCAACCATCCCATCCTTCAAAACTTCACAATATTAATCATTTAAGGTACAACAACGTCCCCTGCATTAATCTTATTTCCATTTCAGAAGATGACATTACGTCCGCAATAAAGAAATTAAAAAATAAACAAACTGCTGGTTTCGACCAACTGCCAAGTTATATTGTCAAAGATTGCTCTAATATTCTTCTTGCCCCACTTTTATTTATATTTAATTTAAGCTTAAGAACGTCAATTTTTCCACAATTTTGTCTGTCCCATTTTCAAAAATGGTGATCCCTCAGATGTCACTAACTACAGACCTATTGCTATACTCTCTAACTTTGCAAAGATCTTTGAAATTATTCTATATAGGCATATCTACAACACTATGAAACAGATTATATCCCTTTTACAACATGGCTTCATGGAACGTCGCTCTACCATAACTAACCTAAGTTGCTTTTCGCAGTTTGTTTCTGAACAACTTGATAAACAAGGGCAAGTAGATGTTGTTTATACAGATTTGTCTAAAGCTTTCGATAAAATAGATCATTCAATTCTGCTTACAAAACTTCATCAGATAGGCACTAAGCGACTCTAACATAGCTCTATTGAAATCTTACTTACAGGATAGGCCACATTACGTTATGTACAATGGATATAGATCTATACAGTACATTCCTACATCTGGAGTCCCCCAACGTTCTAATTTAGAGTCCTTACTTTTTAATATTTATTAATGATCTGAGTTATCATTTACAGTGTCGGTTGTTGATGTTTGCTGACGACGTCAAAATATTCACATCAATTGTAAACCAGGATGATACTATAAAATTACAGTCTGATATTAATTTACTTTTTAACTGGTGCAGCAACAATATCCTAACCTTGAATAGTGTAAATGTAAAATTGTTGGCTACACTCGTAACATTAGTCCAATAAAATTTAATTACATAATAAACTCAGAACTTTTAACTAGATCTATTTAACCAAGATTTGGGGGTGACGTTTGATTGTGGATTCAAGCTTTCATACACCACATCAACAACATAGTCTCTTCCGCTTATAAAATGCTGGGATTTTTAATACGTAGCTGTAAAGACTTTTTCAAATATTTCGGCTTTTAATAACATTGTATTTTTCTTTTGTACGACCAAACTAGAGTACTGAAGTATCGTTTGGTATCCAATTTATGACTATCATGTATTGTCTATTGAAAGTGTACAGAAAATTTCTAAAATTTCTGTGGTTGAAGATTCACAATGTTTATCCACCCAGGGGTTTTGATCACTCCAATCTTACTAAACACATTCAACATTGATTCATGTATTGCAATCAGGAGGGTATACATCAGTTTGATTTTTTCTTTTTAAATTAATGCATAATAAGGTTGACTGTTCGTATTTGTTGCAAAAAATTACATTTTACATGTTCCTCGATTAGATTATTGGCAAGAATTAACATTTTATCTCGCAAAAGCTCGAACTAATGTAATACTAAAGTCTCCCATATATGACATGTGCAACAATTATAATAATATCTGCAACCAAACAGACATTCTTAATTGTAGCTTGTCAGAATTCTATAACATTTATAAAATCAATTAACGTGTTTGTTTTTCATATTTGTAGTAGGTATTAATAGATATTACTCTGTATTCATTTATATATAACTTTTTCAATTTAATTACTTTTTCTATCTCTTTTGAATCTAGTAATTATTATGTTCACTGTAAAATTGTCTTGTAATTAGCATCGCTGTTAGACAATAAATAAATAAATAAAATAAATAAATAAATAAATAAATAAATAAATAAATAAATAAATAAATAAATAAATAAATAAATAAATAAATAAATAAATAAATAAATAAATAAATAAATAAATAAATAAATAAATAAATAAATAAATAAATAAATAAATAAATAAATAAATACAATATGCTTTTACAAAGGAAACTTAGGGCATTATTTGAAAAAGTAGTAAAATTTTACAATGTTTGGTATTAACGTCTATAAAACATGGTCTGGTATTCTAGGGTTAAAGTTACTGGAAATTATTGTTAGAACGAATTCATATGTGTTGCAGATGTTATTAATTTTATGTGGGTGTATTAATGATTTTTTCTGTCTACCGTGCATTTATGAGTTACAGTAACGTAAACAAAATCGTTTATTAATGAGCCCTATTAATGAACGATTTTCTATTAATGCACGATTTGGTATAGGCAACTACGCATACAAGTATATACCTAAAGTTGCCATTTTATCTGTCAATCAATTACAAGATGAAAATGTAAATAAAATTTGTAGCAAAAGCAAATTTTAATAATAACGAATCAACATTAATTTACAGTTATGATAAATCTTCAATTTGTTCACACAAACTTTGAGACATGTTTGTACTGTATACAACATTCCGATGATAACACTTAATAACATTTAACTATGTTCAGCTCATCCATGTTACAAACTATTGTCTCACACAGTTCTTCAATATTGTTTACTCATTGTTCAACAGTTCAATTCTTCAAAGAGCAAGGTTGTAAAAAAACTAAATACTATAAAAAAGGAATGGCCCAATAAATATTCGACTCTAAAAATATCTTTTGAAGGTGTAGTGAAACCACTTTAAGAAAATGTTTATTTTATAAACTCTACATAACCATGTTGTGTGAAATAACATTAAGGTAAAATCAAGCTTCATCGATAAAGAATCTTAAGCTATATAAATGAACATCTTTGGTGTGATGTGACAAGTCATTATCAAAAGTTGTTTACAGGCAACTTAGTGATGTACTTGATCTTCTTGTATCATTTAATTTTGAATAAGCACCAATCCGTTCTCACAAAAAACATTTACACACTTTGTTTCGCTGTGATGAAAACTATTGAAATTTGTTGCAACAATTGGAACTTAGTATCTCAATTCTTCATTAACTTAGTGACCTTAATTAAATTACTGTTGTCAAATAGCCATACAAAAGACGAAAAGGCAAAGAAGAGTCAAATACAAAGCTCACGAAAGAGTAGAAACAATGAAGTTAGGTTATGTTATACAATTAAAAAATTGTGGTGAATTTACAAATCGATACTTTCTAAAGGTGCGTTCACAATAGCATACCTTTTCTAGAATTATTAAATTATAATTTTATTAAAATTACAAAGTACGGTCGACGGAAAAGTTGTGAAACTAACTCTTGAATTAAACGGCGATTAACAATTTCAATGAATTTTGAATAAGCATCAATCCGTTCTTACAAAAAACATTTATACACTTTGTTTCACTGTGATGAAAACTATTGAATTTTGACGCAACAATTGGAATTTAGTATCTCAGTTCTTTATCAACTTAGTGACCTTAATTAAAATACTGTTGTCAAATAGCCATACAAAAAACGAAACGGCAAAAAGAATCAAATACAAAGCTCACACAAATGTAGAAACAATGAAGTTAGGTTATGTTATACAATTAAAAAATTGTAGTGAGTTTACAAAACGGTACTTTCTAAAGGTGCGTTCACAATAGCATATCTTTTCTAAAATTATTAAATTATAATTTTATTAAAATTACAAAGTACGGTCGATGGAAAAGTTGTGTAACTAACTCTTAAATTAAACGGCGATTAACAATCTCAAACATTAACGCGCTTGCTTCGCTCACGCGTTAAAATATCTTGATTGTTAATCCCTTTATTAATACACTTGTTTGTTAAATAACTATAAAACAGATTTTAAATCTGATAGAATGCAAAATTGTCACTAGTGCTGTTACTATTTTTTAGAGCCCGGTTTAGGGCTAAGATCCTACTGCTTTTGCTGTAAATATGGAACAGAGCAAGTTTCACTTTTTCTTTAATTTGTAGCCACATGTTTAAACAAACTGCGCCAACTTCTTGTATTTTTTAGAACCGTCTGTAAATTACCTGTAATTACGTTCTTTTAATTCTGCAACTAAATTGATGTCATAATTTTGGTTCGTTTTAGAAGGTTAAATCACATTACATCGAAACCATAATGTATCAACTTTGTTGATGAATTAGAATTTTTTGGTTACTATAAATGTTGTAGCATTTAGACATTTTTGTAAAAGCGTTGTCGGGTAATACTGGATAGTGTAGACAATTTAGATGAAATAACGACAAATAGAAGAAAAATTTATACAGTTTTGAAATTTTCGTTATGAACTCCCAGTAGGAACTCAAATACATATTCAAAGAGTTTCCCTTCCGGGGTGCTTCATCCCTTTTGCTCAAAAACGACCCCCAAACGTGACTTCACGATGATTTTTGCGTTTTGCACGTAAACCGTATCTCTGACGAGAAAAAGTTATAGGACTTTATAGATTCTCCATTAAATTTACCACAAAAATTGTTATACATACTTTTTTGCGTATTTCCTACCCAACACTCATAAATGACCTATGAAAATAAGCATAGTTTTAAGCGCAAACGCAAAAATTAGCCTAACGCCGCATTTTGCGTCGATTATCTTAAAAAGTATTAGCGTGAGCAAAAAAAATGTATAGAAGGAAACTTGTAGAGAGGTTTTTCTCTACGAGATCCATATTAGATACAATTTTTTTGAAAATGTATTAGTGGTAATATGATAATTTTTATATCTGTGCGTTCAGCACTTTGAGCGCGTTTCCACACCACTCTTGAAGTAGAGCTCTCAGTGCGTTTTTTTAGTGGTTTTTTCTGGACGCCTATTCCGCTAATGAAATATTTAATCAATTGCCTCTGCAAAATGCCCATGACAATTATAACACATTGTAGAGCAGCGCAGGCTAATCTTTACACAGCTACATCGCTTTGCACATCTCTTTTTACAGCCGCAAACTATGAGCTGCAGAATTGAAGCTGGAGCTGGCGCTTGAGTCGTAAGCCCTGGCATTAGAATGTTGTTAGTTTTTCCAATCCCATTCAGTTGCTTCTAAATTTCTTAAATTCTACAAATGAATTTGATAAAAAAGCACGATATAAATGTTGTGTTACTAAAGCAGTATGTGGTAGTCTAGTCAAAATGACTGCGTTATTCGACTGACCAAATAGCTTATTAAATAAAATGAATCGATAATGGTCTTGCACTGTCATCTTTTGCTGACAAAGGATTATTGAATACTTCTTGTAAATCCTTTTTATATTTATTAAGTTTAGGGTCTGGGATTTTCCGTTGCCAAAAAGGCAGAAGTGGTGTCGCAGCCATTAAACGCATTAGCAAATAAAATATTATTTTTGCAAGCTTTTAAAACTGTCAAGTTTTGTAAGTCTAAGAAACTATACACCCTATCCCTAATATTTCCTTGGGTATCTCTCAAAAAGCGAATATCTTTCTATGGCGGACAAAGAGCGATAAGGAGTGTAACCAAATCGATAACCTGCCCTTATATTTCTCAAGTATGTTTACATGGGGTTCAAAAGTAGAAAACGCACATGTACAATAATTATTTTATGACCACTAGAACTAGATCTTGTAGAAAAAAAACTCTACAATTTTACCTCTATATATTTTTTTGCTCACGCTAATAGTTTTTGAGATAATCGACGCAAAAGACGGCGCAATGCTCATTTTTGCCTTTGCGCTGAAAACTATGCTCATTTTCCAAAGTCATTTATGAGCGTTGGGTGGGAGATGCGCAAAAAAATTATAGGATAATTTTTGCAAAAAATGTTGAATCTAAAAAGTCTTATAACTTTTTCTCGTCAGAGTTTACACGCAAAACGCAAAAGACCACTGTGAAGTTACGCTTGGGGGTAGTTTTTGAGGCAAAAAGAGATGAAGCTCCTCCCAATGGGATGGAAACTCTTTGAATCAGTATTTGAGTTATTACTGGGAATTCACAACCTAAATTTCAAAACTTTATACATTTTTCTTTTAATTTGCCTACACTATGGAGAATTCTTATTACTCTAAAAAGGGGTTCAGATGAGTTAGTAGCTGCTCGTAAAGGATTTTTTTCTGATTTGGCAACCGACAGCGACGTAGAGCTTGATATTTTAAAATCTTGTCTAATTTAAAAAGGCAGGTATTTGTGGTGTACCATAAGATCTATAGTCCAAAACTGATCTAATGTACGATAGATGAAAAAGGAAGCTTATTTTGTGATGGGTACAGTATGTTCTTTTATTAACAATTAAGAATGTTTAAGTTTATAAACTAAGAAAAATGCCAACAGTTAATTGTAACGACATGTGTGCGTTTAAAGTGCATAGCGCTATCTAAGCGATAACTTCAATGCTTGAAACAACACGTGTGTCGATAAAGCCAAGTATAACAGAAGCATACACCCACAAAAGAACACTTGATGCAGCATTTTGCTCTTATTATGAGCTCATCAGAGGTGTATACTTAAGTGCGGTATACGACTGTACAAGACGGCGGTTGGTCTTTTAAGCTCTTCAAGTCATTGTACCACTCTTGACTAAGTAGAGTGATACAAAAATTAAAACAGAATCAAAAAATTAATAGTGTTTTATCTAGTATAGACACAGAACGAGACAAAAGATCAGGGACCAAATGATCTTTACACTTACGATGTTGAATGGTAAAATCATATTGCCGAAGACAAATAAAATAGCTAGCTAAATAATTAGAAGAACTTTATAAGCGGTTCAGCTATAATAGAAAATGGTGATCAGTGGTAACAGTAGACAGCACCTTCTACCTAGCGATCATAAAGTTTTTAGATAAAGTGTGGCTATGATTTTGACATTAGCAAATTTTTAATGTTTTTAATAACACCGTTACGAAAGTAACATTTAATAATCTCAAAGTCATAGCAATACCTTATCTAAAAAATTTAATATTGCTAGGTATATAAGGTCTAAATTTATCTATTTTGTGGAGCTCAGCAAAACATTCTTTTTTGGTGACACAATACTTTCTTTCAGTAGTGGTCAAATAACGGCTAACAGCAGATAACTTTTTTAACTTAAGAGTTATAATTTCACATTTTATAACCGAAGACACTTTTAAATTTTGTCTAATTTAATAAAATTTTTAGCAAAAAAAAACATTATGAAAGTTAATAATTTCTAATTAAAAGTAATTACACCAGAATATTCGGTAATAGGTAACATGTTTTGAGTCACTCGATAAGTGACGGACATTTGAAGTCGGAATCTTCTTGATAGTTGTGCAAGCATACACAAACAAAATATCAAGAATTATTGATACATGGTGTTTCTAAATAGGGGTAACAAAATTGTAGGGTCGATAGGGGGGATCATTTGAAACACTTTTTATTTGTAAACTCAAAGGCAACTATGTTCACCCTAGAAGCTACACGTCAAAAACTGTTTTTTGTTTTTTTTATACAATATTCAAAATATCTCTCTTAAAAGTCCGAATCAAAAAAAATAATGGGATATGATAATTATAGGTAATTAAAATTTCCATCTTTCTTGTACAGCATATCTGGATCTATCTTTAACCGTACTCATGTCAAATGAATTTTTTAATTTTGGTTTTGGTAATTTTTAAAAAATCATGCTTACAAGGCAGACACTTTTAAACTAATGACATTTTATGAACGATTATGTTGGCTATGTTTTACGTCTTAAATGGCATAATTCTTTTTGACGTTAGTTGAATTTGTGTTTCTTGTTACTTAAATCATGAATCAGCATACTTTTGAAGATTTTGCTAATATGATGTTAGTTAACCGCGAAGCACTCAATCGGTAAAAGCTACATTGAAACATGTCATACGTTGAAAGAAGCGAAATTGAATGGCCTTCACTTTCGAATTTTAATTTTTTTTCAAATTTTTGAGTTTTAAGCATGACTTTTAATAGAGATATTTTGAATATTGTATAAAAAACAAAAAACAGTTTTTGACGTGTAGCTTCTAGGGTAAACATGGTTTCCTTTGAGTTTATAAATAAAAGTGTCTCAAATAATCCCCGTATCTACCCTAGAATTTTGTTACCCCTATTCAGAAACACCCTGTATAATTTTTATTATACTTTTTACGATGTATACATAAGAAATAAGTAAAATCGATTGTATTACGCAAAAAGTGAATTGAATTTGCAGAATGCCGTAGTTAGTTTGTAAAAAGTAAAATTTTTTCGTTACAAATCTCGCGTCTAGTTGTAATTTAGTTATCGCAATTTAATTACGAGTAGTTAACGCGTCAATCCTATTTCTCCTTCGTGTAATAAATTCTGGCGCACACATGCTCCCTCTGCGTATGCTCGTTGTGCTCTACAAGTTCAGCTGCTTTGGTGCCCGCCATGCGCTAACGTCATTTAAATTTAGGTCGACGTGGATGATTGCATCGAACATGTCATTTACGCTATAAATAATTTTATTGGTTGATACCCCGAAACCCTCATAAATTAATGCCTCGACTGAAAAATATAAATTAGTAAGCATTGTTTGGTTTTTAAAAAGAAATTTAGACCCTTTCATTCAAAAACGGATCCAATCTATTGTTGACAAACCAGCAAAATAATGAGCAGTTTATACGTAAAAGCGTTTTGAATTCATTGTTACCCAATTTTCACTTATCTTAACATAGGCTTATTTCGTTCCTTAGGAAATGTGTTTGTTCCACAACATTAAATTTAGTCCACTTAATTCTTTCACTAATGGAATGTTTGATTTGAAAATTGCTATTTTGTCGGTTAATTGTTTCAAGAGAAATAGTACTTCAAACTTTCTACTACTTCAACTAAAAGGCTAGATTTTTTTGCACATAATTTATTGTAACGTTATATTAAAACTATATTTGATTAATCAATTAATCTTAATTTACATATAACTCTACCTAATAGAAGTTTGTAATAACTTGAAGTTGGGGTTGCATAATCATAACCCTGCAAAGCAATATTTTCATTGATTATCTATTTTAATTTTTCATCAAATAATGTTACCTATTGTTTGATTGTAAATCTTTAATTTAATTGTTTACGAAATCCGCAGTGAAACTATAATTTTATTGTATAGTGAATAAAAAGTATTATTACGCAATTGTAAAAGAAATTCATAAAAAATGGAACTTATTTAAATTTTTAAAGTTATGGTAAGTAATTGCGTTATCACAATTGTTGCAACCAACTTACATAACGGCTCCGTAACTATCTTTAAATGTTAATAGAATTGTTATTGTTCCACAGTATGCAGACTGTATGGGTATATGCTTTTCATGGATACTTTCTGATATTTAGTTGTTAACAATGCGTTTTTCTTCAAAGACATAGTGAACACTTTTATTCATCATGTCTTGGTAGGTAAAAAACGACTTGATTCTTTGAGAAAAGTATATGACGGCTTATTTAAAATTTTTTTCCCTCAAAGTAACCCTTGATTAATATTTTTAAAATCTCAATAGCTGATTTTACTAGGCACATTTTTAATAAATCCTTTATTTAAAACTATGATATCAAAACTACAAATTACAATATTTTAGATTTCTGTATTTTCAACATAACTACTAGAAGGTAGTTAATACACTTTTCAAATGTAAATTCACTTTTCTTAAAGTTTGGAGAGTAATTTCGTGACAAACTAACCTAATTTTAATGCAAAGTTCCTGTCTATAACGCTGCCCTAGTAGTAGCATACACTTTGTTTTTCAAGTACCCCCACAGAAAAAAGTCACAAGGGGTAATATCTGGTGATCTAGTAGGTCATGGTTTTAAAGGAAAATTTCCACTTGTCCACTTCACAAGGAAGTTTACATTTAAAAAGTTCGCAACTCTCAGAATTTGTCTCTGCGCTAAAAAATTCTTTGTGAAAATCGTAAAAATCACTTTGCAGAAAATTTTCTCCATTCAGGTTATTCACGAAAAATGGGCAAACAATTCGTTCGTTAAGTGTGCCACACCACTGTATTGGTTAATTATCTAATTCGGATTTTTGGCTGCCCAAAACTTACTATTTTGAATAGATACTACACACTGTTTGTAATAAACGTTATCTCAGTAAGCATTATGTTCTTTAGAAAATGACTATCGTTAAGCAAAATTCAAACCGTTCGTTGAAGATTGCCATTTAACAGAGTATGTAGAAACTTTGGTAAATGTCCTAATCCTATTACGTTTCAAACACCTCTACTAGGATATATTGAAAACTTCCTAGCCTACTATAGAACCAAACAAAATTTCAATGTCAAAATATTTTATTACTCAACATATTCTCCTCTTAATTGGATACATTTATTACAGCGAACCTGCAACGTCTCTAGACCTTTAAAAAAATGTTTTTTCTTGCTCTGCAAACCAGATCTCCACAGCTTCTATTACCTCCTTGTTGGAAGAAAATGTACGACCTTTTAAACTTTTTTTCAGTTGAGGAAAGAGGTGACAGTCGGACGCAGCCAAATCGGGTGAATAAAAAGGGTGTTCTAGTAATTCAAAACTTAAATCACGAATTTTTTGCATGTCAACATGAGATTTGGGTGCAGGGGCGTTGTCCTGCAAAAACAAAACACCTTTGAATAGCTTCCCGCGTCTTTTCTCTTTAATATTTTCCCGTAGAGTGGTCAGTAATGTCGAATAGTAATCTTCAGTTATTGTTCTACCCTTATCCAAAAATCAATCATGATTACTCCATGGCAATCCCAAAATACTGAAGCAAGAACTTTTCCAGCAGATTTTTGGACACGAAACTTCTTAGGTCTTGGAGAACCAGAGTGTCGCCATTCCATCGATTGTTGCTTTGTTTCTGGATCGTAGAAATGTACCCAAGTCTCATCCATAGTAACAATTCGATTTAAGAAGTCTACATCGTTTTCAAATCGAGCACAGATCGAACGCGATGCTTCTACCCTTGCACGCTTTTGGTCAACATTCAAACATTTGGAGATCCATTTTGCAGCAATTTTTCTCATGTCCAAATTGACGTAAACCATATGATGAACGCATTAGTATGAAATATTCAGTGCTTCAAATATCCGTTTTAGCCCAATTCGACGGTCTGGTAAAATCATGTCATGAACTGCATCGATATTTTCGGGGACTGACACAGAAACTAGCCTTCCCGATCGGGCATCATCTTCAATGGAAAATTTATCTCTTTTGCAGCTTGCATTCTAATTTTTGACGGTCGCATACGAAGGACATTGATCACCAAGGGCATTAAGACTAACTAGATATCAATACATCCTCGTATACTTTGTTTTTCGTTAAATTTAGGATCCTCGCCACTGATCTTATACTACCATTTAGGTTGTTTCTAAATTCTGCTAAGGTACGTCGTCCAGATAACATCTTTGATTTAAATTGTACGAATATTGTTTTTTTTTTTTATAAACGCTCCTGTCTTTGGAAACAATCTGTTGATTTTGGCAGCAGCATTGTAAGAAATTGGTGGTCGATCATGATGCATTCATTGAATATTTGATTAACCTGACGCAAAGATTTTTTATTATTTGGTAATAAGCAGATAATTTTTACTTTTTTTTCCAATTGTTCGGTTTTGTGCCAACAATTGAGTAAGAGTGCTTTTGTTATTGACAATTCATACAAATTACCAAACGTCAAACAAAATCGTTTGTGTCAAAACACTCTGCGATTAATTTCCTGAAAAACATCACAAGCCACTAACAGTATCAAATTTTTGAACAAACTTAATCATAGTAGTTGCAAGGATAATGAATTTAACGAAATGATATTTAGGCGTTTGAAAAGTAATAAGATCAGGACATTAAAACCAAAAAGTGGGAAATAAACAACCTCTTAAACAAAAACTATCTAATTCAAAGTATAAAGTATTTTTTATTCTGCTGAAATTAGTACTTGAGATTTTAAAAATATTAATTAAGTGATTTTTTGGGTTGCTGATTCCAAAATATGATAAAAAAAATTATTTAATATAAGCTTTAATATACTTTTCTCAAAAAATCAAGTCTTTATTACTCGCCGAGACTGCACGCCTATGGTGAATAAAAGTATTTACTATGCCAAATACTTTATTTTTCTAACATATAATTTAAATTTGAAGGACACACTGTATATATTTATATACCTACAACGTTTGTCTACTATTAATAAGTGTATTGTAAAATAATATGTTTTTTACAAACAAAATGAATAGAATAGGATATCTCGTATTCTTTAGGTTAGTATAAAACACATGTTTATAGTGAGAATGCCAAGTTATTTGTTTACTATAACAAAACCCTAAATTATTGTGCCACCCTTATGTCAGTGATTTCTCAGTTCTATGGTCAGTTCTATTGAGACTGTGCCAAAACTACTTGAAGAGCAATGGAAGGAATTTGTTCATCAACTGCTTTTCACTTGTAACAGAGCAGGATAATGAAGAAATACTTCTATCTTTAAATTGTGAATTAGAATTAGCCGACCTTCTTAATAAAAAATCACGTCAATATCCCATGAGTAGCACAGATAATGTTAAGGGATGGCTATTCCAAAAGCAGTGAATTGTATCAACAAAACAAGTATAATAAAATTCTTTAAACGTCACTTTATTTTATAAAAAATTGTAGAACAGCACTTTATTGTAGTAGCTACTTTGTTGGTAGTTCTTAAAGAATCAATATTTATAAGGGAAACCATTCAACATTGCGTAAATTACTGCACGACCTTAGATTTTGGTAGAAAAAGAATTATTCACAAAGGAGGTTACATATTGTTTTATTACATAATTTTATTACAAGAAAAAATCAAATTTGAAAATATGTTTATTTAGACAAAATGGAATAGTTTCTCGTTCATAGCAAGAAAATAATGCCAAAACTGTTAAGAAAATGAAAGACGAAGGGAATCGGTTAGTTAAAACTAACATACTCTTAGGATTGAATTTCAAGTTTGTTCTTCAAATGCATGATAAGCGCTGACTAGTTCAAAAAATCGTATTACTCATAAAGAATCATTAATCTTTACGTTCAACACACAGAGTCAAAATTACAACAGAGAGATAAACCAATTGTTACAGCATCAGTTATTAAAAATGTAGATTGTTAATGCAATGTTACCACTGTTTGGTAGATAAAACGATAAGAAATTGCAAAGAGACAAAAGTGGCTAACAAATAATAAAATAAATTATGATTATTACAGTAAGTTAAATTTAATTTAATAAATGTTAATATTAATTATTTTATTTAAAAATGAGTTTCAATAAAGATTGAGAGTAATATCTGCAGATCAAAGATTGAAATGTTTTAAATAGGTAATTGCCTAAATTAAAAGGTTTTCTTCCAATAACTGAAATGTTGCATACATTTATAAAATGGGCACGTGTATCCAGACTAGTAGCAAATCTTTTTGAATAGTACACATACTATGATATCATAACTACAATAATTGTTGTAAAGTTTCTTAACTTGGATCAAAAGTTAGCAAACTCAAACTAATATTAAACAGTATATTTAAACAGAGCATTTTCATCATTTTAAGATTAGTTGCTTTAGTGTAAACAATTTCTTAAATGTCTAAAATTTGTTTACTATAACTATTAATTTGGAAAGTGTATATTAAAGATTGATTTTTATGTAGAGGGTTATTCAGGCAACGGGTTCATTAGAAGGATAGTCATATGTAGTGCAAAATTTTTCTGAAAATTTGGTTACTGAGGTAGTCCAGTACGGACTTTTCAATGAAAATATTTTTAAGACAATAGCACTTCCGGTTATACCGGTATTTTATTGCATTTTTTAAATGCTACGGTGAATTTTAACGTGCATTTCTTATATCTAAGATAAATGGTTTTCGAGATATTTCAATTTTTTTTTTAAAATAGAACTTAACGTGACTGTTTTTTAAAATTCATATTTCAGAGACGATGAAAGTTAGAACCTCTATTCTTGGGTCAACTAAAATGGAAATATTGGGCTTTATATTGGTATATTAATAATTAGCCAGCCATATACAGGGCTCTCTGAATTAGTTGACAAACCAGAGGAAATTCAACGTGTAAAAATTAATTTTTTTAAATAGAACGCCCTATATATTTTATCATATTTGAATTCTCCGAAAACTTCTGCGTTAGGACATATAAGGGTTGTTTAGGGTATTCTTAATAATTTTTGGAGTTATTACGATTGTATGTGTAAAATGTTAAAAATCTTGGTTTGTGTGTTCATAATTCATAGACATCTATGAAAACAAATAACTCTATACTGTGAATAATATGATATTTGAAATTTAGTTCACAAACGTTTCTTTGCGTTTATCAAAATTTATCTGTTCTGAAAACGATATATGTACCGATAACACTTCTGACTTGTTTCAAACTGTTAAACCGTAGCTGTTCAATAAGGTCATATGGATTTAGTACTTGGTACATTCATAAAATTTAAAACTTGGACACCACAATTTCTGTAAACAAAAGTTTGCACATTGTAAAGCGGGCTTAAGAGTATCATTTACAATTCTAACAGCAGGTAGTCTCAGCAGGGTTATCTTATAGAAGGACTGTAGAATGAATCATTACACTAAGCACGTTTTAGAAAATAGGTAATTTACGTTGCTTACTTATTTTTTTCTTTAAAGAATATATTTGAAGGTATCGCTAATTAAACACCATAGCTCGATTAATTATCGAATCAAAATTTTGTTTAGGAAATGTTTACAAAATAAAATTAGAAATAATTTTGATTTAAAAAACGTCTACAAGCAATAACTTTTAAATTAAATCAAAAACTAAACATGGTTATTTGGGTTGACTGATTATTACTTATTTTTAAATAAATCTAACCTACTAATTATTGTAAGTTATTAAAAAAATCATTAAACTCTCTATTCATAATATTTAGTCCTTACAAAATGTATATTTTATGACGTTTCATTTTTTTCTGTAGTTAATATAAAAGTGAAAATAAAAACTAAGGCAATTCTTATTGTCAACGTATATATTTAGTTTTTGACAAGAATTTATTACATAATTATAATTAAGATACCAAGTTATAGTTTAAAATTAAATGAAAATTTTTTTTTAAATAAAGGTATTACTATATAAATAAATATAAGAAATCAATAATGGGTGTGACCTCCATTATTATTGATACATCCTTGGAGGCATCTGCTCATTGACGCTATCAAGGTATCAATACAATTAATATTAATCGTTTCCCATGCGGTATCAATGGCTGCAATTATTAATAACAGCAAGTATTCGAGCCCAAACATTTTGGATAATGTTAAAATCTGGGCTTTTTGCTGGCCAGGGTAACAGCTCCAAGTTATTTTCTCGTATCCAATTGCGCACAACACGCGAAGTATGAATAGGGGCGTTGTCCTTTAACAACATTATGAAAATGTTAATTCAACAGATCCCGAACTATTTTTTGGAGAAAGTATAGTGAAATAAGAATACTTACTTGTTGGAAAATATAATCTTCGTCTGGATAAAACACTTCGACTGAAGGTTTCATAATAGTTTCCAAAATATCTAAATACGCAGCAGAATCAAGACTCCTAGACCCCGCGCGCTAACCCAACCCCACACTTTCACAGAAAATAACCACTTCGTTCTTTAGGACATATGTGATTATTTTCGTAACGAGTTCCTTCCATTCTAAAAACTTTTAGTGGTCCATCGTTGCGGCTATTGAACGTTTTTTCGTCGCTAAAAATCACTCGATTCCAAAATTCCAAAGGTTCGTTCACATATCGCCTTGCAAATTCCAGACGACGTCTCATATTTTCGTCACTGAGAACTTCTTTCGCAGCAGCATTATACTTCTTTATTCCCATCTCCTTTAATCTTTTTGTGCAGTTATACGGCATCCCGGAAAATGTGTATCTGCTATAGCCCTGGAGTATGTAGCAAATGGTTGTTCTGTTACGTAATGAAACAACTCGAGATCTTGAGCACGTGTAGATACTTTAGGTCTACCACTTCCGATGGCTCTTTCCAAAGTGTGTTCAAGATTCCATTTTACTCGGTAATGCCCTACGGTGTTTTTGGTATATCTAACATACGTGAAATTTCACGCACGCTACGGCCCGCCGCTAATTCCGAAACAATCCGCGCTTTCAAATCAGCACCGAGATGAGGTGGCATTTTCACAACACTTGAAATTTTAAACTAAAATGGAATTTACATTTCTTACTTTATTTATTGGTTCACACTACCCCTTCTCAAACAGTAGGTAATTGTTTATTTATTACATACTTCTAATGACCAATGTAACAACCCTTAGAGCAATATGACTCAAAGGAAGTAAATTAAACAAGCAAGGATATTCTATTGTTATTGAAACTTATTCATAAAGTAAAAGCCATTTCCTTATAATGCTAATGGACAGGATTTTCTTTTAAGTATTAAGATTACAATAGAGGACTTATAAACTTTCGAAAATATCTAATTATAAATATTTACACTGCAATTGCGCTTTTTCCTTAATAATTTCTTAGCAATAACATACACGTTCTTGGTTTTAAGTTGTCATAAATTTGATATGATATAAATTTGTGTTTCTAATATTACATCACAAACTAATCTTTATTCGCCAAAAAATTGTTGCTTAAGTTGTAAAGCTTCGTACACACCTGAACAACAAACCGAGCAACAAACATAACAACGAACCAAAAGTCAAACAGAACGACAAACGACCTTTTATGATTTCCACAATCCGAACAACAAACGGAAATTATTTTCAGTAGTTTTCAGTTTATATATATTTATTATTGAGAAGAGAAAATTGCGGAAAACAGGAAGATAGTGCCAACCAAATTTTTACGCACAAAGAAGAGTAAAAATTATAATTTACTTCGCTTTTTTTATTTTGGAAATTTCCCGCCCAAATGATGCTAATAGGGACATCATTTTTTTCTTGCATTCTTAAACACTGAATTATTTAAAACATTTTTCTTCTGTCAACTCCATAATATTACCTAAAACACAACAAACCCACAAAAGGGAGGACAAAAATAAATAATTTAATTCTCCCGCATAAGTTTGTTCGCCGTTTTGTTTAGATTTGTCCAAACCTGCAAACGCATTTACGCGCATTTTCTTTGCGGGAACGCCGCAAACCGTTCGTGGAACAATCAGGACTTGCAAATCTGTTCTAAAATTCGTACGTAGCACTGTCCAAATTAATGTTCCGATTGCCGTTCGGTTCGTTGTTCTGTTTGTTCCTCGGTTTGTTGTTCAGGTGTGTACGAAGCTTTACAATAAGCATATTAATATGAACTATATCTTATGAAAGGAGAGTTATGTAACTATAATTAACGACTTAACGTTACGTTAGTAGATTCCATTTACTATTTACACATATTTTCTTGGAACATTCGATAATTAACTATCGGGATATGATGACCCTATACTTCGCAGGTTGTGCGCAACTGGATACAAGCAAATAACTTGGAGCTGTTACCCTGGCCAGCAAAAAGCCCAGATTTTAACATTATCGAAAATGTTTGGGCTCGAATACTTGCTGTTATCCGAAGACAACAAGGGCCAAATTTTATACCAGTAAACCGTAATGCACTAATTGCAGCCATTGATACCGCATGGGAAACGATTAATATTAATTATATTGATACCTTGATAGCGTCAATGAGCAGACGCCTCCAAGAATGTATCAATAATAATGGAGGTCACACCCATTATTGATTTCTTATATTTATTTATATAGTAATACCTTTATTTAAAAAAAAACGTTTTCATTTAATTTTAAACTATAACTTGGTATCTTAATTATAATTATGTAATAAATTCTTGTCAAAAAACTAAATATATACGTTGACAATAAGAATTGCCTTAGTTTTTATTTTCACTTTTTATATTAACTACAGAAAAAATGAAACGTCATAAAATATACATTTTGTAAGGACTAAATATTATGAATAGAGAGTTTAATGATTTTTTTAATAACTTACAATAATTAGTAGGTTAGATTTATTTAAAAATAAGTAATAATCAGTCAACCCAAATAACCATGTTTAGTTTTTGATTTAATTTAAAAGTTATTGCTTGTAGACGTTTTTAAATCAAAATTATTTCTAATTTTATTTTGTAAACATTTCCTAAACAAAATTTTGATTCGATAATTAATCGAGCTATGGTGTTTAATTAGCGATACCTTCAAATATATTCTTTAAAGAAAAAATTAAGTAAGCAACGTAAATTACCTATTTTCTAAAACGTGCTTAGTGTAATGATTCATTCTACAGTCCTTCTATAAGATAACCCCTGCTGAGACTACCTGCTGTTAGAATTGTAAATGATATCCTTAAGCCCGCTTCACAATGTGCAAACTTTTGTTTACAGAAATTGTGGTGTCCAAGTTTTAAATTTCATGAGTGTACATACATACTACTGCACACCAAGTAGATTAACTACACATCAAGTATTGGCTATTTCTGACTCTTCAGTAAATGACCAACGTTTTTGTGTGCGCACCAAAATAAATAATAAAATGATAAATGATTTAAACAGTGATATTTTAAATTTATTTTCTATTCGTGGTAAATATAACAAAATTTTAGACAAAACATGACGTATATTTAAGAGATATCTTCATTTACAATTCATAGCAAAGAAGAAGTTTAGAAAAATCTAATGAAATTTCTTACAATATGTAAAAAGTGCTTTTTTATCAGTGATCACAATGAAAAGTTTAGAAAGATTTTTTAAATGATTATCTACTTAGATTTATATTTTTTTTCTTTTTTTTCTAGATATCCACGAAGTGGGCCTTCTTTAGGAGAGAGGATCGGTTGAAAAAATTAGTTTCTGAAGAGCAAGTTCATTGATTGCCATAGTTATCTCAAATCTGTTATGCCAATCAATGAACTTGCTCTTCAGAAACAAATTTTTTTTGATACCTTGAAAAAGGCCACCAGGTTGGCCGAAACGTTGGTTTAATGAAAAACATTGGTTTTAATTAAGCAACCGATCCTCTCTCCTAAAGAAGACCAACTTCGTGGATATCCAAAAAAAAAAATTTAGAAAGATTGTGTACTGTGTTACTTTTTGATCAAATTGTCAAATGTTCAATGTGGTTTCCATGTTGTTCTAGGCACTTTAGGACTCTTTTCTTCATTTCAGTAATAGTGGCTTTTTCAATTTGGTCATTCTGCAATACATGAAAATTTAACCTAATTCATGAACGGTATTCACAGATCGAGAATATACTTGACTTTTTATATGCCCCCACAAATAAAAGTCTAGCGGTGTCAAGTCGGGAAATCAAGGTGGCCAACTCTATAGTCCGTTACTACCAATCCACCGGTCTTGAAACATTCCTGACACTTCATGATAAATTTTGCGTACCAAATGCGCCAGGGCACTATCCATTTTGTACGAACAATTATGTAATAAATTTAATGGAATATTGTCTATGAAATCTGTGACAGTGCCTCTTAAAAGTTGTATACACCGCAAGCTGGTTAAGTTTTTATTATATATTTCGTAAAGAACTCAACCTTCCATTATTAGTGCAAATACGTTTACACCAAAAGACCCTTGAAAGTGTGCCTCTTTTACGGCATGAGGATTTTCTCAAGCCCAAAAATGCAAGTTTCTACGATTTACTATTTCTTCTTTGGTAAACTTGGATTCATCGGTCCAAATAATCTTTGACAGAAAATTTTCGTCTTCTTGAATTTTTACAAGTCTCGGTACGTTCTTTTTGCAGATAACTTTCCCAAATTGTAAGAAATTTGATTCAATCTTTCTATATTTCTTCTTTGTCATCGCTGGTAAATGAGAATATCTTACATTAAAAGTACGCCATGACGTGTTTAGTATTTTGTTACATTCACCATGAATAAAGAACAAATTTAAAATATCAGTGTTTGAATAATTAATCACTTGATTATTCATTTTTATGAAAATACCCAATCTGGATAAACGCAAACGTCAGCGAACTAAATTTCTAATATTATATTGTTGACAGTATAGATGTCTATAAATTATCAACAAACAAACCAAGATTTTTAACATTTTACATATGAAATCGTAATAACTCAAAAACTATTAAGAATAACCTAAACAACCCTGTTATGTACTAACGCAGAATTTTCCAGAGAATTCAAATATGGAAAAATACACAAAGCGTTCTATTTAAAAAATTTTTACACATTTGAATTTCCTCGGGTTTTGTCAACTAACTCTGAGGGCCCTGTATATAGCTGGCTAATTATTAATATACCAATATAAAACCCAATATTTCGATTTTAGTTGATCCAAGAATAGAGGTTTTAAGTTTCATTGTTTCTGAAATATGAATTTTAAAAACAGCAATGTTAAGATCTATTTTTCAAAAAAAAATCGAAATATCTTGAAAACCATTTTTCTTAGATATGACAAATGCACATTAAAATTCACCGTAAAATTTAAAAATGCAATAAAATACAGACTGTTCCATTTAAAATAACAAAGTTGGTGACTACTTCCGGTATAGCCGGAAGTGCCATTGAAAGTCCGTACTGCACTACCTAAGTAACCAAATTTTCAGAAAAATATTAGCACTACATCTATCTATCCTTCTAATCAACCAGTTGCGTGAATAACCCTGTACATGTCGACTGAACCTGATATTACAACTTCTAATAGTTTTACCAATATCATTGTTTTATATAAAAACAATGCCAATATATACTTTATTGCACGAGCAGTTAAGTTTGTATATACCACTAACCTGCTCTTTCCAACAAAACTTATAATCAAACGTCAACCCTACAAACGTTAATGTTGTTTCTATTTTTAAATTATGATTGTACCTTGTTAAGATTTTGATACATTTAAATTTTTGTTTGTGTTTATGAAAGACATTAGATTATGTTTAGTCAATGTCAATAATAAGCCCGTTAGTATTGAACCAGTCTTGAACTTTGTGTAACACTTTGCTTGATATTACTCGTTAATTATAGTGAGTCTGATCTGTATACGTTAATGTTTGTGTTATCTGCATACATAGGGTAATATTGACAATACTTGGCAAATTATTTATACAAATGGGAAACAACAATGGGTCTTAAATTTATCGTTGTGGTACTCCGTAATTAATGTTAAAGCGGAAATAAATAATAGTTTTTAATTTCATTGCTTTTATTTGTATAAGTGATTTTTACCATTTTCCGTCTTTCGGTTAAGTAAGATCCAACAAGCACTTTAATAAATTCCCCCCGAACACCGTAATATTGTAACTATCATAGGTACCTAACTATCATCTCAAAAGCTTTTAACAGATCACAATTCAAACTAACTGTAAGTTTTTTGTTATTAAATTGTGAAGCACATTTTGTAATATATTCAGTAAAAGCAGAAGTTGTTGATTTCCCACGCGTAAAACCATGTTGGTGATTAGTAGATAACAAATAATTTTTTTTTAAATCTATTAATTAACTTTTAAGTGGTAACGCGGTGTCTCTCAGGCACAGACGCATTTTCAATTCACAATATTTCTGTTATTTTTGTAAATATGTGATTTTCCTTTCAGGTAATCTTTTATTACACTATTGAGAAACGAAAGTTATAAATTCATAAGTTTTAGTGCACATCGGAATTAGTATGTAGCCTCTAAAGTGTATTGGGTTGTTTTCTGTGTCTCGGAAACACCGGGTTACTGTAAATGTCACGTATATGTTTTGAATTATAAACAGAAATATTACATTTCAATAAACAACAAAACATACATTGACACCAGCCCCTTCAAAAATAACGTACATTATTACCTTTCAGTTATGCTTACGCAGTATATAACAATATGTGTAATTCTTTTCAAGAGTGAATATTTAGTTGTCTAAAATATCTTGCCGTGTGCGTATGCTAATAAATCTTCTAACGTCGACTATTCAATAAAGAAACATAGTTATGGCAGGTACAAGCAGAGATTATTATGAGTTTCATCGACCCCTTAGTGAACAAGAATTATTACAAGCAGCAGAAGATTCTGTTCGTGAGATTGAAGAGTTTCGGAACATGCCGTGTTCAGATACGGACTTAGAGGAACATGAAAATTTCAGTGAACATAATACTGATACTGAAGAGAGAAGTGAAACTAGCATTACGGATCATGAAAAGGAGGAGGCTGTTCAAGAACAAGGAAATTATTATTTAGGCAGAGATAAAATTTCTAAATGGGAAAAAAATCGCTTTCAGCATCCAGGACCAGACAACACAATATTGTAACACATTTACCTGGCAGTATTGGAGTTGCGCGAAGTGTTGTGAATTATTTAGAAACTTTTTTATTATTTTTTGACAATGAAATTACCAGTTTGTTAGTGGAAAATACAAATATCTACATAATTACAAAAATTAGTGGCAACTACGTTTAAAAATCTCAATGTCGGGAAACAACAGATATAGAAATGAGAGCTTTTCTAGGTTTGTTGATAATGTCGGGAGTGTTACGTGGTTCTCATTTGAACTATCAAGATTTATTTGCCCAAAAAGACATAGGACATCATTTCTTTAGTTCAGTTATGACATATAAACGTTTTCTGTTTCTTTTGGCATCTTTACGTTTTGATGATATACGTACACGGAGTGAAAGACTCAAAACAGACAAATTAGCACCAATTAGGTCTTTATTTGAGAAAATAGTGCAAAAGTGCTCCACATTTTTCCGGCCAAGTGAATAATTAACCATAGACGAACAACTTATCGGTTTCCGAGGGAAATGCAGTTTTCGCCAATACTTACCCAATAAATCTAGCAAATATGGAATAAAAATATATGGCATGGTTGACGCCAAAATTTTTATTGCTCAAAGATGGAGATTTACGCGGGTAAAAAACCAGATGGGCAATATGCAGTTTCCAACACGGCAGAAGATATTGTCTGTAGGCTAATAGAACCGGTAAATCAAACGGGAGGAACGTGACCGTTGATAATTGGTGCACAAGTATCCCACTGGCTTTACGTTTACTTCGTCAGCATCGACTAACACTTGTAGGAACAATTAGAAAAACAAAAAGGAAATTTCTGCTGATTTTCAAGTAAATAAAAATCGACTACAGTATTCAACATTATTTGGATTTACCAAAGAAATGACATTAATGTCATATGAACCAAAGAAGTTTAAAGCTGTTATATTACTTTCAACTTTTTACAATGACGATAAAATAGATCCAAGCACGTATGAGCATCAAAAGCCAGGTATTTCGACATTTTACAATCTCACAAAAGGTGATGTTGATGTAAACGATAAACTCTGTGCCACTTATAATGTTGGCAGAAGAACTAGAAGATGGCCTGTAGTTATATTCTTTCACCTACTAAATATTGCTGCAATAAATGCCAAGGTTATATATGAAGCAAATTCGGAAAACCCAGTAAACAGAAGCAAAGTTTTGAAGGAACTGGCTTACGAAATGGTCAAACCATGGCAAATAATAAGAGTAGAAAATACACATATTCCGAAAGCAATTAGGAAACGACTCAGAGAAGAACTAAACTTACCAGATAAACCAGTCCCCGAGCAGCCAGGAGGTCAACGCAGAAGATGCTATTATTGCCCTTGGGCTAGAAATAGGTCAACTAAACAAATATGTATGAAATGCCGGAGAAATAAATGTAGGGAACATATTAGAAACATTTGTATTGGGTGTTTGCAAGACAATGACTAAAATTATTAATTTTTAGGTACCATGCACTTTAAGGAACAAATAAGAAATATTTTTAGTTTTCAATATTGTTTTATAAATAATAAAGCATTGTTTATTTTCAAAAAAATCTATATTCTTGACATATAATATTGCATCATTCGTTTAATTATATTTTAAAAGCACTTGCACAAATATTTTGGAGTCCGTGTGTACGAGACACCGCGTTAACGTAAAGAGTAAGTCGAGTGACGCTACCACTTATAGGTTAAGACAGCGTAGGTAATTAGAGAATAGTAAAAAAGTACGTTATGTCAAAAATTATATTGTTCTATTTTTTCTTATTGACCAGCTCCGGTGGTTTTCTGTTCTCCGGAACAACATGATTTGCTTCTTGTCATAGAGTACCTACTGTAAAGTAATGTTCAATTTACCATATTTTTTATTTATATTAAAAACTAGACACAACTAACAAATATTGACGTAAATGACTTCTTTTTTGAACCGTTTCCTTATATGTCGTCATGCAATGGCAATGCTATTATATTGTATGGTCTTATTTTCCTTCAATATAATTTACACACTAAAGGTCAAACTTAGAAACCTTCTTAATTCTCCACTCACACTTATACGCTACTTATCGCCTTAACCTCACTAAACATCAAGTTGACGTCTTAGTTGTTTAGTATAATTCCAACTTTCAAACAATATTTTTGACATATTCAATACTCAAGCCTAACCCAATTTACGTTTAAATATTGAATATGTCGAAAATATTGTTTAAAGAACGAAAATTTTATTAAACAACTAAGACGTAGTTCTTTTAAGTTGAAATGACTTTATGGAGCAAATAGGGTGCTTTGAACCGTCTCAGACACTATTCCTTCGATGCATCAACGCACCTGTCAGTAACTGTACACTGGACTCCGATTTAGGTTTAGTCATTCTTGGGAGCTATAGGTTACATTATAAATGGAAGTGGGCTCTATTCAGCGTAGCTTAAGCTCTGATATCAACAGAAAACATGTTGACTCAAGGAATTTCCACAAATTGGCTTAACCTTTGACTAAATCAAGTTTTTCCGAAACAAAAGTGTTAGGATGTAATATTTATTTTGTATGTATAATACGTATGCAGGATTTAATAATATTGCGCTATCAAATATACTCGAGCAGTATGAATTGAATCGCCGTTCAATAAACATTAAATGGGAATTAAATAAATAAATAATTATATACATCTCGCTTATTTTAAAATATAACAGTGGCGACGAGGATTAAGGTAGTGATTAAAAGTGAAAATAATGGCAAAAATCGGAAATATTTCGGAATTTTCTTTGGGTACAAAAGTTGGTCAACATATGTTGCCAGGTTTGAGCAGTATTTTTAGCAAATAAAGTCGAGGAAAATTTAAAATTACCAACGTTATTAACAGTTGCGGGCGACGATACGTATGAATTAATGGTTAATTTGTGTGACCCGATTAAACCGGAAGCTAAGACATATGACCAGCTGGTCGAGATTGTTAAAAACATCTGGAACCAGCACCTTCAGAAATCGCGGAACGGTATAAATTTCGTACTCGGAAGCAAGAGAGTAGCGAAAGTCTGGCAGATTATATTACAGCGTTAAAAAGTTTAGCGAAAACTTGTAATTTTAAAACTACTTTAGAAGAAAATTTACGCGATCAGTTAGTGTACGGACTAAAAAGTGAAATAATCAAACAACGTTTATTTGCAGAAAAAGACTTAAAATATGCAAAAGCAGTGGAACTTTCATTAAGCATGGAAAGAGTCGAAAAAGAAGTTAATTTAATCGACAAATCACAGGCTGTTTGCAAGATTCAATATGGCGGATCCAAACCGAAAGTAATAGGTTTTCCAAAATCAACGGCACCTCAAAGTTCCGCAGGTACGTCATCACCAACGCAAAGTAGAGGAGGACGCAGGTCATGGGTTCGGCCACGCACCAACTCGGGCGCAACGTGCGAATGTTGTGGTAAAAGTAATCACCAAAGCAACGAGTGTTTTTTCAAAAACTATCGTTGTATGTTCTGCAAAAAAACTGGCCATATTAAACCAGCATGTAAAATTTTTAAAAATAGTTCAAATCACTTTATAGAAGAACTACATTATGACTCAGCTGATGACGAAAATGTGTTTAATGTTGCCAGTAATTCACATAAATCGCAAAATGAAGATTCTGATTCCAGCGAAAATTTATTTAATATAGTAGATAAACGAGCAATAGCGCCTTTGGGTATAAAATTATTAGTTAATAATGTTAACTAAAAATGGAAATTGATACTGGTTCAGGAATTTCTATTATATCTGAAAATACGTACAGGAATTCATTTAGTAATTTAAAATTATTCCCGAAACAGTTAAATTGCGATCTTATACTGGTGAAAGTATCCGATCACTAGGTTACGTAAATGTAATAGTATTCTACAAAGGAAATGAATTTTCGGAATTTTTTCTGATGGTCTAGGACACTTAAAAAATTTTAAAGCTAAATTAATTCTGAAGGACACCAGTAAACCCGTATTTTGTAGGGCCCGTCCATTACCGTTTAGTCTAAAAGAAAAGGTAGATATCGAAATAAATAAATTGATAGATTTAAATATTTTATCTCCTGTAGAATACAATGATTGGGCAACTCCGATTGTACCAGTTATTAAGAAAGACGGTCAGATACGCATATGCGGCGATTTTAAAATCACGGTGAATCCAAATTTGTATGTAAACAAATATCCTTTGCCAAGAATTGATTCTATTTTTTCAAGTCTGCAAGATGGAAAACTTTTTAGTAAAATTGACCTATCACAAGCTTACGCGCAAATTGAATTGGACGATGAATAAAAAAAATTGTCACAATAAATACTCATAAAGGATTATTTGTTTACAATCGCCTTCCATATGGTATATCATCCGCCCCAGGTATTTTTCAACAAGTTATCAATCAGATTTTTTGTGGTGTTAAAGGAGTAGCAATTTTTCTGAACGATATCTTGGTGACTGGCCGGAATGAAGAGGAGCATTTTCAAAATTTAAAAATCGTATTTAATAAATTACGAGAGAACGGTTTAAGAGTTAGAAAAGATAAGTGTTGTTTATTTCAGTCCGAAATTACTTATCTAGGATATACAATAAATGCACAAGGTTTGAATGCTTCGCAAGATAAAATTGAAGCTATCTTAAATGCAAAAATACCAACAAATGTAACAGAGTTAAAAGCATTTTTAGGCTTAATCAATTATTATGGTAAATTTATTCCTAATTTAAGTTCTAAATTGTATACATTGCATAAATTATTGAGAAAAGATGTAAACTGGAACTGGAGTAATGAATGTCAGGTCGTATTTGATTCTGTAAAAATGAATTAGTCTCGCCAAAAGTATTAGCTCATTATAATTCAAACTTACCTTTGACACTAGCTTGTGATGCTAGCGCTTATGGATTGGGTGCAGTAATTTCTCATTTATTTCCAAATGGTGATAGCAGGCCTATTGCGTACGCTTCTCGTACTCTGTTAAAAAGTGAAAAAAATTATTCACAAATTGATAAAGAAGCACTCGCTATTGTCTTTGGAATAAAAAAGTTTCATCAGTACTTATACGGTCGTTTTTTTACATTACTTACCGATCATAAGCCGTTAGTAACAATTTTTGGTAGCAAAAAGGGCATTCCCGTAATGGCGGCTAGTCGATTACAGCGTTGGGCAATATTATTGTCCGCTTATCAATATGAAATAAAATTCATAAATTCCGAAAGTAACGCTAACGCCGATTTTTATCGCGATTGCCTCTAAAAGTAAATAAAAAAGATACTCCAGATCTAGGTAATTTCTACTACATTGAAGAAACGTTACCAATAGATTATAAGAAATTAGCAGTTGAAACTCGCAAGGATTTAATTCTGAATAGGGTTTATGGTTTCTGTTTACACGGATGGCACGAATTTCGAAAACACGAATGTGCAGATAAACAATTATTATCATTTTACGAGAAACGTGATCAATTGCACTTAGAACAAGGCTGTATTGTATGGGGATATCGTGTAATAATTCCCACAAACTTAAGAAAATTAATTTTAACCGATTTACACTTATCGCACTTAGGAATGAATAAAATGAAGTCAGTAGCACGATCGTATTTTTGGTGGCCATTCATGGACTTGGATATCGAAAATGTATCTAAAACGTGTAAAATTTGTAAAAAAATACTTACCTAATCCTACTAGAAATCCAATATGTGCGTGGCTCAGGCCGGAAGGACCATGGAGACGGATACATATTGATTTCTTAGGGCCGATTGGGGATTTCAAATTTTTATTGTTACCGATGCACATTCAAAGTGGTTGGAAGTGTTTAAATTAAAGAATACTACGGCAGCAATAACAATAAATTGTTTGCGATCTTTGTTTGCCCGATTTGGTTTAGTAGAAACTGTTGTCTCCGATAATGGACCACCATTCACGTCTTTAGAATTTAAGACTTTTTTAAGGAATAATGGTATTGTACAAATATTTAGTCCACCGTATCATCCTGCAAGTAATGGCGCAGCTGAAATTAATGTAAAAACTATAAAAATGCCATTAAAAAGCTCAAGATAGCAATAAAAATTTAGATTTAGCTTTACAACAGTTTTTGTTCGATTATCGTATTTCGAAGCATGCAACAACTGGAGAAACTCCAGCTAATTTGATGTTTAACCGTGAATTAAGATCGCGATTTAGTTTGTTGTTACCGAAAGATACTTGTAAGGTTCCAAAATTGATTTCTGATAAATTAAAGGAATTTGAAATTGGACAAAAAGTGTTAGTTAAATCTTATGAGAATTCAGCTGCACCTACTTGGAAGGAAGGATTTATTAATAATAAAGAGGGAAATGTAATGTATGATGTAGCAATTGGAGATAGTAAATGTGTAAGACGTCATTCCAATCAAATTAGATCGTGCGAAACCAAAAGATTTTCAATTCCTATTACTACTTCAAATAATGATAGTAATAACCAGGAAGACATTGTAATTTCGGATAATAACAAAGCTGCGAATAGTGAGGTTAGTAGTGAATCCAGTGAAATGGTTTCGGAATCTAAATATAACTTAAGACCACGAGTTAAAGGATACGGACGTTATTAATTCATCTCTTGTTAACAATATGTTTTTATTTAAGTTTGGGGGTGTTAGGATGTAATATTTATTTTGTATGTATAATACGTATGCAGGTTTTAATAACATTGCGCTATCAAATATACTCGAGCAGTATGAATTGAATCGCCGTTCAATAAACATTAAATGGGAATTAAATAAATAAATAATTATATACATCTCGCTTATTTTAAAATATAACAAAAAGAATGATGAGTATACAATGGTTCAAATATAGAGTAATCATTAATGGAGAACAACAACCACTGAACGCTGAAACCATATTCCACAGAATATACTCCTCAAGAAGTTTGATGACCAGCTTAGAGAATTCTGAGAATTATGAGCTGGCACCCTATCTCCTCTCTCTGTTTAATGCGGTGGGGATGAATAAAAATCAAAAGTAAGTGTTATATTAATTACTTACACTACAAGATGAGGTAATGTGAAAGAATGGTAAAACAACACAATTAATCCTAATTGACTACCTAAAAAGACACTAAAACTGCGTGTTTCATGATTGCTCGGAAGACCTACCCACCAAAAGCATAAAATATGCTAAGCGCCTCCGCCGAATCAAAAGACACACTACTCTCGATGTCATCTTTATAGAGTTAATGACAGAAATAAAACGCGTTTCATTAACTTGCTTATTAAGAGGCTCCAAAGTGAAGGTTTTTCAATAAAGCAAGTTAATGAAGACGTAGACCATGTCATTGTTGCGACGGCCCTTGTCATTATGCTCAATGTTTTAAACACACCATCAGCAACCATATATATTTTTTAAAACTTAGAAGAGGAACGGATCCGTCAAAAGTACATATTTTTCCACGCTATATGTGGATATAACACAACTTCAGCACTCAACCAATGCAAGAAGAAAATGGTCAAATTGTTGGTCAAAAATAATTGTCTTCTTAAAAAAATAAAACCTTTCTTTAAGCATGTTTCTCAAACTGAAGCTATAACCATAGCTGGTCTACCATTTTTAACTACTCTCTACGGCGGGCGGTAGGACTGGAGATACTTTAGATAAATTCCAATTTGACCAGTTTTCCAAAACTTTAGTAAATTCCAAATTGGCATCCCTATCACCAATCCTAAGCAGCCCGTCAACATAACTTCAGAATTTACCTACAGGTACAAGTGTGGTTAGGACGACAGATGTATCCGCTTCTTTGGGGATGGCAAGTTTCAAAGTTTGGTCATCACCCGCTCCACAGTTGCTTCTTTCCTAAATTTTCTCCTAATGCAATAAAGGTTGTTCAGGTAGTTGTGGGTGTCGCAAAGCTAAAATTAAGTGCTCCTTGATTTGTGCAAACTGCAAAGGAAATTCCTGCACTAACTCTCTTCAACCCTATGAAATTGAATAACCAGATATTGACGAAGACCTGGACTTTGAGGAATCTAGTGACATGACCTTGGACTCCGTACCGTAAATTATAAATTTTGATAAACCAAGTGGCTTATTGACGGTTAAACATTAAAGTTTGTAAAATTTGTGCACTATGCATTTTTTTGTTTTTATTTATTTGTTTTTATTTACTAATGTATTTAAAATTTTTGGTATCCGCCAATGTAAGCAAATCATTCAAAAACGTTTTCCTGGAAACGGCTCAGTTTATCGTGTTTAAACAAGAGAATGTTAGTTGAAAATATTTAATTGTCTGTCCGTATTAAGAATACAATAACAAATATGTATCAAAGAAATAGTTATTTGCCTTAATGGAAAAACCGAGAGCAGTTTATCACATTTTACGTTAAAAAAATTTACACAAAAATGTTAAATAATGTTATTTATACGTATACTACCTACTTTTTTTATTTTTTTTTTTTTGAATTTTATTTTGTGTCTGTCAATACAGAGTTGATATAAACTAAAATATAATTGTTGTGGAGGTTCCGTATTAACATCCGTTGATCTTCTACTGTCAATCTCCTAAGTAAACAATGCTGAAGGGTTTGTGTTACGCTTTGATGTGCGTGTGGGTTGAACTCTTAAAGCAGCTGAAGTTTGGTTACTAGCAAATAGGTCTATAGCTATTCCAATTTGGTCCATATCTTGAGTACCGTATTTCTTATCATTTAGTATTATCTTGTTGAAGAGCAAATGTGCTTTCATTCCGATGCTCTTAGCTTTTACCAGATGTGGTTTTAGCAAAGCTCTTTAGTTCAGTACTTCTTTAGAAAAATTTTCTGAGATACTGATATTTGAACCAGATAATTTAAAAACGTTTCCAATAACTTCTTCCCGATATTTAAAATTATTAAATTTAACGATAATTGGTCTATTTACTGCTCCTTTAAAAAAACCAAATAGATGAGCTCGTTCGACCTTATAGTCCTCGATATTAATGTTTAATTTGTCACGTATATTGTTGATAACTTTTTTTCAGATTGCGTCCATGATTCATTTAGCAAGTCAGGAATACCGTAGAAAACTAAATTATTTCTGCGACTTTGGTTTTCATAGTAATCAATTAGTTGTTAACTTATCTTTAATAACTTTATTTTCATCTCTTAACAGTTGTATTTTATTTTTCAAAATTGTAATATCTGTATTTGTTTGAGTCACCGTTTGTAGAATTATATTAATCTTATCCTCCAAAGATAAATTTGTGTTTGACTTTGAAGAAATATTCTTTATACTTTCAATTGTACTTTCCATTATTCAACAACATCAGATAGATTCACTTATTAAAACAACACAAAAGATTATAACACTAATTGAATTATTTCTTTCACTTAACTACAATTTATTTTTTGATTATAGAAGTATAAATTTTAAGATTAAATTCGAGCTATTAATGATAGTATTTAGCGTATTAAACGGAGCACTACCAAACGTGTACGTGTATATGTACTCTTTTCTTCTTCATCTTTTTTTTTTAAAGTACATTAAAAAAAATTCAAAAAAATTAATTTTGAATACCTGTAACTTTGTTATTTTTAAGTTTTCTAAAAATGTTAACATTTGTGACAATTTTTTCTTCGCTTTGCTTTAAAATCCTGTAATTTCTACCTGTAAAATAGCGCCACAAAACGGTAAAACCTAAAACTAGTTTTTTAAACATGTCCGTGACTTTGTTTTAACATTGCTTTAAAAAAAAATAGTAGAGTTGTTAACGATTTTAGCACAAAAAGGTACAGAATGCTCTTAAGGATTAACTTTAGGAAAACGGAAAAAAATCATTTCTGGTCTCATCGAAGGTAGAAATAAATCCTCTATAACTTTTGAATAGACAACTTTATTGATAAATGGGTTTGTGTAAATGATATTACAAAAACACGTAATTTAAAACGATACATTTTCATAAACGTATAAAATTTGTCCAAATTTGATGAGCACTAGTTTTATAACCCCCCACCACTTAAGCACAACTCTGCCGAGAGTGAAAACCTAGAAGAGCCACGACTCAAGCCATTAAAAAATAAAACTTTTTGTAGCAATTTTTTCCGATCTGTCTACTTTTTTTGGTTTTACTCTACTTAACTAAAGTAATTACCGGGATACGTTCTATTAAACAATATTCAATTATTATGTAATAATATTATAACCCAAAACTTGTTGCTTATTTCATTGAACACAGAACATATTTTTCTGTGACCAATAACTTGTTACCGTCGCACAGTGATAGAAATTAGCTAATTACGGGGCCATTTATGGAAAAATTAAACGGTCCCGAAATATATTATCATGTAATATGCAGTTAGGCAACATTGCATTCTGGCCCATTTTATTTTATCAGACGTAGTTCTTGAACAAAAGACGGGAATAATAAGATAGATACTGACTGCAATGAGAATTCCTAGTCAGTAACTTTTACCGTGGCACTGTCAAACGTCGTGTTTTGCAAGTGACAACAAGTTGTTGTTGTTGATACTTAATCATGTCTGCTGGTCCTTCAGGTAAGACAATTTAAGTTATAACACCCGTATTAACTTCGCTATAATTATAAGATAAGTAATTTAAGTCACACAGAAAAAAAACTTTTATTTTAAAATTTTTCAAATCTAGTGGAGTAGCAAAAAAAAGTACCCTTTGTTTTGGTCTAAGTATTAATTTATTATGCTTATTGGCTGTACAGTTTTCTAAAAAAATTTAGTTTTGGAGTCGTGAATGCTCGGAAAATATTTATTTATATTTTTTTGTTCTTAGGCCCACCGCATAGCGTAACTTTTCGAGCTCTTACGGGATAAAACTTTGCTGTCCCGGGCAAATACTCTCCTTGCACGCCAAGTGATGGTTGATTATGTTAAATCTAATATCCCATATTGGTTCGACCAAGAAGTTGTCAACAAAATTTCTTTTTTTTTCTAACAAACTTGTTTTTCGTTGGAAAACAAGTAGGAAAAATAATAAAAGCTTTTTAAAGAGAAACAAGGCTTAGTTAAAACAAGAAATACATCGACCTGCTACAAAGCAAAGTATAAATGATCCTACAACACCTACAGCATCGCAAGCTGTAAAAAAATTTAACGAATTGTCTGGTAGGTCAAAAAGAAAGCGAACGAAGGAATTGGTAGCGGGTCATAGTCCTGAAGAACTTGTTTTTGCAACTCGATTGAGCTTAATAAAAAAAGGCAAGCGAAATGTTGTTCACGCAATAAAAAAGGCTGTCGAATCAAGTCCACGATCCCAAAAAATAATAAAAAAAGGGAATTTTTATTAGAATGAATCCGAGAAACATAGTCCTGAAGAATCTTTGGCTCTGATTGTTGACTCCAAACTTACTAGATCTCAATATACAAAGCTTAGAAAGGCAGCCAAGAACAAAAACTGTCACTTATACCCTTCGTACGATGAAGTTCTTAAGGCAAAAAAAGCATGCTATCCGGAAGAAATAGATGCAACAGAAACTTCAGGAGAAGTTAAGTAACAAAGTTTGCTTAATTATATTGTTAGTCGTCTAGCTATTATTCAAGACAAATTGTTATCACGAGTGTGTAATGAAAATCAGACTGCAGTTTTTGAAATGACATATAAATGGGGTTTTGATGGAAGTTCTAATCATTCTATATACAAGCAGAAGTTTCAGGAACGTTGTGATGCTGCGGATTCTGACTTATTTTTAACTTCCATTGTTTCGTTGAAAATGGCAGCAAAAAAGAGAAGAAATTTTGTGGATTAACCCACGTGCATCTTCAACAAGATTTTGCGTTTCAGTCAAATTTTAGTTTATTAAAGAGACGCGAGAGATAATTACACAGAAAAACGATTTAATGGAAAAACAGATTGCGGCACCTTCAGCGACTACTATTTTCATCCGAGGAAGACGTGCTAATGTTCATCACGTTTTATTGAAAACAATGTTAGATGGAAAAGTAGCCAATGGGCTTGCAGAAAAGAAGAAAAAGAAAGAAGAAATCATTTGTAAATTTCGTCAAGAAACTGGGCTGCTAATAGACACAGTAAAACAAGGTAGTGGTAACACCAACGATGGTAACCCTGCCAGAAGGTTTTTTAAAGATCCTACTAAAGCAGCTGAAATAACAAAAGTGGATAGTTTGCAACCCATATCCTGTGGTTTTAAAATAGACACAAACAAATTTAGAACGTATGCTCTTGAAACGGCTAAGCTCTTTATAAAGTTATATGGGTGGTACAACATGCCAGCCAGTGTACACAAAGTTCTAGTTTATGGAGCTGATGTGATGGATACTCTTTTACTTCCAATAGGGCAACTAAGTAAAGAGCTTTAGAAGCAAGGCACAAAGAGTATCGCTATTTTCGCGAACACCATACTCGCAAAACTAACAGAAAAGAAAACATTGAAGACCTTCTTCATGCTTTCTTTATTTCATCAGACATGGTTCTCTCTGCGTTAAGGCCTTTACCGAAAAGAAAACTCACTTCCCTTCCAGAAGAAGTACTAAGTCTGCTCGATGTTCTTGAAATTTGTCCTAGGACACTAACACCATCACCTGAAGATCCACAAAATTCCTAAACAAATGAAAATTCGGATAGTGAAATAGAGTCAGATTTTTAATTTGTTATTAAAAAATTATAGTTTAATTTTAAAATTAAGTTTAATTTGCATTAAAAAATATTTGATGAAAATAAAATTAATTGAATATATACCACTACGTTCATACATATTCTCTTATCTGGGAAATTACAAGAGATAAAAAAGAAATGTAAAATACCTACTGTTAATTTCGAAAATGTAATAAAATACATAGAGGAAATAAAACGAACACTCAGTATTATACGATAAAAGAAGTTTGGAGAGCAATAAAAATTTATTTGTAGGATATTTTGGTGAAATTTAACTTTTAATAAAAATTTAAAAATTTATTTTCATTTCTCTTTGTAATTTTCTAGATAAGGATATAAAGGATATTATTTGCAACACCCTGTATACAATTTTTTTGTGTAATTGGTCTACAAATAAATATCAAAAAATAGTATTTAGAACAAATACATAGTGGCTGAAGACTATGTCCCCTTAAAAGTCGGAAATAGATCACTGTGCGTCGTGTAAATGCCAATTATTTCGACTAATGGTTTTGTAATTAAAAAAAAGAATTTTAGAAATATATCAATGGAATCAACAAATTTCTTATTCTGGCGTAGTTTTAGCGTTCTCTTTTATTTTCATTAATAAACTTAATTGCTTGTTTTGTTAATTTATACTTGATCGCCTCCGACTTATTGAAGAGCTAAACTTTAAAGCGTTAGTTCAAATCCTTCATTCTTAAATCTTAATTGTTTTCAATCACAGTTGTTAACAACCGGAAACTTTTAATTTAAACTTCTTAAGTTATTCATGCACTGATTTTTCTTCAAAATTGGAAAGTGTGAATATCCAATTATTATTTGAATATAAGTGACATAAAGACACACCAATTCACGAATATACACTGAAAACTTTTAAATAGTTTAATAGTATTTTTTACTTTAATTACTTAACACCTGTTACTGCATATTTCACTATGTTTTCATTTTATTTAAATTTAATTGGTAAATAATTTCGTTCATAACCAGATCATTTAATAAAAATGAGGTACAATTTTTGTCAACAAGTTACTAAATTTTAATATATTCACAAAATTCTGTTAAGTACAAAAGCATCGTATTTTACGAAGTTTTCTTAAACTTCAAACAATAATGTTGTTTTTAACCGTAATCAATAAGGTACTAAAACTGAAGTACATATACTTTGCATGGATGGTAGTGAAGTGTTAGCTTTAGGGCTTTTCCACAACTCCGTAAGATATGTATTTCTCAAATTCCAGTAATTTATAAAGCAACTTCAAAAATAAAAATTTGTTTGTGTTGAAACTGATTCATGTAAAGCTTAAGTGAATATATCAATTTACGGTTGATATTTCCCAGAGGCTGTGCGCTCCCAGAATAAATTCATTACATTCAGTTGTAAATATAAAGGTACCCAACTTTATATTAATATATGTATTCTTAGCATATTGATACAATAAATAACTAATTTTCTTTTACAAATAATTTTTTTGCACATAATTTTTTTGTAAGTATAAGTTGTAAACAAAATATTTTTATTTCACAAAATTTTGGAGAATGTAAAACACATGTAACAAGATAGCAAAAGTTTATTACCAAAGCAAAGTAGTTTTGGTTTTATAACTTTCACATTTAGTGCTTTTATAGAAACCGTTTCCAGTAAAAGCTAAAGAAAATTTAATTTATAATAAGTGGTATTCAATCATATGTAGAAAAGCTGTCGCCTGATTATTAATATCCACATAATTGTTTACTGCATAATTAAAAATAATTATGTACAGCTTTGCAAAACCATTTTTTAACAACTTCACGTATTATTTTGAACAATACCATTGCAGATTTAAATCGAATTCAAATAAAATAAAATTTTGAATTTTAATGAAATCGAGTTTTGGTAAAAAATTACTCTAAAACATTATTATAAAAATGTTGATAAGAAGAATTGTCTAAAAAATTTATACATTGATATATACATACAGGGTGGCTTACCGAAAACGAAAACTATGTTACACATACAAAAAAAACGCTCGGACACGTCAATTTTTCTTTGGAGGGAAACATCTTCCAAAGACAAAGTTGGCCCCAAAATACCAACAAGGTGGCCGCGGCAGCCCCCATAATAAAAATCTTAAATGTTGGGTCAACGGGTACCTCACATGAAAGCTCTTTAATTTCTATATACATCTTATTTCAGTCAGGGGGCCCTAAGGACCACCGACAGCCCAATTTTGGAAAAAAAGTCAGGAAGTACTGCAACATGGTCGAGAATGCCAATTCATCTTTACAAGGGACATTGATTAACGATAAAATTTGCCCTGAGAAATGAGCAGGGTGCCCCGGCAGCCCCTATCTCACAAAAATCAATTTACAGGGCGGGTCAAGTGGCATCTCATATGAAAGGTATTGCGTTTTGAACAAAATCTTTATTTTTGTAAGGAAAACCATTGTGGTGCATTTGAACATTTGTTACGTTCATTATTTGTTAAAAAAATCTGCAACCGATTCTGTTATTTTTACGTTTTCTATAAAATAAAACCCAAGAAAGTTGTTTAAATTAACTTAAATTTCAACGAAAACAATACATAAATATTGATATTAGGTACTACCACTCGACCATCTCGCCAGTAGCTCCAATTGAAATGTCAGGAGTACTTGCAGTAAATTGATTAAGTGAGGTTCCCTTCATTAAGAATAAAATCGGTGTTGTTACAAAATATTTTGGATATGTGTTTGATTTATGCCGGAGAGAAAAGCAAACCTCTTGATACTTAATGTGGGATCTAGTGCAATATGCCCCAGGACTCCCACTTCCACAGCTTCATTTCTAACTGGGTTTGCAATAGTTTGTTTTTTATTTTGTACGGAGCATCTATTGGCACTGCTACTATTTGGACCCTTTCAACGATTGAATAAACCATTGTTGATGCAATGAAAAAGGCAGGAATTTCAAAGTAGTAGCTTTCCGTCAGCTGCTACTCATTTTGTCAAAAATTTTTGTCATGTTTTTGCAAACCATAAATCTACTTGACCGTGATTCCATAAATCAACAATTAATTCTTATTTCTAACGAATAAATTACTTTTTAAATTACAAAAACAAATCCTCCTTTCTTTAACCCGAGTATTAATTTTGTTTAGCACAAAATGTCTGTGATTGCAACGGATCAAAAAATCATCCCAATTAACATTGTTGGGAAGGGGGTTGCACTTGTTAGCATCTACAAAGAAATTTCATCTATTCGAGAAGTCCACTTCAAACTTGAATTGTTCTCACCAACTAGATCAGCATTTTTAGCATTTTCTATTGTTTTTTAGGAAAATGATGTTTTTGGACTTTCTTAAGCCCCCTTTTCGGAATAAAATGTATTAGTTTGAATAGAAAATTACAATACTTATCATATGAGGTGCCACTTGACCCCCCCGTGTAAAGTGAGATTTTTGAAATGGGGCTGCAGGGGCATCCTGTTTATTTGTCAGGGCAAAATTTATCGTTAATTAATATCCCTTGTAAACATGAATTGGCATTCTTAATTATATTGCAGTATTTTCTAACTTTTTTTTGCAGATAGGGTCGAAATAAATTGCATATTCCTGTATAGAGAATTGAAAGGGCTTTCATATGAGGTACCTGTTAACCCATCAAACCAGTTAAGATTTTTGACATGGAAAAATGTCCTCTTCCAAACAAAATTGACAAGCAAATAACTTGGAGCTGTTACCCTGGCCAGCAAAAAGCCCAGATTTTAACATTATCGAAAATGTTTGGGCTCGAATACTTGCTGTTATCCGAAGACAACAAGGGCCAAATTTTATACCAGTAAACCGTAATGCACTAATTGCAGCCATTGATACCGCATGGGAAACGATTAATATTAATTATATTGATACCTTGATAGCGTCAATGAGCAGACGCCTCCAAGAATGTATCAATAATAATGGAGGTCACACCCATTATTGATTTCTTATATTTATTTATATAGTAATACCTTTATTTAAAAAAAAGTTTTCATTTAATTTTAAACTATAACTTGGTATCTTAATTATAATTATGTAATAAATTCTTGTCAAAAACTAAATATATACGTTGACAATAAGAATTGCCTTAGTTTTTATTTTCACTTTTTATATTAACTACAGAAAAAATGAAACGTCATAAAATTTACATTTTGTAAGGACTAAATATTATGAATAGAGAGTTTAATGATTTTTTTAATAACTTACAATAATTAGTAGGTTAGATTTATTTAAAAATAAGTAATAATCAGTCAACCCAAATAACCATGTTTAGTTTTTGATTTAATTTAAAAGTTATTGCTTGTAGACGTTTTTTAAATCAAAATTATTTCTAATTTTATTTTGTAAACATTTCCTAAACAAAATTTTGATTCGATAATTAATCGAGCTATGGTGTTTAATTAGCGATACCTTCAAATATATTCTTTAAAGAAAAAATTAAGTAAGCAACGTAAATTACCTATTTTCTAAAACGTGCTTAGTGTAATGATTCATTCTACAGTCCTTCTATAAGATAACCCCTGCTGAGACTACCTGCTGTTAGAATTGTAAATGATACCCTTAAGCCCGCTTCACAATGTGCAAACTTTTGTTTACAGAAATTGTGGTGTCCAAGTTTTAAATTTCATGAGTGCACATGCTTGGTGTTCATTTAACTGTTTGGTTCTAAATATAAACAAATGTTAAACGGTAGCATATACGTGTGAGAGAAAAACTTGATTAAACATAATTATTACATTGATCACGAAATAATATTCCGATTCAAACTAATCAGGAATCCAGATCAGGACATATCGACAGGAAACCGACATAAAACCACTGTTTTTTTTAAATAGGTTTAAAACCATGATTTGTATAGTATTTTCGCTGTAGCTTTGCGGTTAAGTGATTAGCGCTTAATTTCAGAAATCACATACTCTTATAGTGTTATCCTCTTCTAACATTTTATATTATACCTACCTAAAATATTGGGCATGTCTAATCGCCTCGAGCAATAAACAGGTAAACAACACCATTAAGTATTGTTTGGTGACAATGGAATAATGAGCTCCCTTTTGTTCAAATGTAAACTTTTAAATAAGAAGTCAGGGGTTCTAAACCATTTATTTTTTATAATTGTTACATTATATTGATATCTCCTCATTACCACATTCATCGTCATTTTCACTATCACTGTCTTCGTTCTCGCTGTCAGTTTCATCATCTTCTGCTAAGTTTATTACAATATTATGACGAATACCTATGTAGACATTTTAAGTACCACTGACTTTCACAAATATTGAAGCATACAGTTTGCAAGTGAAATCCTAATCACTTAACCGCAAAGCTACAGCGAAAATACTATAGAACAGGTTTAAACAACTGTTGGATTTATTAATAAACTCTTGTTTTAAAACTGTTTAACCTGTTCTGTTTTTTTGGCGGGTTTGTCGACACTAGTATGTAATAAACTATTGCATTTGTACATTTATCTAAATTCGCCATAAAATTTCCAAATACTTGCTTATTTGTCGATTTATTAAGGATTTTCGAAATCATTAAGCGTTGTATTTTGCATTTTCATGCCCAAATCTACATATAAAAGGTTACAAAACAATGGTTAGATGATTTGGAAAAGGAAACAAGGCTAAAATAGGTTCCAAATAGCCCTTGCTAGGAATTTATTACCGTTCCTGATCTCTCTTTTGGGGGCTATGCGGTTTCGCCACCGCGCTATACATGTTTATGTTGATCTTCTGAAGCATCATACAAAACACTTGCACTGTAATACAATAATAAAAATGCACCATACGAGTACATAGATAATGCTTAGAGCTCTTAACGGATATTGATATATACGCAACATTTTATTGAAGACGGTATTAGTCAATGTGATAGACAGCAAACCCTCTTGTTTTATGAACTATTTAAAAGACGAAATCTCTATAAATCATGCTTATTGGTACTATCACCAATTAATTCGTTCTCTAACTTTAAACTTTTTTAATGACAAAAATACCAAAAACTTTGCACATAAAACGTTATTCAAAAAGAATATTGCTGTTTTTTTTTTAATCATTCTTTATCATCTAATATAACGCATCAAACATTGTGGCAATTGACGTTGTCGTGATAGTTATCGAATTTGCCCTATAGTATTAAACATTTTTCCATAGTTTTAATTTTTATAGTCAAAAAAACATCAAAACTTTGCCTGTAAAACGCTACTCGAAGCGGATATTGCTGTTTTTTAAATAATTATTTACCATCTAAAATAGCGTTACTTATAAAAATGTAATTAGTATTATGTATATTGTTTACGTTTATTTATTTTTCTCTCTCTCTCTCTCTCTCTCTCTCTCTCTCTCTCTCTCTCTCTCTCTCTCTCTCTCTAAGCAATAACAAGTATCTAAATTAAGATGGCGACACGTTATTTGTTTCAACTATAACATAAAAACTGGTTAGCAATAGCGGAATGAGCAAATGCGCCAAAAAGAGAGAGAGATTTACGTTGAAAAAAGTGAGATTTACCTGTTGGAACACGATAAACCAAGCTATGCGGGTTCAAGAATTCTGCTACTTTATAATCTTTTTATACAACAAGTATCTAAATTAAGATGGTGACATAAAGCTATAAGATATTTGTTTTAACTAGATAACATAGATGATATAACATAAAACTGGATAGTCAATAGCGGGAATGAGCAAATGCGCTAAAAGGAGAGAGAGATTTACGTTGAAAAAAGTGAGATTTACCTGTTGGAACACGATAAACCAAGCTTTGCGGGTTCAAGAACACTGCTACTTTATAACCTTTTTATACAATATCTAAAAGAATAACGCTGATAAATATGTGTTTTTCTGTATGATTCTACATCGCCTTTTTACAGTATGCAGTAAGCATCAGTAAAGAGACAAAATCTGCATACACCTGAAAGGTTATCTTATTTTTTTAATTTCTTCAAATTTCAAATTGTTTAGTTAATTAAACACTGACAGTAACTTTTTCAACGTGTATTTTGCTGATATATTGATTAATGTTTGCTTATCACTGTTGATGAGCGGTAACTTATGTGACATTTACCATATAAACCAGCATTTAGGAAAAAATAACAAATTTAAATTTTTATAGTTGGCTGATATATTGATTGACGTTCGCTTATCACAGATGATGAGCTGCAACTTATCTGTTATTTACCATTTAAAACCAGCATTTTAGGAAAAAATAGCAAATTTACATTTTCATAGATGGAGTTCCCACTACCTCACAGCGTTACAACTCATACTAAAAAATGTTTGAGCTAAATAAACATGCAGTAACGTAACAATTCTTAACAGTGAACTCCTAATAGTAATTTATATTAATCGCGGCATCTTAATTAATTATCGGGTCTTTTTGTAGAAATCTGATTTTGAAAGAGTCGCCAGTCTATAACCATGGCCTTTTAGTTTGCGAACGTTTCGATTGGAAAAGTTAAGTATTTATCGAGGTATGCGAAAGATAATGGTAAACTGGATGACTGTTCTTATCAATAAAAAGTATATACGTTAACATTAATACCAAATCTAAGTGGGCTAAATACAGTAAATTAACAAAAATAGAGTCAATTTTCCATTTTTTTATAATTGCTGTAACAATATCTTTATCATTTTCGGAGTTACCAAATTCGGTTTCATTTCAGTGACAATTAATTAATGTTCTTCTTCTATATGATGTCTTCGTTATTAATTGTATGAAGGTATATCAATTATTACTTTTGTTTCAATATATGTCTTATTAGAATGCAATTTCACATTCGACTACGATTTTTTTCAAAAATACGGAGGTCATCTTGATGCTAAGATTAGAAATAACGCTTCTGGTGAGTAAAATTTACACATACAAAGGGTTGATTGTAGCTAATATGGTTTTACTAAAACGTTAAGTCAGCACTTTGTTTTTGGAGAATCAGTCTATAAATTACCGACAACAACAATAAAAACCTATTGACACATATGTTTTGAGAGTTATTACAAACGTTTCGATATTTAAAATAATAATTGGATTTATTTAACGCTTTATCTATATTTTACACCAACAATCATATACATTATTGGAATTAACAAAGTTATGATGCTTAAGTGTATACTTAATTAACCTTCTTTTATAAGAAATTAACGCGATGTACGTATTACAAACAAGTTGTGCTTATAATAAAAAAAACAGAAAATTGTAATCTACAGTGACCCATCGCATTTGCCGCATTCTGTTGAACAATTCTCTTACTTTACCTGACTAGCACAAACCACAACGCCGCATGCTTTGATTTCTATATGCCATAGTTTGTTGTAAAAGAGAATCCAAATGTGTTAAAAAGGGTTAGAATTTCTTATAGAAACTTTTCAGCGACGTAACAACGAAAACCGACTTGAGTCACGTATTTGGACGCACTTTAACTTATAGAAAGTACTGTAATTCAACTACATTAAACACATCAATAATTTTAAATTGTACCGTAGAATTGGCTGCGGTAAAATTACAGTCATGTTTATAATTCCCGTTTAAATATCTGATTTTTACCGCTTCCATATTTTTAAAAACTTTTATGGAATAACACGTTCGTGTATGTATGTAGAAGAAAGACAGCAAAAATTCAACTCTGTTTTTAGGGTTTTCTAACGCAGGTAGCAAACGGTCTTAACTGGCTAGTTTTATTGAACAATACCAAAGTTTAATTAAAAATTTAAATAGAAAATTTAATAATCCCGTTATTAATCATTTAAAGAATAGAAAGCACATTTTGACCTTCAATTTCTTTTATATTTTGATTCTTAATTCCTGCATACTTTGATTTTTTTATAACCCTTCATTCACGGAAAATCGCATTCTTTGAGATGCATCAGAAATAAATGCATTTACTTATATTAATATTCCCAAAAAAATAATTAGAGGAACATGTATAATATAGGCAATAATAATTAATAATAATTACGGTAATGTATAATTTAAAATAGAAATTTAATACTTGATTATGTGCGTAAATCTAAAAATGAAAGGCATAGGAATGTTCTATCGGTCGTTCTTTATTTCATTGGTTTGCTTAAATTTTAATTAACAGGTGCGCTAAACAAGATAATTACATTTATTTCCGAGCTATCGAGGGGGTGAAAGTACACGGGCGGTGGTACAAGGATCAGAATACAAACCATTGGACAATCACTCATTAAGTGTAATTAGCGGTTTTAATTAGCAATTATTCAATTACATACACACCATCTTGAACGGGTGTGGTTTCTTGCAAGAAGGCCATCTTATACGTACATTGAGTATATGATTTTGAATTTTCATTGTCACCTAATTATACAAAAGTCATTATTTATGGAAATCATGTGGCGGAGGATGGCGCAAATAAACTACATGTTTTCAAATATTTTTTAACAAAGCCACATCTTTGACAAAATGGATGTAATTATGTGTAATTAGCGGTTTTAATTAACTGAGATTATTTAAATATGATACTACTTTTAAAGAATTAAAAATTAACAGGTGTCTACAACCTTATGCTGAAGGGGTTTTTCTACCTGGCACCCGGCGAAGGTCTTGCTACCTGTATCGCATTCTTTCTTGTCCGCATAATTAGTGTAATGTACCGAGCCCAATTACTTCATGTAGTTGCTTACTATGTACTTGACGTTCCCATAATTAACACAATGTACAGAGAACAATTACTTCATGTACTTGCGTACAGAGAGAATGTATGTAATTTTAATTGCACCCTCTGCAAGTACCGAGAGTAATTGAAAAATGCACTAAGCATGCAGGTACAGCATGTACACACCGCAACTACTCTTCGCACATGCAAGTACACGCCGTGTACTTAGTGCAATTGCATGTACAGAGAGTAATTACATTGCGTATGAAACTTTGCCGGTGAATCGTCTTACTCTATCTACTATTTTTGATTTCTTAGAAAATTTCACCTTTCATGATTTGTCGTGAGATATGATTTTTGCTAAGAAATATTTAAATTGGGCTTACGTATAATATATTTAACAAATAATGTTAATGAAATTAAATTTTCAGAAACGTAAATTATTAGTTTATTATCCAAATAATGATTATACTTTTTCTGCACAGAATTCAATACGAAATCTAAATTCAATAAAAGTCCATTATTGTGAGATCAGGATTTCTAGGTAGCCATACTCGGCCGCCTACTAAAAGTTATAAAAAAAGTCTAAATCCAAATTTTTAAAAAAATGATATCTCGAAAACCGTTTGAGTTGATTTAAACGCTATTTGTGTTTTGGGGATTTGAAAACAAGCAGGGCCAACCATCAAAAATGAAATTTTCTTATAAAACAAAAATGAGTCAATTTTTTTTAAGTTAATCCGAGGACATACCTACTTTATTTCTAACGAATTTAGAATCAATAAAATTTAAGTTTTTCTACCAATTTTCCAATTTTGTTTATTTCTTCAAAAATTTTAGTTCTTTCAAAATATGCATTAGATCAAACTTTTGTTGTCGTTTGAGGTATATTGAGAAAGATTATTCAAAACCAAAAGGAATTAAAAAAATGGCAAAAACCTTCTCTCGTATCGCAATTAATCTAGTTAATTATTTTGATATTTTTACGCAACATGCTTAAATTAATGAGAATGAGATTGACACTTGATGTAGGGAAATTCATGAAAAATCTAAAAATAAAAAATAATACAATCAAAATGTTAGATTCAATGAATATTAAAAATAAAATGTGACACACGTGACAAATCTCAGGACAAGATTGAATGCGAACAAAAACAATTATATCGATTCATAAAATTTTACCTGAATTGTTCTCGTTTTTCTTTGTTAAATTGTAAATAATGTAAGAGGACCTCCTAGGTTAGTAATTTTAAAGTATAATGCTTGTATAACCAAGGTGTTCCATATTTTATTTTCTTAGCTGTAAATCAAAGACATGAATCTTACTGTTTTGATATGGTTCTATCTATAAGATCTAAGAATGAAAATGAGTTTCACAAAGTATAATTCTAATACTGTAATTTGGGATGTATGGGCTGTACATAATATTTTTAACATTAAATACTTGTTGTGTGTTATTTTACTAATGTCTAGTCCTGATAATCTTAGGTCCACATCCATGTTTTTTACTTGATCGGTGTATTATTTATACACATATTAATTTAATTTAATGTTTTACTTTATTGCACAAATTAAACTTAAAATTTATTGATTTTTATAAATAAATTATGTTTTGGTAACAGTTTAGCCAACCTTAAGAAATTACTGTTTATATTTTTAACATTATTAATTGAATCCTTAATGTGAATCTATGTATATAACTAACTACCTTCGACATTTACGATATTTAAGATTATTATAAAAACAAGATTTACTTTGTGTCTACTTAAGTTGGAACTATATATGGATATATGGAAACCTTTTTATTATTGGTGTTTTAAAAATTATTCTTAATAAAAATTATGCATAGCCTGAAATTTAAAAGGCAACCATCAGATATTAATTTTTTTAAACCATATTAGAGGTTTGTCAAAAAGTTGAATTTTTATCATTATTTTTACAATTCAGAATAATGTTATTATGATAAAAAGTTGTTTTGAATTAAAAGTTGAACGACCATGCACTTTAAATACGTAATGAATGCATAATACTTATTTATTTATTTTAGAATAAGAAAATCCACACAAGGAATATTTAGTAAACAAGCATTACATATTTATACAGAAACAAACATATTAATTTTCAAAACGAATGTTTGATTCATTATTTTATTGTTGGTATATAATTAAATATTTTATTGTATTATTAAAAAACATTTGTGTTTTCCAATATATTTCATTTTATATAATTAACAAGTTTTGGCTTTATAATAAATTAAAGCCATGTGCAGAATAATAATAGTTTAAAATTTATAATATTAAAATATAAATATTTATATAAATATATATATATATATATATATATATATATATATATATATATATATATATATATCTAGAGTTGACAGTTAGACAGAACCTGTCAAAAAAAAATTTGTGGATGGTATAATTGTCAATGGCAATTTTTATAAAAACTGTTTTAAAAATGTTGTAAAGTGCGCAGTTATCAATTGATTAAAAGCACTTCTAACAAAGATCTTTCCAACATTCTTAAAATTGGTCAAATAACATGAAGAAACTGATAGTACCAGCTACAAGAAAAGTGTTGTAAAAAAAGAAAGATCAGCGCTGTGATGTACAATAATGAACTTACACTTCTAAAGAGTCCCAAAAGAACGAAATAGCTGTCGAGTAATTCTGGGTGTTTGTTTGCTATTCAAACTTACAGCAGGCGATTCAAGATTGTAATTGTTTCCAACACAATGTTGACTATAATAATTTATGCAACGACTTATGTAACTGCTAACACATTTGTCGACAAAGTTGCTTAAACTGTTTGTTAAGTATAAAATGTTTTTCTTTGATATATCTAATATTGAAAATTATTCTAAAATGCAACAATTATAATATATCTGAATGGATTTATTTGTGCAAATGCATGAAAATATTTTTTTCAACTTTAAGCTTGTAAATTTAAATAAAATGTGTTACGTTTACCATTTGTCAGCGTTATCATAGAAAAAGAAAGAAAATTATGTATATATATCCCACTCAGATGTATTCATCGTTAGCTCAGATTAAATTTAATTAAGAGCGTAATTTTAGATAACAATACCCACTAACGAGGAGGGAAAGTTAACAAAAAATCAAAAGCTTGGGCGCCACTGACTTTTGTGTTAAAAGAGACTGGCTGGATGTTCAAGTAGCAACTCACACGACAATCGATGACAAACAAATTATAAATTAAATAATGTAATTTATTAAGTAAATATTTTTTTTAATTAAATTAAAATAAATTAAAAGTAAGTAAATAATGACCAGAGTGCAAATTCGATGTAATTAAGCTATAAGCTACATGATAATCGAAATAACGTTGCGCCAACGGTTTGATCAAAAATTACGATAAGTGTAAGTGACACAGGACTTAGTTACGCTAAAACCGAAAACTTACCGGTAATTGATTGTTCCGAGTATTATCTAGCGACGGGTATAATTTAAACAAAAGTGGCGTGTCACGTTATACAATTAGACTTATCTGTTAAACAAGAGTATAAATAGTGTGATTTAAAAAATAGTTTAAATAAAAGTTATAGACAATAAAATTTCCATTAACTTCATTCCATAACATTTTTTGTATAATTGATATTTTAGAGATATTGTAAAAATACTTACTATCACGTAATTGCATTACTTATCATATTAAAACAATACATGCAAGTTTTATAAAAATTAAATCAATGGTTTTCTTAATATCTTAGTTACATTTCTTTCCTCATTATAACGTACTGCCTCTAATACGTTGTTAAAAAAGAAAAAAGAAGAAGTGTACAAATTTTCGGTTCAAAAACCGTTGCATAATTCTTCCCAGTATGTGGAGTGATAATTAAGTAATCATTTGTGTGCTGCCCTTTAGGAAAAACTCGATATAAATAAGTCACGTAATATTCATTTTATGACATTAAATAATGAAAATGTAGCTTTCTTAAAGTAAATTATTTTAAATTAAAATAAACCCAAGTTAAAATAAATATTTTTTGCAATCCAGCCCAACAAAGTTTTGTTAACAGTTTATGTATTTGTAGAAAATTGTTTCCAAATATTTCACCAGTTTTTGTAAATTTATAGACATACAACTGGAACTAGATTTGTATGTATTGCAAATGACATATTTAGTGAGTCTCATAAATCCGCATTTGTATAGATTGGTTGTTACATATTTATTGAGCTTGGTAAAATTACATTTATATAGAATGGAAGTCAAGCATTTACCAAGCTTTATAAATCCAGAATTGCATAGATGGAACAAAAACCGTAGCTATTTACCTCTATAAGTACAATTGTTTAAAAACAAATTAAAATTTTATATCCGCCTAGGTAATTATTAATGCTGAATTTTTATAATTATACCGAATCACAAAAAGAGATTAAGTAAATCGGGCAAATTTAAATATATCGGTACCACCATGGTGCCACTATGTATCCGGTATATGCATCTTAATCTTTAGATATCGTACGTAAGAGTAAATAAGAAACAATGATTGATTACTTATCTTCAAAAAAAGCTTACTAGTCAAAAAGTACTACTACAGGTACGAAATCCCAAACCATATACGAAATATAAAGATATTGCTTTTTCCAGTATGGTCAATAACTACAGATTACTATAATATTGCACGTAAAAATTTTATTCAGGTGTTCATGCGTTCACGTACATGCAATAGGTTACCCAAACATATTTCAAGCAAAGCAATTTGAACCAAAACCAACGTTATTTCTTTATAATAGAGGGTGGTCTGAATTGATTGTAGGAAACTAAAAGGGTAGAAAGTACATTAACAATAAAAGCCGAAGTGTCATATCAATTATAGATTAAAAGTGCTCCGTACCGGAGCTAGCGACCCCTAAAGGTGCTCCCTAAAACCAATTTTTATTTTAATTCCTAAACGAAAAAAGTTATTCAAATAAAATTTGGTAGGTATGTTCAGCAGTTCGAAGTGGTCATTTACATATTTTTTCAATTTTTTTATTGATGAATCTAGTTTCAGTTTATATTGGTTATTAAATATTTGTATATATTAAAACTAGCAATTTCTTAAAATATTTAATCTGGGTTTATCGTAGAAACACTGTATTGCTATACAAAATTAACTCTACAGCTTTATCGCTCCTTTGTAGGAGCATCGCTTCCCTATATTAAGGGAGTTTGTCCTTACATTTCCACGCTGGCCAGACGGGTTGAAAGTGGGTGTGATGTATTTTTTAACAATTACCAAAAGTGTTAGTGTGGTAACCGGGACCGACGGCTTAACGTGCTCTCCGAAGCACGGTGGTAGCAGACCTTTTAGATTTTCTCGAGAAAATCTCTAGCCGTTACTGGAATCGAACAAGCGCGACGTCGGTGGCCATTTTACTAAACTGGTACTTTTACCCTAGACTGTGCTCCCACTATATTCAATATTAATAGCAACATTATCAATTTTTAATTTCTCATAGGGAAGCAAGAGGAATTTAACAAATTTTTTTCGAGTCGTCATAGTTCAGATAGTTAAACCCTTGATTAACTATAAGCAATCTAGTACTGATATTAAGCAACTTAATCTGCTTTGTTTAACTGTGCAAAACCGTTTAAAGTCGGTGTAAGAAATATTGTCTTTTACCGATTTATACGTAGAGCCAACTCTTAAGCATCTGCAGCGGATCAGCTCAAAGACAAGCTTGCTATGCTACGGAAATATATACGTTTCACCTCAAAACGTGACATTCTTGCAACATAGAGCAAAGACAATAACACTTAAGAGTATCGAGCATTGGAAGGATATTATTTTGAAACTTTCCGGCATTTATTCACAGAGTGAGCGTCATCACATAAAAAACCAAGCTGACTATAATTTGAAATGATTTGAACAGATGTGTTGGTATATTTGCATATTTTTCCAAATAACTGAATGAATTTTTTATCCGTTACTTGCAATAATAAACTTTTTCTTAAACTTTTTTGCGTTTTACGCTTTGAATGCTATACATTTGTACCCTCTCAGTGTATATCTCAGTGTATATCAGATAAATAACAACAGTTTTAAAACTCTCTTCAGTAAATAATCGACTAAGGAATGGATTTTATGTCAACAAAAATTCGAGGATAGCAATTATTTCCAAGCAGCACAAAATGTTGAAGAGTGGAAACATTATAGTCTGGAGTTGATGTTTTCAATAAACATCTCATTGATGATCCAACAATAAAAGTCCCGGGCTTTGATCAAAAAAGAAAAATTTGGTCAAACGTAAATGGCATAAAAACAGGTCATTCAAAATGCAACTATATGTTGTTCAAATGAGGTGCGATTTCTAATCCAAATTGTGACTGTAGAAACGAATCAGAGACCGTTACACATATTGTAGAGGATTGTCAATTAACGAAGTTTAAAGGAGGGTTTCCAAACATTCATAATTTAACGGATAAAGCAATATTATGGCTTACAAATCTGAAGGACATCTGAAGTTTAGCAATGTTTTGCATTTTTGTCTTGATTATCTGTTTTTCCATTATTTTGTTTTTATTTCTTTAACCTACTATTTTTTTTGTCATTGTCATGACTGGCGCTTAGAGCGGTCCATTATATGTCGTCATGCAATGGCTGTGCTGTTATATTTTATGTTCTTATTTACCTTCTATAATGTTTACACACTTAATTAATATTTTTGCATGTGAATACTAGGGTGAGTAAGGGTTGGCATGTTTAGGTTTTAGTGGTTTTCCTAAACCTTGAAGTAAATGCTTTGCCAAGACGAACCAATCTACTATTGCACACGGTTTCGTCACCACGCTATACAAGTTTATACTGATTTTCTGGGGCACCATACATAACACTTACATCATAATACAATATTTGTTTAATCTACCATAAATTAAATAAACATTCAAATGTAACATTTTTTATATAAAAAAGTATCTTAGGAAAATGTTTGTTAAATATTTTAGGTAAACATATACAATATAGTTGAGATTAATCTTACGTAAATATTTCAAGTAAATATTTATCAAATATTTTGTATTGCCTTATAAAATATATTTAAAATAAACAATTTTCTGGACATTTAAAATGGTAGTTATGCAACATTGTAAATAATACAATAATATTAAATTAATTTACAAAAAAGTTAAATTATATTCAACATTTTTATATTTTTTCTTTGCGTTTACAAAAGAACATTATTAATATAAACAATATTCATTACATAATACAAATACACAATTTTGATACACTTATGATGCAAAATTTCACAAACTACCTATTACATAAAAATTGAAAACAAAAACATACTTAATACTGTATATCCTGCTCCTGACTTTTACTTGTTTAGTTGTGTGTGCTGCTCTTTCACTTGTCTTGGCCTCATTTGGTTTACTTCACACAAACAAAAACACACACGTTAGGGATCGTGTACATACTGACCGATGGACAAAATTGTTAAAAAACAAACACAACTTAAAGTTTGATGCATTTATTAGGAATTGCAAAACAAAAGATTTCCTAGCCCTCGGCTACGAACTATAAGTAACACCAAGACAAACCTGCTTTGGTAAAAATAACAAAGACTTATATAGAGACTTAATATTTACTAAACGTTTTTTATACATTTTCACAAATGCTTAGATAAATATTTACTGAATATTTTTTCAACATATTTGTTTTTCACTAATTTTAAATAAAAATATAATATTTTTAAATGCTTTGCACACTATATGTTCCAATGCAATCACGTTTGGGGTCAGGCACACCTTTTTTTATAAGCAACTGCCTTCTCCCGTTCACTGGAAGAATGTGCATAAAGTTTCAAAGTACTTATTTTAAAGATTTTTTTAATTCTCCACTGTTTGCCATTTAAGCCAATTTTAGAAAACGTAATGTGGGTCTACTAAAAATGGAGTTTATTTTTGGCAACTAAATTCATATACAAACAAATCGGTTGATACCGTAGATTTATAAATCACTTCATTACTTTAGTGTTTGTAACCGGAAAAAAATTGGCAATCTGTATCAGCACCACAAAGTCTTCAGCATGGTCTTAGAGGTTCTGAAAATTGTCGTCCAACATAAAAAAAAAGTATAACAGAAAATCATTTTGCAAATAATTATGAAACACCCTAGATATTGATTATAAAGGATCGGAGGGAGACCTGTACAATATCTGTTTTTTTATATCTCCTTGATGTCTCTTATCTAATCTTAACGTATGAGCATTTACTAATGAATTACACTGTATATGATGTTTCCTAGGTACTTATAGTAATAGTTCTTTGATTTACGAACAAACATGAATGTTTCTACGTATAGAGTGTGTGTTTTATTAAAGATATTTATTTACATTTAATCGTTAATTTATTTTGTCATTTTTGAAATCTATGTGGTTTTTACATTATTTTAAGTGGCGGACCATTTCTTTGTTTTAAAGTCCTAAGAAAGTGCACATTCGTTACACAAAACGTTACTTGCAAAACAACTTAGTAATTTTTTGGTGTCCCTCCTCAAAGAAGAAAGAAACATTTAAATAAAACTTATAAGAGGAAATATTTACCTATCATTTTGATAATTGTTGTTCATTATTGAGAAAAAAAATGTTTAAAATGACGTTAGATCCATTATTAATGTATTGGTTATTTAATATATATATACATGGTGTCCCAGGACGATTAAGACAAGTAATATATCAGAATTGAGCAGTAGTAGATAATTATAATTTTGGGGTGTAAATTAGAACAAATGTTGCATATTTTTTTGTTATTGTGCTACCCAATGAGGTATTTTTTAAAATCTTCTAAATCTGTAGCCGAAAATTACAGGGATTCAATTTGAATTTTTTAACTTCCAATCCTTTAAGTACCTGTAGCTCTTGAATTAATCACTTTAGACCCCAAGTGTGCTAGTTAGTTGGAATTGTTTTATCGGGAGGAACACAGAAAGGCTCAAATATACAGGTTGTCCCATTAATAATTTTGAATGCGACGTCACGTGACCATAAACAAATACCTCATTGGGTAACACAATAACAAAAAATATGCAACATTTGTTCTAATTTACACCCCCAAAATTATAATTATCTACTACTGCCCAATTTTGATATATTACTTGTCTTAATCGTCGTGGGACACCCTGTATATATATATATATATATATATATATATATATATATAAAACAATAACTCTTGCAATTACTAATACTTATATAATAATATACTTTTTCCACTACTACCTGTAAAGTGGACAATTATTGCGTCTCCTACCCAACTGAGAAATTGAATTTCTCTATTAGAGGTTAATAATTTTTCTATTGTTGACCTAGGTTAATAATGGACAAATTCAAAATTTTGAGAATCTAAAAATAGTTGTTTAACAAAAACGAGTGAAACATAGTTTTGTATATCCACGAGATTATCTTTAACGTATTTGCTGCTTAAAATTACCTAACACGATAAAATAATTTGAATAAAAAAATGCCATTAGTTTAAAATTTGCGCCTCCATCCCATAACCGCAAATACATAACCTGAATTTATTTATTTATTAAATATGATGGTAGAATAAGTTTTTTCAGGTTTCCGAAAGGAGATTTAACCAGGCGAGTTAAGTTACATGAAGAATTTGTAGTAAATTATAAACATTTTGTTGTAGGCGTTTTGAATGGTTAACAAAATCTGGAAGGTCCGATCTGTTGCATAAAAATGATGCAAGGTATATTGGCGAAGCAATAAATGCCCGTTAACATCTCTAGCTATACCAAAACTACTCAAGCTTGCAGCTCAAATACTCTTAGGTAAAGAAAATTACGGAAGAACATTCTTAAATTGCAACTTGAAAAGAAAACACTTCAATTGAAGTTAACATCTCCCAACGATTACTTCCGAAAGCAGAGCACAAACTGTGACAGCCCAAGTGGACTTAAAAATAAACCACTAAGAAGCAGGAGATATATAGAGGAATACAAACAATTTTCACTAAAATTATATTTTACGAGCCCCAAAATGTTAATTTTAAAGTAGGTTTTAAATTTTTTGCCAGCTCAAACTGCTACGTGATTATGGTTAGAGTTGTATATAAAAAGTTAAACAACCCTTGTGCTACATCTTTACAAATAAGATATGCAAAGGTGACAAATTGAAATCGATAGTATTAAACTGTATAGAAAAGCTACAACTACAATGCGGTGCCAATGTTGGGCAGTAGTAAAATTTTCGAAACCTAATTAAAAGAATAGATGTATCACCGGAAAAACCATACCTTCTCGTAAACGATAAGAAAATCTATTATTTGTTCGATGTCCCCTATTTATTGAAGTCAGTGCAAAATAACTTGATTAAATACGATATAATATTTAATAACAAAAAGCATCTTGGAAAGACATTAAAATTTCTACATGTCAGACAAATCTAAACCGCTGTGATTGGCTCCTAAATCAACTAATTTACATATTACTCCGAATAATTTTCAGAAATTGAAGGTGGAATATACCACACAAGTGTTTAGTGAACCAGTTGCAGTTGGTTTATCAACGTATGTAGCTTTTAATGTTTTTTGATTTATTTGCATTCCTGTGCTACTTGATTTTTACAAGAAAAATGTTTATTTTTTATTTTTGGCTTAAATTTGGCTAGTAGTGGAAAAAATAGTATATACATCATGGTTGTGAAGTCCATTATTACCTACGCACCTTATTTCACGAGGGGAGGTAGTTAAATCCACGTTTGCTCAACATGTTATTGAAAATAGACATGTACATAAAAATCAAACCTTAATACATCCTTTCCAAATTAATAGTTATAATAAGCAGATTTTAGATATTTTAGAAATTATTTACATTAAAACTACTAATCCTAAAATTATTCTTAATGATCAAACCAAATTTGAAGATCAGATTTTTAAATATAATGATTGCTAAAGTTGAACCAAATTCAGAAATTTTACACAAAAATTGTAGTTAAGATATTTTATGTTAATTTGATTATTTAGAATTAAATGTCATATTAATGTCACATTTGAAAATATTATCTGACGATGACGTTAAAATTTATAACGTCGAAACTATAGTCATATATTAATAAAGTATATTATTATATAAGTATTGGTAATTGCAAGAGTTATTGTTTTATATATATAAAAAAACGTTTGGTCATAAAGAACCTATACCTTTTTGAATTGCAAAACAGTTAAATTTTAAATCAAATTTTTGATAAAACACACAAATAACACATAGTAGTCATAGAAAAAGTAATGTGTATTACTTAAGGATAAAATCATGTTCCGTTGCTCGTGGTTTCAGCGTTCGGACTATCATCCTCGCACATGAAAACTGTGATTTACTCCTCGTGTAATACAATATACTATTTTATAATGTTATTGATTAAAATCACTTATTAATTCTAAAATAAACTTTAGTTTATTTGTACCAAAGTTTTTTTCCTGAACTAAACTGAATCAATGTAAATTATAAAAAAAAATGTAAAGTGATGGATAAAGTATTCACAAAAAATTAACCAAAAATATACGATATTTCATATAATCTATAATTTTTTTTAAATTCATGAAAAATTATTTATCTTAATTTAAGGAAAATTTCTGAAAACCTTTGTAAAAATTTTAGCTTATTTCCAAGTGCAATCTAAAAATTTGAACATTTTCTTCTTTCCTCTAAAATCAATGACAACTGTTTCAAGATTTTACAAAAAATTTCAAAAGCATTGGGTATTTCTTCAATTTATTAAGTAATAGAGAATTTAACGGGAACATATTTAGTTTCTTGTAAATTAATTTTTTTGCATACGGTAACGTTTTGAACAACAATAGTTAACAAATTTTTGGTTGGTAATTTTTTTAGGAGTTGCGGCAAAGGTATAGAAGAGACAAAAACTTCCCTAAGAAAGTTTTGAAAGAAACTAAATTATCAATAACTTATAGTAAAATCATTTTCCAAAAAATCGATTTTTCTTCAAGTTATTCCAGTTCATACAATGCCGGTTTAAGCAAATGACGCATCAAACTATTGTATTTAGATAACATTATAAACTCAAAAATTATTTCCGTCTAATAATTTTGATTCTTTTCACGGCAATATGTGAAAATCTATACACTAAATTTACGAATTTTTAGTACGTTGGTTAAGAAATTGTGAAAATTTGTATAAAAAGCAAAACATTCTGGAATTTTCAGAAATGTTTCTCATATCATATAATAAATATAAAATTAGTTAATTTTGTTCAAAAACGTACCTTAAATTGACTTTTTGTCCAGAAAAACACATACACTTAAAACATACAAATCGAAAACCTGTTATCGCGGCAAACATCGGTACTCAACTGATTGTTGTTAGGAAATGACTTTCTGACTATTATCTAAACCTTGTTCACAATTATTGCAGGTGTTATTAACTTCATGTTAAGTGAAAACAAATTTTTATCTTTTTTTTTATGGTTGCAAAAATATTATTATTTATGTTCCAGTTAAGTGGTACTAAAGTAACGGTATTTTATTAAATTTAATTTTGTTAATTAATTTGATTGACTCTAATTATATTACCAGCAAAAACATGAATGTAGTTGTGAATGAATGAATAAAACATGCTTTAGCTCGACGTATTAAATTTGTTTTTAACTAAAATTAATTGATGCCAAAACATCCTATTACTACGACAAAATGAAAAAAAATTATTCGTTCGTTTTCGTTCAAGTACAATAGAAATTGAATTGGTGAAATGATACTTGACTAAACGTCGATATTGTCAAGTATGTTTAAAAAGAATGGTACCAAACCATTTCAAATTATTGCTAGGTAATTATGGTAATAATAGTGTATGTCCAAAAGATAAATTATAACCCCGTCAGTGTATTAATTAAAAACTACAAGTGATGTTCAGGATTAAATGAGGAATGAAAATAAAATGGGAAAAAGATAAAAAATTTAAATATTTCTCTAAATCACACTATTCCATATTCAGTTCCAGTTTGAAAATACATACAAAAATAAACACAATGTTAAATTTAGTTAATCTTAATCAATTCTGTTAAACAATCTTGTATGTGTCACGCAATACTCCGTGAATCTGTTTTAAGGAATATGCTGTAAGGCCAACACTCTCGTAATTTTCGACGTGGTAATGAACACCACTATTATGTTGTCAACATTAATGGATGATGCAGATGAAAAACCATCGTCCAAGTCGTATCATCAATTCAACCGTTCACAAATTAAATATGATCAACAATGAGAAACTATCCTCTACAACCCAAAATTTAATATGATTCATCGACTTGCTGACAACAATAATTAAACTTGTTACAGGTTTAGTGTTTAAGTATTAAATAAAAAAAAGTATTTGATACTGAGAAAGCTGCCGAGAAACCTATCCGTAGCTTTGTGTCGTAGAGTGGGTCGCAGGAAGGAAATGCTTCTAAACCGGCAGCGGGCGCACCTACAGGATGCTAGTACTTATCCTTAAGCAGTAGAATTTAAGAAAAATAGAACAAAGAAACTCGTGAAAAGACTAGATAATTTATTCTGACAACATTTGCCAAAGTAAGACAAGACATCAACAATTTTAAAATAATAAAAGGTACAGCAGTATACAGATTATCACAGTTAATACGTCAATCTAAGTCTGATAATATAAAATTTAAGATGCCACAAGTTTATTTAAGCGTCCAACACAAAAGTTAAATGATCCCACATAGCGACAGACGATATACTAATAAGTTATTGTACTTTAGAAATATATCGTTTTAATCATGCATACACCAAACGTTTAAATTAGTACTAAAAAAACAAACAAATTTGATTTGACGACTAAAAAGGCACTTGAGTTTACAAATGTTAAACATAATGTTTAATTAGTGTCTATCTTAAAAATGTAAGTCGTTGTTTAAATAACATTCCATACATGCACGGTAGGATCAAAATTTAAGCAAGTTTCAGGGTAAGTTTGATTTTTAAATTAATTTTTCTTATTTTTTATTGACTTTTAAGTATTCTCACTTACAAACCACCACTAGGTAATGGCATATTTAAAAATAAAAAATTCTAAATTTGTTGTCACATGGATTAATTATTATTCTCTATTTTTTGGATTAAGGGTTAGTAATATAGGGTTTTCCAATAAGAGTGATATGATTTCTTTAAAAAAAACACAGTAATTGTTAAGAAAGTTTAAATGTTTTTTATTTAATGCAAAGTACAATCGATACAATTAAGTTCTAAATAAAACGTCATTCAAATATCAATTTTCGAGCACTTTTTTCACTAAATGAAGTCGTATGTAATGAATAGCACGTTCAATATTGACTTGTAAAGCTTGAAGAGAATCCGGTTTATTGCGAAAGACCAATGATTTTAAATAACCCCACAAGAAATAGTTTAATAGTGTTAAATCACAACTCCTTGGAGGCCATATAATATCACAACTTCTTGAAATAATCGAATCTCCAAACTTTTCTTGCAATGATTCAATTGTTGCTTTTGCTGTGTGGCACGTAGCCCCGTCTTGTTGGAACCAAATGTTATTAAGATCATTTTCTTCCAATTTCGGTTATAAAAAATTGGTTATCATTGATCTATAATGCTCTCCATTGACAGTAACGGTGGTACCAGCTTCATTTCGAAAAAAGTACGGACCAATTCTACCAGATCAAAAACCACACTAAACTTCAATTTAGGTGAATGTAATGGTTTTTCATGAATAATTTTGTTTGCACTAGAATTGATATTTTTGTTTATTTACCGCACCACTCAGATGAAAGTGAGCCTCATCGGAGAAGTTAATTTTCTTAAAAAATCGTTATCGTTATTCCAAGGCAAAATCAGCAAATTGACTATCTTGCAGATAAATTATAAGTCATGATTATTATAATATTATTATTAAGGATGGTCCGAATTCTATTAAATGTATCGGGATCTTGTTCACCCGAATAGATACAAAGTTTGCATATTTTAAAGGCGAGCAAAATGACATAAATAAATTTAAAATTTTCCTATTGGTTTCAAAAATTGTTTTCTTATAGAAAACTCTAAAAAATTTCATTAGTGTTTCGTATTGTATTCTTTGTTAGACTTTGTCATATTCTTAGATATAAAATATAACCTTTTGTAACTTCAGGGCTATTACCAACTTTCGTTTAAATACGGTTTTTTCTCTTTTTATTCCATAACTTTGGTATCACAAATTTGCTGATGTGTCACACTTAACCAATTATATACCTTAGGTCTGATTTCATTTAAAAAAAACTAATCAAGCTCAATTCCTTTTAAAATCAACGTTGCATTGACTGACACTTGTTAATACTTAATTTCATTAAAAGTAAATTTGTCTTGAATGTCACTATTATGTTAAATTTTTGGATAATAGTTATTAAGAATTGTTTAAAAGTCAGAAATAAAACAAAAATAAAATTAACGTGCTCTTTTTCTCTAAAATATAAATTGACTCTAACAAAATTTATAATAAATGCGGAGTAGGACCTACGACTGTGAAAAGGATACTAAAAAACATAAACATTTTAAATTTGTAAAAGTACCAAAATTATACCTATACACTGTTTCAAACATAGACAAATTTATATAAATAAATTGTATTGATTTGAATATAGATATTTTTACAGTAATTTATCGACATCTGAAAAAAAATAAATTATTTTCTAGGATTGCCCTCCATTATCGGCCTCACTTCGTTCGGCTGCTGCTAAACACGGACGCACTGTGAAAAGTACCACTTTTCCTTCGTATAAAATAATGTAGTGTTTAATTACTTATAACGAAAAATAATATTGCCAGATTTTCTATAAAATTTTTATAGTCTTTAAAATTTACTTAAACTTTCAAATACAGGCAACTGATGTGTAAGTACTCCGAATTTTTAATTTGACTCTTATACACGTACACTATAAGACCTGTGTTTTGGATTTATCATTTAACATCAGATTTGAGAATATAATACTGTGTAAGATGAATATTTGGATAGTTCGGATAGTCAACACAATCGAGTTCATTCCTATAGTGTGTAGTCGATGAATTGTTAATTCCAACTTCTGCACACCAATAACTATTTACACAAAACGGTTTGGTTTCTTAATTTTGTAAACATCAATAATAAATTTATTTAAAAAAAAATTAAAACCGTATTTTTAAAGTAAGCTGTACATTGATTAAGCGGTAAACAAAAAAATGTTTTCCAATTAAAATTTTAATTTTTGCTTACATAAAATGAATTTTAAATAGAATCAACCACAAAAAGATAAGTAAGTACATAATACGAAATTTGTTTTTCAAAATATGCTAAAAAATTGTCACCGGAAATTAAAAGTTACATCACAATCTAGGATCACAATGATCATATATATTGATTTAAGCTTGCATAAACGTAAAGTATTTAAAAAAACTCATTTAAATTGCGATGTATTCAATTTACGGTTTGAACAATAAATTCAGTCGTTGAAGTTACACGGTACGTACAACTGCGTTCCTGTTCTCTTCTAAACACCACTTTTGTACCTAATTTATTCAAGCGTACGAAATTTATTTAACGCGTTGCGCTAGAAAATATACACAATTTTTTATTTGAATTTTTGTACGCTTTGAGTAACGCATTGTTGTTTGTTGACTTAGATTTACCTAAATTTTTTCAAGATACATAATTTATGTTTTATTATTTGAACATTTGAAATATCGATAAGTTTTATTTTTATTCGCGTTATATAAGTTTCTGTTTTTAACAATTTTGATATTTTTCTTAAGATGATGAAAAAATGTTTGGCAATATAAAGCAAACAAGATTCATAATAATACTTCCACTTCATTTCGCTTCGCAAATAGGAGTTCCCCAAAAGTTATAAAATTCATAAATGGCAAAACTTGTACAATGTTCAGAAAATGAAATACACAACCAAAAGTAGCTATGAAAAACCCAATTTCAACACAACTAATTTTAATTTAACGGTTTATTCGAGCAGATTCCTACGAGATAAAATTTTTTAAGTGGTTTAAATTTGTAAGCTAATTACAACACCAGATCAGGTGAGATTGGGTGCAATTTGTGCCAAACTTTTTTTTTATTAAGTCGAGGAAAATTGACTAGAATTTTATTAAAGGCGATAATTCGTTTAAAACTTTTGAAGTTAATAAATCCGATGATTAATTATTAAGAAAAAGCAATTAATAATCTGCTATAATTACAGAGCTTCCCGAAGATCCGCCAACAATTAGTGTCAGTAGTGAACCGTTAGATTATGGAGATGTTTTAAGGGCTAATTGTTCTTCGCCTCCGTCAAGACCTCCGGCAACACTCAAGTTTATACTAAATAACAGAACGGTAGGTAATAAAATTTAATTGAATTCGTGAGTTTCTACTTAAGAAAAACTTTTTCAATATAGGTCGCCAAAAGCGAAACAATAATTTCGAAAAAGTCGCAAGAAATGCTTTGGAGCGATTTATCTCTTGAACTACCATTATCAGAAGTTCACTTTAACGGTGGTCGTTTAATTTTAAGATGTGAAGCACTGATTGCCGACATGTATCAGGAATATGCAGAATTGAGACTTGATAGTGTTAGAGATCCCGTCCCCGAAAGAGGTTCGTATTGAACATTTTATTTTAAATTAAACATACAAGTAGATGGTAACATGAACGAGGAGTACAATATTTCTACAATATGCAAAATACAATGGGTTTGTTTTGATGTAAATGACTTTGAGTACAGTAATTTCTAATTTTAGAATGCAATTGAAAGAGATATACAACTTACATTTAAAAATTTTGATTTGCGAAAGCTCCACACTTATAGTCTGTTTGCTCAACAGAAATAGTTAAACTACACCCTACAAACTACGTTACATTTTTCAATATTTAACACGATTGTTTCACCTCTGACAATTTGCTTTTTAAGGCTTTGTCATCTTAACTTATCTACTTAAAAAATAGTGCTTGTAAACGCTTACGTGTGTACTTATCCTACACAAGCACACATTTTTAGGAAGTAATTTAGATATTTCTGTTGAACAAGCCCTAGAAAATTATGCGTAATTAAATTTATGACTATAATTACATCAAACCAGGTAATTGCAATATTAGCATTGCAGTGCAAATAATAAATATCATAAATATCGGGATACGTTTCAATTGATTTTTTATTTCCACACTACATCAGTAGTGCACTTAATATTATGGAATCCAATACCGTGTGTTTCATCGCTGATCGGAATCTAGGAAATTAGTTAATTTTATTTTTCATAAATAAAAGCTACGCATATTATTTTAGAGAAAAAATTGTAGCAAATTTATTCAAAGAACTTATCATCAAAATCAAGCAAATTGTTAATTTGATTAGTTTTAATTAAATTAAACGTTTTCGCATAAATTTTTGACAGTTCTTATTAATTTTTGATAAAATAAGTTGTACTTAAATAAGTGGAAGACTAATTTGTAAACCTTCGTATTGTATTTAATAAAATATATATATGTCAGCCAATACTTATATATTTATTAAATTGTTACCGGTTTCGATTTTATAATTAAATTAAAATCATCTTCGGACAAAATTTGTACAAAAATAAAAATAATAAAAACGCTAACAATAATAATAAATTAATCTTATACTTACATTCAAAAATTAATTCTTTTTTTGAAAAGTCAAATTGACATAAAATTATTATTTTTAAAAGTAAGTAAAGATGGCGCAAAAGGAAGATAACTAAATTTGGCAGAATGTTTTAATTTTTGTAGTTTAAACAAAGTTCGAAAAGGTTAATTTGATTATTAATTAATGAGTTTGGATTTGTGGTGTGAATATAAATATTTTCGAGTATATCTAAAATGTGTTTATTGTTATTATTAACATTAAAGGGATGAATAAGTTGTTGATTTTTAACTGAGTGTTTTTCTGAAATAACATAATAAGCAAAAGTAGATTTTATGGAAATTTATCACAAGAACGAGTAAGTTGATAAATACCACTTTTGTCATTTAAATCTAAACAATTATAAAAAAAACGAGAAAATATTTTTAAGGTTAAATTTAGTAGAGAAACTAATTTTGTGTTTAATATGTTTTCGTAATTTATTAATTTTGTTAGAAAAGAAATAAATATAAGGAATAGAGATGTATTTAAATTCTAATTTATTATCAACAGGTAAAAGAGTAGTATAAGACTTTAAATGATGTTTGTACAATAATTTTTTATATAAATTGTTAATTAGATCAAAAGGGTAATTATTTAATTTAGCTATATAAAAATTAAGTTAAGTTCTTTAAAATAGTTGGCATTTGATTAAGGAATATTAAATAACCTATTAAAAAGAAAATGGAAAGAAGAAATTTTGTGTGTAAATAGGATGACAAGAATCAAAAGGTATAATTTGTGATGTTGTGGTAGGTTTTCTATATACATATATCAAAAAGAGAAAATATTATTATTTGTTAATGTAATAGAAAGATCTAAAAATTAATTTTATTTTCATTGATAATTCAAAAGTAAATTTAATTCTGTTGTGTAAATTATTAAGGAAATTAAGAAAATATTGATATCATTTAAAGATCCTTTAAAAATACAGAAAATGTCATCAACATATCTTTTTATAATATTATATGATTTTTGAAAAGAATATTTTTAAAATAAAAATAGTTTCTAAATTGTCTAAGAAAATGTCTGCTAAAATATGGGATAACGGAGAACTCATAGGTAAACCTTGTTCTTGTTTGTAGAAATTATTTTGAAAAAAAAAATTGATTTTTGAGACAAAATTCAAGTAGATTAATTAAATTTTGAGTTATAATATCAGGTAGGTCGCATGAAAATGAGAAATTAGAAATAAGATTTATAGTTTCTAAAGGAGGTATTGATGGAAACAGATTAGTAATATCGAATGAAATAAGGATAAGATTATTTATATTTGACAAATTTAGATTAATTAAGATATTAATTAATTAATAAGAATTTTTATTGAATGTTTAGGTGTGAAATCTATTTCGTTATAAAAAAACTATATAAGACTGGTAATTTTGGATTAGTTTGTCTTATTTTATTAAGAGATACGTTGAAAAAATTAATTTTTTGAAATTATATTAATTGTAAAGAAGTATTTTTAAGAATCTTGAAATCAGTAGTGTTTTTACAAGATAATCATTTTTATTAAGAATAACTACACAATTCCCTTTATCTGCTTTTGTAATTAGAAAATTATTAGAGATGATCTTATTTTTAAAAAATTTAATTGTTTTAAATTGGTCTTTTATAATCATAATTATTTAGAAATTTGTTATTAGGGGTGACAGAAAAAATATTTCTAATTTGATTTTTAATTGAAGGATATAAATTGCAAATGTGTTCAATTGAAGCTTTAAAATTATAAATTGAGCGCTTACTATGTTTAATAAAAGGAACAAATTTAAGACTTTTGTTTAAATGATTGATTTCGGAAAGAAAATATTGTGATAGTTGTATTGAGAAAATTTGGGTGAAAGTCAAAACTTGTTTCAGAACTGTTATTATTTTTAATGTATAAATTATTATTATGAAAAGAACTAAATTGTGGTTTTATAAAAGTGGTAAGAGAATTTAATTTATTTTTTAATTTATTAAAAAGATTTCTGCCGAATTCAGATATCTTATTTCTAAGGTTGGAGTCTAAACTATCCCAAATTGCTGAATAAATTCTTGAAGTAATGAATATATGTAGGTACCAAATCTTATGTTGAAGTTGATTAATCTTGTTATACCATTTTTTAATTTCAGATTTCAACAGTGTTGTAGTAAAATTATATTGTGCTAACAAAGTTGAATTGGAGACAAATGGTTATTTAATCTTGGCAAATTTAGGTAACTTTTTCTGTTTTAGACATTGGTGAAAAAACCATATGTTTAGTAAAATAATTTCTACAAACAAGAACAAAGTTTACTTATGGGTTCTCCGTTATCCTCTATTTTAGCAGACATTTTCTTAGATAATTTAGAAACTAATTTTATTTTTAAAAATATTCTTTTCAAAAATCATATAATATTACGGAAAAAGATATGTTGATGACATTTTCTGTATTTTTAAAGGATCTTTAAATGATATGAATATTTTTCTTAATTTCCTTAATAATTTACACAGCAGAATTAAATTTACTTTTGAATTATCATCAATTGAAAATAAAATTAATTTTTTTAGATCTTTCTATTACATCAATAAATAATAATATTTTCTTTTTTGATATATATAGAAAACCTACCACAACATCACAAATTATACCTTTTGATTCTTGTCATCCTATTTCACACAAAATTTCTTCTTTCCATTTTCTTTTAATAGGTTATTTAATATTCCTTTATCAAATGCCAACTATTTTAAAGAACTTAATTTTTTATATAGCTAAATTAAATAATTACCCTTTTGATCTAATTAACAATTTATATAAAAAAATATTGTACAAACATCATTTAAAGACTTATACTACTCTTTTACCTGTTAATAATAAATTAGAATTTAAATACATTTCTATTCCTTATATTTATTTCTTTTCTAACAAAATTAATAAATTACAAAAACATATTAAACACAAAATTAGTTTCTCTACTAAATTTAACCTTAAAAATATATTCTCATCTTTTTATAATTGTTTAGATTTAAATGACAAAAGTGGTATTTATCAACTTACTTGTTCTTGTGATAAATTTTATATTGGCAAAACATCTAGAAATTTTAAAATAAGACTTAAAGAACACTTGAGATATATAGAAAAACCAGAAAAATATAATAATAACCCAATTTTCATAAAATCTACTTTTGCTTTTCATGTTATTACAGAAAAACACTCAGTTAAAAATCAACAACTTATTCGTCCCTTTAATGTTAATAATAACAATAAACCTATTTTAGATATACTCGAAAATATTTATATTCACACCACAAATCCAAACTCATTAATTAATAATCAAATTAACCTTTTCGAACTTTGTTTAAACTACAAAAACTAAAACATTCTCCCAAATTTAATTATCTTCCTTTTGCGCCATCTTTACTTACTTTTAAAAATAATAATTTTATGTCAATTTGACTTTTTCAAAAAAAGAATTAATTTTTAAATGTAAGTATAAGATTAATTTATTATTATTGTTAGCGTTTTTTATTATTTTAATTTTTGTACAGATTTTGTCCGAAGATGATTTTAATTTAATTATAAAATCGAAACCGGTAACAATTTAATAAAAATATAAGTATTGGCTGAGATATATACATATATATATATATATATAAATGATAAGTTTTTCGACATCTAGTGTCGACTCGTGAAAGCGTTCACGTACGAGAATGTTAGCAACTTTGCCGACAGGTATGTAAAGCAGTTACATAGTCGATTCTTTAATAATTATAGCCAACCTAACAGTTGGCAAGTATAAAAATTTCGAATCGCCTGCAGTAAAGTACGCAAGAGGTTGTACAATAGCAAACAAACACTGAGAATCACCCGACAGCTGTTTCGTCCTTTTGGGACTCATCGGGAGTGAGAGAACTCGAGTGTAAGTTCACTATTGTACAAACGCGCGCTGTCGACTATATGCCCTACTGGAGGGATCACAATATTTAAATGATAAGTTTTTTCGACATCTAGTGTCGACTCGTGAAAGCGTTCACGTACGAGAATGTTAGCAACTTTGCCGACAGGTATGTAAAGCAGTTACATAGTCGATTCTTTAATAATTATAGCCAACCTAACAGTTGGCAAGTATAAAAATTTCGAATCGCCTGCAGTAAAGTACGCAAGAGGTTGTACAATAGCAAACAAATACTGAGAATCACTCGACAGCTGTTTCGTCCTTTTTGGGACTCATCGGGAGTGAGAGAACTCGAGTGTAAGTTCACTATTGTACAAACGCGCTGTCGACTATATGCCCTACTGGAGGGATCACAATATTTAAATGATAAGTTTTTCGACATCTAGTGTCGACTCGTGAAAGCGTTCACGTACGAGAATGTTAGCAACTTTGCCGACAGGTATGTAAAGCAGTTACATAGTCGATTCTTTAATAATTATAGCCAACCTAACAGTTGGCAATTCGAAATTTTTATACTTGCCAACAGTTAGGTTGGCTATAATTATTAAAGAATCGACTATGTAACTGCTTTACATACCTGTCGGCAAAGTTGCTAACATTCTCGTACGTGAACTCTTTCACGAGTCGACACTAGATGTCGAAAAACTTATCATTTAAATATTGTGATCCCTCCAGTAGGGCATAAGTCGACAGCGCGTTTGTACAATAGTGAACTTACACTCGAGTTCTCTCTACTCCCGATGAGTCCCAAAAGGCAGGAACAGCTGTCGGGTGATTCTCAGTGTTTGTTTGCTATTGTACAACCTCTTGCGTACTTTACTGCAGGCGATTCGAAATTTTTATACTTGCAAACTGTTAGGTTGGCTATAATTATTAAAGAATCGACTATGTAACTGCTTTACATACCTGTCGGCAAAGTTGCTAACATTCTCGTACGTGAACGCTTTCACGAGTCGACACTAGATGTCGAAAAACTTATGTTACAATTTTATTTTCGAGTTTTCAATACAAAACTTTATTTCTTATTACATTAGGATATTATGTGAATGTTTGTATGTGTGTATGACTTGGGTTGCCTAATTGTTTACACGATGAATTTAAATTCCCCGTGTCGACGTATATAAAGGTCAGATTTATCTCAAAGGGGCATTGATAAATGTAGATTTTGTGTTCGAAAATGCGGTTTTGACGTTTTGATTTCTATTATTGTAATATCCATTGTGCTGGTGCAGTGAATTACAAATGTAATTAAAATATCAATTTTATATTGGATCTTGTTTGTATTCACTAATTTGATTGGAATTTATTATGGTGTTGTAATCAAAAAGTTATTTCGATCAACTCATCGTTTGATGGATTTACGTCCAGCACGGATAGATAATCTCTTTATCAGCTTCACTAACACCTGGAAGGTAAGATCTTTATTATTTTCAATCAAACGTTAATTTCCATTTTAAAACCATTTCTACTCACCCGATTCTCTCGCTAGCTGCTTCTCACACCCACAACTTGGTGCGCTACCTGTCCAGGAGCGATTATTTTCTTGACTTTCCGATCTCGGCCAGATGTCCGGGGTCACTACAAAAAAATAGAGTATCACAACGTCCGCAACTGTAAGTTATTAAATCTATTTATTTTAAACGTCGGACCTACAATCAAGAGTGACTGGAACATTTGATTGTGCGTGTAAAAATTATTTGATTGTGCGTGTGTAAAGACCCCAAAACGCGTATTTTGTTTAGTTTATGGGAATAATTATATTTGGCGATTTATTATTTTTGTTGACGTCCATCATCATCATCGAAAACATAAAGTTTATTGTGTCATACACCATTGAATCGGTTTTTTTCTCCCTTTCATTTTTTTTTTTTTTCTAATGTACTTAGGTAATAATTGTAAATACGTGTCGAAAAGAAATACGTGTGGTACACCATTACAATTTATTTTTGCTTGCTATTGTAAATAATAAAAATAGTTACCTATAAAGTTTGTTGTAACGTGAACGCAAGTAGTATCGCGAGATTTCATCTGACGACGACGTCAGATATTTTGCGCGTGGAAGTGAGGTTATTGCACTATCCGGGATTTTTCTTTGATTTGCACCTCAACACTAAAGACTCGGACAAGCTTGCTCGACGCCCTTTACCGCATAAATCTCAACATCGCTAAAATTTTAAAATTATACACACATAAAAAGTACAAATTCAGTTTACTTATCTTACTATTCAACTTGCGCACTCGACAGTTTATAGAATAGAACTTTATCTACACTGTACATAATTAATACTTGTTTGTTATCATTTTTTTTGTGTATGCACATTATTGTCATTTCTGTGGTGCCACACAAGGAAATATATTTTTTTTTTTCTCTTTTTCTTTTCCTTCTTTTATATTTTTTTTTGTGCATCATTTATTCGGTAACAAAACCTTTATATAATTATTGTAGAGTTTTATGCTGGATCTCTAATCCAAGACCAAGACGAGCATATAGGTTGTCTGTGGGAAAGGATTTGGCGCCCTGGTAAAAACAAAATAATTGACACTACGTACCCACCCAAACACCGTTGAGTTAGCGGCAACCTCTTAAGGAATAATCTTTTTTTTGCTCTGGATTCCTTTATTTTGGCCATCTTACTCTACCTAATTTTACAGAGGTTCAATTTGCAACCGAGAGGTCGCACTTTGGCGCCCAACGTGGGGCTCGACCGAAGGGCACTGAAGGGTCTTGAAGGGCATATACCCTCCTCTCTTTTTTTTTTTTTTTCTTCTTTTTTGGAAGTCAATTTTTTGTTTGTTTAATTTTTGTTGCGTGTTTGAACTTTCGCCATGGATGTAAATCGTTTATTGAGTGATGAGTTATCGTATGAACTATTAGTTAGAGGTCGTGCAACTGGTAGGACTGTTGCTGAGAAAAGAGCACTTCTACGTGATGCATTGTATGAGGAAGCTCAAGGAGATCGATCGACACCGGTCGGAGTAAGATTTGAAACCGAGAAAGAACTGGTAATTTGTAGCTTAAAATTAGAAGAGCTTAGTGGTGCAATTCAAGATTTCGATATGGAAAACATGGCAAATGAAACCAAGCGAATAAAGACGAGACTGCTTCATGTCGAACAGCGTTTGCAAAGGATAGTTGCTCAAGATCCTGAGGAACTGAAGAAAATTGAGCATTTCTGTGACGTATTGAAAAATTTATTCCAAGCTCTAGAACTCACGAATAAAGTTGAATCTAAGAAGGAAGTTGTACATACCGGTCAGTCATTGTTGGACTCCCCTAATATCCCAAGTTCTTCCAGAGTTCAAACTCGTGCATCATCTCCAGGACGTTCACGTGAACCGCCTGTAGCGCAGCTTATTGATCATGAGGTGTCCACAAGAGCTGTAGTAGCGCAAGTTAATTTAAGTCCTATTAAACATCCTAATTTAGTTACTGAGAAAGTTGTGTTGAATCCAAATATTGATTTGTCTGGTCACCTTAGTGCCATTAACTTATTTCCAAATCAACCAGAAAAGAAACAATACGCCATTAATCATCCTCCTGAACTTGATACGTACAGTCCCGTCCAAAAATTTGTTCCCATATACAAATGGAATTTAACTTATGATGGCGAAACTACCAGTTTGTCTTCGTTTTAATTCGTTTAGAAGAGTTACGAGAATCGCGAGGAATTTCGAAGAATCAGTTACTAAAATCTGCAGCTGAAATTTTTACTGGTAGTGCTTTACAATGGTACCGAGCCCATCATCGTTTTATTAAAAGTTGGGACGATTTAGTTGATAATTTAAAAGCAATTTTTTTGCCTACAGATTATGAAACATCTTTGTGGGATGAAATTAGGAGTAGAACTCAACATCCACAGGAAAGAGTAATAATTTTTATATCGATCATGGAGAATTTGTTTGCACGTTTGCCGAAAATGCCATCAGAAATTACCCGTTTGGCAATTATTAAGAAAAATCTTCAACCTTATTATAGTCAACAGTTAGCGATCCATCCTATTACGTCTGTGAGCGATTTAGTACGACTATGTCGATCCTTAGAAGATGCAAAAATTAATGCGGAGAAATTTAAACCCCTCCAACAAATTGGTCGCAAATGCTGGAACCAGATTTAGCTTGGCAAAAACGTAAAGTGCGTTTTGAAGTCAATGAGTTCCATGAATCGTCTCCATCATTGATAGATTTTGATGACCTGTCCGCATCGTCCAGGAATACTGCGGCTAATACTAATATGGTATCACCCGTCCAACCTACACAAGCTATTACTTGTTGGAATTGTCGAAAAACCGGTCACCGAGCGAATGTCTGCACATCTCCCAAAACCACCCACTGTTATGGATGCGGTCACCCTGGAGTTACTATACGTAGCTGTTTCAAATGTACGGGAAACGGTCGCAGAGTGCAATAAGTGGCCGAGAATTGTACTCACCAAAATCTCTTTCATCGGTCAAAATCTTTTCGGAAAATAATCAAGATAACTATGAATATATGACTCCTATTCTAAATTACATTTTTACACATTGTGAAGACGACTTGAGGCCATATTTGACAGTTAATATTTTAGGCATTGAAATTAGAGGTTTGTTAGACACTGGAGCCACTCGTACAATATTAGGTTCTATTGGATGGAAACTTCTCGATAAACTAGGTATAAAAATAACCAAATCATCAATATCTTCGTGTGTAGTAGCCAACAGTCAAACTTGTACCGTAGTAGGATCAGTCACGTTACCATTACAGCTTGAAGGTCAAGTTCGAATGCTCACTATGTTGATTGTACCAGAGTTAAATCACCCGCTAATATTGGGTATTGATTTTTGGAGAACCATGGGAATAATTCCAGACTTAAGAAGAAATTGTTGGACATTTTCCAAAGATGCAGCGTTGCCTGAAATTAGTGCTGTAGTGGCCAAAGCGACATTGTCACCCGAACAACAAACTCAATTGGAATGCTTGGCCGATAAATATTTTAGTCAAATGGGAAACAACATTGGTTGTACGAATCTAGTTGAACATCGCATTATCACCACTGCTGCCCCAATTAAACAACGAGCATACAGAGTTTCACCAGCTATGCAATCGAAGATTGATGAAGAAATAAACATCATGTTAAATAACGACATTATCGAACCCTCGTCATCAGGTTGGTCTAGTCCTGTTTTGATGATACCCAAGAAAGATGGAACATATCGTTTATGTGTCGACTACCGGCAATTGAATAAGGTCTGTCACAAAGATGCTTACCCCATTCCATTCGTCTCCACAATCTTAGATCAACTCAGGAATGCAAAATATCTTACCTCCTTAGATGTAAAATCGGCATATTGGCAAGTCAAAGTTGAAGAAAGTTCGAGACCTTACACCGCTTTCGGAATTCCTGGAAGAGGACTATTTCAATTTAAGAGAATGCCGTTTGGTTTAGCGAACAGCCCTGCAACATGGCAGAGATTGATAGATCGAGTGTTAGGGCCAGAACTAGAACCGCATGTCTTCGTTTATTTGGATGACGTTATTATTGTGACTGAGACTTTTGAAACTCATCTTGTCGTGTTGGAGAAGTGTTTAGATCGGCTCTTGAAAGCAGGTCTAACGTTATCTAAAGAAAATGTCAACTGTGTCGTCCCGAGTTACGGTATTTAGGGTTTGTGGTGGATCAACTGGGGTTACATGTAGACCCCGAAAAGTTAAGGCCATAATTGAAATTCCAACACCTCGGAATACTACAGAAGTTAGGCGATTGATAGGAACAGCATCTTGGTATCGCCGTTTTATACCTGGGTTCGCATCATTAATTGCTCCGTTAACGTCATTGTTGCACAAAACAAAGCTTGGAATTGGTCAAGTTTTTGTGAGGAAGCTTTTCAGAAGGTAAAAAATTATCTTGTTTCGGCTCCTGTATTGAGTTGTCCCAATTTCAATCTACCATTTACAGTACAAACAGATGCTTCAGCTTTCGGATTAGGTGCTGTTCTATCACAGGAAGATGAGGACGGAGAACATGTGATCTGTTATCTCAGTCGTTCGTTGAGTGCTGCTGAAAAGAAATATTCGACTACCGAGCGTGAATGTTTGGCGGTTATTTTTGCGGTAGAGAAACTTCGACCCTATTTAGAAGGTTATCATTTCAAGGTTATTACTGACCACTATTCATTACTTTGGTTGCATAATCTTAAAGAACCTACTGGCAGGTTAGCTCGTTGGGTTTTGCGCCTACAGCAATACGATTTTGAAGTGTGTCATCGTAAAGGAAAAGATCACGTTGTTCCTGATCTATTATCACGTACTGTCACTGAAATATCGGTCGTTGAAGACACAACAAATACCAACATACAGGATGCCTGGTATAAGAAAATGATAACTAAAGTAAAGCAGAATCCATTACATCACCCCCATTGGCGTATTGAGAACGGCAAGTTGTTCAAGTATGTTAAAGTTTCTTATCCGGGTCTTCGTGATGAAAGTGATTCTTGGAAAATTGTAGTACCGAAAGAACGGCGAAAGACCATAATAGTACAATCACATAACTCCACTGAAGGTTGTCACGCCGGTATGTTCAAAACATTTAAGAGATTGCAAGCCCAATACTATTGGCCTAAGATGAAAACCGATACGACTAAATATGTACGATCGTGCAAACTTTGTGCTCAAACTAAATCGGATCAAAGAGCTCCAGCAGGACTTTTAGGAAAGCATCTTACGATATCGAGACCGTGGGAAATGATTAGTATTGATTTGTGTGGACCTTTGCCTCGTTCAGCAAAAGGTTACACATTGATTTTGGCAATCTCTGATTATTTCACTAAATATGTTGTACTTGTTCCTTTACGAACGGGTACTGCTTCTGCGATAGTAGACGTTATTCGGGATCAGATATTTTTAGTTTATGGCACTCCCCATAGAGTAATTTGCGATAATGGAACACAGTTCCGGTCAAAAGAGTTCCGAGAAATTTGTAAAGAGTTTAAAGTCCACATACAGTTTACGCCGTTATACCATGCCCAAGCTAACCCTGTAGAAAGGGTTAACAGAGACGTTAAGGCTATGTTAACCGCGTATGTGTCCGAAAACCACAAAAATGGGATCAGTATTTACCTAGAGTTGCTTGTGCATTAAGGACTTCAGTTCATGAAACCATAGGAGTTACGCCATACTTTGCGAATTTCGGAAGAGAGCATGTTCTTTTTGGGGACCGCCATCATACCAAAATCTCACCAATTGAAGAAGCTAGAGTACCAACTCAGCGTGAAGAAGAATTTAAAAAGTTGTTTGTAGATATCAAGAAACGTTTAGAAATCGCGCACAATAGAGCCAAATCGCGTTATGATTTACGTCGTAGACAAACCGAGTTTGTGGTAGGAGATAGGGTGTACCGAAGAAATTTTGCTCTTTCAGATGCTGCAAAGAACTTTACATCAAAATTCGCACCACGTTATATAGGACCATTTATCATTAGAAAGAAGCTTTCTTCAGTATCTTACGAATTGATGGATGACAATCGTGTTAGTAAAGGATTGTGGCATATACGAGATTTAAAAGAAGAACCACCCGATTTAGATATGTCTTAAGATGATTTTTGTTGACAACCTGATCTGATATGATTATAGTGGAACAAAACTTTTTTGTAAGGGAGAGTTGTTACAATTTTATTTTCGAGTTTTCAATACAAAACTTTATTTCTTATTACATTAGGATATTATGTGAATGTTTGTATGTGTGTATGACTTGGGTTGCCTAATTGTTTACACGATGAATTTAAATTCCCCGTGTCGACGTATATAAAGGTCAGATTTATCTCAAAGGGGCATTGATAAATGTAGATTTTGTGTTCGAAAATGCGGTTTTGACGTTTTGATTTCTATTATTGTAATATCCATTGTGCTGGTGCAGTGAATTACAAATGTAATTAAAATATCAATTTTATATTGGATCTTGTTTGTATTCACTAATTTGATTGGAATTTATTATGGTGTTGTAATCAAAAAGTTATTTCGATCAACTCATCGTTTGATGGATTTACGTCCAGCACGGATAGATAATCTCTTTATCAGCTTCACTAACACCTGGAAGGTAAGATCTTTATTATTTTCAATCAAACGTTAATTTCCATTTTAAAACCATTTCTACTCACCCGATTCTCTCGCTAGCTGCTTCTCACACCCACAACTTGGTGCGCTACCTGTCCAGGAGCGATTATTTTCTTGACTTTCCGATCTCGGCCAGATGTCCGGGGTCACTACAAAAAAATAGAGTATCACAACGTCCGCAACTGTAAGTTATTAAATCTATTTATTTTAAACGTCGGACCTACAATCAAGAGTGACTGGAACATTTGATTGTGCGTGTAAAATTATTTGATTGTGCGTGTGTAAAGACCCCAAAACGCGTATTTTGTTTAGTTTATGGGAATAATTATATTTGGCGATTTATTATTTTTGTTGACGTCCATCATCATCATCGAAAACATAAAGTTTATTGTGTCATACACCATTGAATCGGTTTTTTCTCCCTTTCATTTTTTTTTTGTTTCTAATGTACTTAGGTAATAATTGTAAATACGTGTCGAAAAGAAATACGTGTGGTACACCATTACAATTTATTTTTGCTTGCTATTGTAAATAATAAAAATAGTTACCTATAAAGTTTGTTGTAACGTGAACGCAAGTAGTATCGCGAGATTTCATCTGACGACGACGTCAGATATTTTGCGCGTGGAAGTGAGGTTATTGCACTATCCGGGATTTTTCTTTGATTTGCACCTCAACACTAAAGACTCGGACAAGCTTGCTCGACGCCCTTTACCGCATAAATCTCAACATCGCTAAAATTTTAAAAATTATACACACATAAAAAAGTACAAATTCAGTTTACTTATCTTACTATTCAACTTGCGCACTCGACAGTTTATAGAATAGAACTTTATCTACACTGTACATAATTAATACTTGTTTGTTATCATTTTTTTGTGTATGCACATTATTGTCATTTCTGTGGTGCCACACAAGGAAATATATTTTTTTTCTTCTCTTTTTCTTTTCCTTCTTTTATATTTTTTTTTTGTGCATCATTTATTCGGTAACAAAACCTTTATATAATTATTGTAGAGTTTTATGCTGGATCTCTAATCCAAGACCAAGACGAGCATATAGGTTGTCTGTGGGAAAGGATTTGGCGCCCTGGTAAAAACAAAATAATTGACACTACGTACCCACCCAAACACCGTTGAGTTAGCGGCAACCTCTTAAGGAATAATCTTTTTTTTGCTCTGGATTCCTTTATTTTGGCCATCTTACTCTACCTAATTTTACAGAGGTTCAATTTGCAACCGAGAGGTCGCACTTATCATTTAAATATTGTGATCCCTCCAGTAGGGCATATAGTCGACAGCGCGCGTTTGTACAATAGTGAACTTACACTCGAGTTCTCTCACTCCCGATGAGTCCCAAAAGGACGAAACAGCTGTCGGGTGATTCTCAGTGTTTGTTTGCTATTGTACAACCTCTTGCGTACTTTACTGCAGGCGATTCAGAAATTTTATACTTGCCAACTGTTAGGTTGGCTATAATTATTAAAGAATCGACTATGTAACTGCTTTACATACCTGTCGGCAAAGTTGCTAATATATATATATATATATATATATATATATATATATATATATATTATTAATTAATAATTCCAATACATTAAAATGGATCCATCATTCGTTTATAAAAAACTTCGTATTGCATTTTTAATTTTTTTTAATAATATGGAACTACAGTCTTAGACTTCGAGTTTTTATCAAAACTAAATTGTATTGTCTTTATTTTTTGAAGATGTTTTAATGAGTCCAATATGATTGCAACAATTTTTTTTTTACAATTCGAATTAGGTTTAGAAAGTATATCTTTTTAAAAATTTGTTTTCAAGAATCGTGACTAGAGTTTAGCCTCTTTTTCATAAAAACTGGATAGTTTTGCGATAATTTTTGTCAGGTAAATATGTCTTTAGAGATACATTAATGTCGTCAACACTATCACTTCGTTTCTCTTAAGTTTCTTTTCTTCAAACATTGTTTTCTGACAACACTCAACTATGATGTACTATTTTTTAAATTGTATTGTAATAATTTCTTCTAATTCAGTAGTAGAACAACGGTTATAGATACATAGGATTGCTAAAGCGATATATCGCAATGGTTTCCGAAGAAACAGAAGTGTGATGCCTCATTGTCGGACGCCAAAACATCTTCTAAACACTAGTACCATAAATAAATTAGTCTGTATTATAAGTATAATTTATTTTCTAAATACTAAATGGAGGAATATTTTTTTATAATTTATTTTGTTGCATTGTACTAAAAATATCTACCCTAAATTCTAACACGGTTAATTTAAAAAATTTAGGAAGATACGGCGATACCGTTGGTTTAACAAATTTGACAAATTCTGGTTTAACTACGACGTGATATCAACGACTGCCACAACTTGTATTAAATTGACGGCAGAGCCATTTACAGTTGGAGGCAATTTTTTGGTACAATGTATTTATATGCGTTAAGTATATTTCCAAATTTCTTCAATCAACCGTTAAACATTAAAACAAATAACTTTATTCTAGACTGAAAGAAGTCAGACTTTTTAGTAGTCCCTCTTAAGCTCTCGTTTGTTTGTTATAAGTTTCTCGCCCTAATGAAGACTCTTACGATAGGTAGCTAAACGTTGGCAACTATGGTTACCATTTGACACGATCCAATCCAGCAAGACTTTTTTGTTTTTAACAATAAAATATTTTTATTTTTAATAAAATGCTTTAAATTGACTATAATAAATGTACTACTATTGTACCGTTCTCCGATAGAGAGATTGGAGTCAAAAAATTTTATATTTTATTATTATTTTATTTTAAAACCAATAACTAGTTTCACCACGTCTCTCTGCCACAAAATAAATTAAACTCATTTTACCCCTGAGATCTTGTTTGCTTAATGCAAGTCACAAGACTCGCAAAAGTTATACAATTATATATTCTGTAGTTATGTTTTCAAAAGTCAATAAGGAAAACAGAACCAAACTAGCTAAAAGTTTTCCATAAAAATAAACAAAGTATAAATATTATAAATATTTGTACTTAAACAATGTGACAAAATTTGTTTCGAATATTCAAAAGTAAAAGCATAAAAATCTACATAAGGATCAAATATTATATCTAATGTAACACTACATTTATGGCTGGTTGCACCAATGTATCCTAGGATCTGTTTTATCTGTTCTAAATGTGTGGTCGACTTAGGATAGGAGTAATGTTAAATAATAAGTTTTCTGTGAGTTGCACCTCGCCATTAGGGTATGATGTTTCCTAGGTCAGTTCATATATATCATCGTTTCTTTTTATAGGATTGTCATAAAATTGTTACAGAACTCAACATACTTAGAATAAAGTGGTTAACGGGTAGTTACCACTTCATTAATCAACATTTTTTTGTCGCACCCGGGTGAGCCTGTTTGTGCAACGCGCACTTGGTGAGTTTCAATTAGTTCATGGAGCAAAGATGAATCGTCTTAAGAGGGATAGAAAAGCGTTGAGGACTTAAGTGACAAAGTTGATCACGAAAAGTCAAACGTTGCTTGCTACGGATTCTGTCGATGTAAAAAGATCAAAGTTAGTCACGAAGTATTAATCCAGAATTATACGCTTTTAGTAGACTTAAATCTGAAAATAATGGGCACGGAGACACAATGATCGACAAAGACCTGGAAGACTTTGCTGAGGTCAACAGCAAATTTGAAAAAAATATTAAAAAAGAACCAAAGTCCGCCCAGATCAGTTTACAAATAACCCACGGGAGATAGAACAAGCTTTAAGTTATCTAAGATAGAACTAAAGAATCGATAGAGATTACAAAAAATAGTTGGAATTTTGCTCACAGTTTGAAAAGATTGACTCTGACGATGAACTCAAGGGATAAGGACATATTTAAGTATTTAATACAGGCAACGGGGTCTCTAGCACGGGAAGTCATTTACAAGTATCCTACATCATCAGAAAATTACAAGAATGCAGTGAAGGCTTTGAAGGATTGATTCGGAAGGAATTACTTTCTTGTTGAAGTTTACGTAAAGAACGTTGTTACGGTGAAGAGTATAAGGATCCCTGCTTTTCAGTCGAAGAGATTACGGGGAGTTTTATTTGATAATAGAGCAAACAAAATTTGATTAGATATTATAAAAGGTTTTAGGGCGAACTACATGCTAAAGCAATCTCACACCGTACAAATTACCTGTAATAAGAATCTGAAATGGTTCATAAGATAACAAGCGCAGCTTCACATACACAATGTATTAAGTAAAACAACACGTATAATTTATAGACACAGCATTTTGTACGGAATAACACCGTAAACATACACAAAACAAGATAATAATTAGTAACAATAATTAAGAAGTTACAGTACGCCACTGGTAAATCGGTAACTAAAGAATTTGTGTTCTAGCCGGTACGCCTCTGGCTAATCTAACCTCCAAAGAAGTTAGAAATTTCCTAAAATAAACAATTGTTCTCAGTGATTTAAGTGCTGTAAGTTAGTGATAACAGCGGATGATTTTCCCCTATTACAATTACTTAATTCTTAACTAACGGGTTAGAGATGTTGGGTTAGATCCAACGCGACATTTGTTGTTCGCCACCTTCAAACGGTGTGTACTGAATTCTGAAGAATTATGCGGAATTGAATTGAATCTTACAGGACTTTTACAAATTAAGCGGCGAGGATGTCAACATGGCTAAGCTACGACTTACTCAGTATGATTTATAGGCTAGCGTTTCACTTCTTACAGTTCAGTGGTAACATTTACCAAAGTTAAGCAAATCAGAAAGTGCCGACCTTTAAAGAAGACCCTCAAGTAGAAATTACCTTCTCCCGACATGTACTAATCTTCGATAGACGAAGTGCCAGAGGAAGTGCGGCAATTGTTGATTGTCGTCACGATGTGGAATTCTTTATCCCCATAATCATCCTAGCTTACCAGAACGGCACACTCAGGCCAGGGAAGAGCCTGGAGACAGTAGGAAAAGATAGCCGAACGAAAAAACGTAGGTAGTGGATATCAAAATTTGCGTATCAAAATTTAGTTCATTACCTGCAGAATTTCCGTCCAATGAAGAAGGGAGAACACCGCCACCTTAGCGATTTTGAGTAGTAAGCCACTCCAGTAATATTCATGCCAAAATTAGTTAAAACTGCAGGCACTTCTCAGAATTTTAGCAAATGGCGCTCGGTCCGCACGAGTTGATCTAACGGAAACGGATATCGATATTGATTCAAGCACAAAAGTCCCTAGACCGATACCGTCTAAATTCCAAATTTAATCGACCACATAAGAAAGTTGTAGGTTTCTTATTGATTTGAATGAAAGGTTGCCTAACTGACACGAGATCATATGCTTGTACTATCTCTAATGTAGACCTTTGGGTTTAAATTTTAAAAGAAAATGAATTTGTGGCGATTTGAACGTCACAACGTCATCAAACTACTTACTCATAATCTAAAAGACAAGGAACATAAGTTGGGTCTATCACAGCTTTATGATCAGTTGGACTCACACCTCCGTTTATTGGACTCATTAAAGATACAGAAAGCAACTACAAAACATTGTTTTATGTTTAGGTAGAGTTGCGTCTCCCAATTCTTACTTTCCGTGCTTGAAAAAGGTCTGAACAATCAAAAAGGGACGGGTCCAGGGGAACCTACCCAAAACGAAGTTGGACTATCTGATGATGTTTATAAAAAATAAAGTTGAAAATGATCAACGCATCGGTCTTACAATGCAAGGGTTCGGTCTTGGAGAGTCATCGTCGGACAAATCGAAGAATAAGAAAAATGCTAAAAAGGTTGTCTCTGAATAACAAAGAAAGAATACACCAACATCAACTGAATTGGTAAATAAAGAAAAGAAGATTGTTTTCTGCTTCTAAAATAAAACACCAAAAAAATCAAGACTGTCATACTGCGAGAAGTATGCCAATGGAGCAACGCAAAGAAAATGTTCAACAATCGAAACGTTGTTTCTTATGTTTAAGAAAAGCCATCGATTAAAGAATTGAAACTCCATGCAGTTGATGGTGTGTGAGAAAAAGCACCTTGTAATTTTGTGCTAAAGCGGCCGTGCTAACATGAATACGAAGAAAGAAGATCCACTGGAAGACGATGAGGGAGGATCAAAATCTTCATCAGCCTGTAGCAACCATGCAGCAGAAAAGAAAGTAATTGGTTTACTTAGATGTTGAGTCTTCAATAAAAGAGGTGCGGTAGACAACATTAAAAGACCATGTTAGTTATAATTGCCGACATTTTTACTGATCAGCCCGGTCTTTATCATGGCATTCAAACAGTTAGGGAATTAATGTGCCGCTATCCTTAGATTTTCTGATTCTAGATCCGTGCCATTTGCGTCCAGATGAAAGCGTTTGAAGACATTTCTCATCTAAAAAAGCTGAAGATTGTAAAAGATGACAAAGGTTTGCTTAGAGTGAAGACTAAAGTGGCCATGAAGAAGAATGATTTTAGTTTTCGTTACCGTCTGAGAATTTATACGTAGTATAAAGAAAGCATGGGATGTTTACTGTTTACATGTACATTTTATCGGGCGGTTCATCTCGATTGGTGACGTCATTCAATACCCCTAGCTTTTTACAAACGAGAAGAGGTCTCCACGCTTCATTTATAGTGACAACTGAACCAACTTCAAAGGAAGTTACAATTTATTTCAAAGTATAGATTAGAATCATGAAAGAGGGCTTATCAGATTGGGCCAATTATTTAGAAGTTTAACCCTCTATCTGCAGCCTGGTGGGGAGGTTTCTGGAAACGGTTAGTAAAAAGTGTGAATTGGCTACCAGTGCGAATGTTAGGGAGATCGTCTGTGAAGTACGAAGACTTGCTGATCATACTTTGTAAAATTAAATTGACTATTAATCAGCGCACCTTAACAACTGTAACCAAGGACGGAGATAATTTGGCCCCGTTTACCCCAGCTATGTTTATCTAAAGCTTATACAATTGAATTGTTGAAGAATGTGATGTCATTGACAAAACTGGATTTCGCGAACCGTTCAGATACCGACAAGAGTTGGAGTTGGAGGACCTCCGTGAACGGTTTTGCATGGAATTCCTTGGCTTACTGTTGTAGACCAACAACGGAGAAAAAAAAAGAAATCAAAGTAGGTGATGTATCAATCGTAGCAAATACCCTTACCAAAAAATTGCACCTGCCTTTGGGAAAGATTTTGGAACTTATTCCTGGAAGAGACGGTCAAGGTCGATAGGAAGCGTCCAAACAGAGAATAGATTACTTGTCCTACCTATGCGGCGACTGCACGTATTGGAAGTCAATGATGAAGAAGATTTACAAGTAAAGATTATTCGACGTGGAAAGGTAATTAAGAAGCCAGAAAAGTTTAGTGAAAAGAGTAGTATTAGTTGATTCTTCTATTTTATGTATTAAGTTAGTATGCACTATTTTACCTAAGATCTATTTTAGCTAAAATAACTACTTGCAACATAGCAACATTGTTGAATTAATTTATACTAGATGAGGTAGTTAGCATTTTGGGAGAATTTTTTTAAGACAAGAACGTAGACTAATACAGTAAATATATTTTTTAAATATAGATTGATTTGTTTTCACTTAATAATTATTGTTAATTAAAAAAAATTAATATCTTTACGTTGAAGCAGCTTTATTTTTAGACATTGTAGTAGATAAGTAAGTGTAGACAGATTATAATGGATTGAAGTAACATAATTAAGTTAATTAAACAAAAAAGAACATGTTTATTAAGTAAACTGAAGAAAAAGTCGTAGAATTTTTTTAATGATTTACACTTTTAAAATAGGTATTAACATTGATTGTAAACTTCGGAAGATATGCAAGCTTTAATGTTTTTTCATAACTACATCTCCCACAAGCAACAGATGCCCCCTTCACTCTCGATCGCCAAATTGTTAATTTGTAAAGTGCTGCCACGAACGATTAACACCGAAACCATTAAATCTGTAACTGCATGGCATTAATGCAACATCAGTGTCTACATTCGAGAATGATTTATAAATCAAACTCACAATAAAAAAATAAAAAATGTGCACTCAACTAATTTTTCTTGCCACGAATTTATTTTTTAAGTTTTGCTTCAAACTTCAATAAAACAACAATTTAATTTGTAAGAAATAAAATTTATTTGCATCAATACAAGTTATGATACAAAAATTATTTTTATGTATTTCCATATAATTGTAGTTATTATTTACATAAACAATTTCTTCACTTTGGAACCAGTTGGAAAAAATGCATCTACCGAGGTTTTTTAAATCGAGAAGGACGTCCTCGGTTGTAATTTGTTTAGATGCGCAAGTTGATTCTAAGAAGAAAAAAAATAACATAAAATCACTGATAAAAGAATGCTGAGTCAATTGTATTTAATTTTGAATATTCTTTTCAAAATTAATAATAGTAATTTGCTTACCTTCTTTCTCAAATTTTACAGGCACTAATTTTTTTTGCCACTCCATTGTACGCTTTACATTTTTTGTAGGAAATTTTGAAAAAACGTATGTCAACGACATTTTTCGCTGTTCTTTTATTATTTATGCAACTGACGTATTCATATTTATTCATTGTCACAAAAATTACGAAAACTAGTTTTATAATCAATGCAGTATCTTGTAACAAGCAGTAACTTCGAACCTCAAACCACTATCATATTTCTATTCAAGAAACGCGCATTGAAACAGGTACGCTGGAACTGACACAAAAATAAAAAGAGGCAGAAACTGTGTGAATCATATTTTCGTTCATATAGGATACTCATCTTTCCGAAGTTTATAATCAATGGTATTAACTTATTTCTTATGGGTTTCAGAGTATATTCAAAAAAGCTCAATGTGATTTTATCAAACTCTCACTGATAAGTAATGTTTAATCACATCACAATACCTCCAGAAGTAGCTTTTATAATTATTTTTTTGGAAATTGTAATTACAAGTTTTCTAGATCAAAAAAGTCAGTCAGTTTTATTTCAGTTACAAAAATAAGTTTTTTACACGCAATATTCAATGGCTTTATGCCACATGTAATGGTATACCTGTTTTTTGATAGATTTTAAACCGTTAACTTGAATGTAGCCTCTTTTTCTTTAATTGTTAATTTAGTATGTAATTTTTTGATAATGGACACACTAATCAGTTATACATGTGCATGAACAACACACTAACTTTCATCTATTAAAATACGTAATATTTACATCTATTTTGAGAATTGTTAAATTTGGTTTAAACTTTTTGTCGAAGTAGTAGAAATTGACGATTAGTATTTGTGATTAATTTGTATTATAGGGATGACATTTTTAGTTGTTGCAACAATATAAAATGGAGTTTAGACTTGAATCCGAGGATACATTGTTGCAACCAGGCATTAAATTTGGTTGCAAAAATACAATCGCAATAATTCTCTATTTTTATCTGTTTAAAATTTGGAATCAAAGATTTTTATAGTGGTCTTGACTAATTACACAAAATGATAACACGGCATCAAGTTCATCAAGTTAAATGTCATATCAATTAGTATCGTCAGTAGTAGTTTAGATATTTAATAAAAAAAAAAGTTTGTGAGCAATTTATTTAGTTTATTATAAGTTCATTTTTATTTAATTAGGTATTTGCTCATTATCATTTAATTTGTTTTAATTTGCTGGTTATCTGGACCTAATCAATTATTAGAACTTGGTCAAATCATATTCGTTAAAGTTATATCAAATTTAAATTTATTAATTTGTGTTTAAGTTTAATAAATTGTTTATGTTGTTGAAGGTTAATTTGATTTATTTTAGAAATTGAATTTCGTTTAAAACAAATTAATTTTATAAAAAGTTAAATCTAATTTCAAGTCAAATTATTAATAATTTTCTTTTTACTTTATATTCATTTTTAAATTGTAATACTACTTATATTATATGTTATAAAGTAATTAAAAAAGGTTTAAAAAGGATTGTAAACATTCATAACTTAACAAATGCTTTATGATGGCTTACTAAATTTGAAGAGCATCTATAATGTTTACACAATTAATCAATATTAATACACATTAATACTAGATGGGTAAAGGTTGGCATGTTTAGGTTTCAGTAGATTTTCCTAAACCTTGAAGCAAATGCTTTGCCAAGACAAACCAATCTACAATTGCACGCGGTTTTGTCGCCACACTATGCAGATTTATACCAATTTACCATACATAACACCTACATCATAATACAATAATGAAAAATGTACCATACAGAATAATCAAATAAAGCAAATGTAATATAATAGGTAGGTACTCTTATTATGCTCCGTAATATTTACCTAATTTTAGTTCATAATCATTGTTGCTGGGTTTTGAAAAATACTTCAGATTATCTCATTTTCTGCCATTATCTCTCAAATTGATCAAGTCCAAAAAATGACCTCTAGCATGTTACGCATAACGTATCTTGTCACGTCTATTAAGTAACTGATATCACTTTAAATCCGATGGACGGCATCCTCAACGTGCAAAACGCGTCACGCTAAACAGGACGTACAGGCTGGAACAGCAAAGCCAAATAAACGTTCAAAAAGCATCATATCTACCTGAACTAGGTGTACGTGCGAAACACGCACTTTGAAGACGCCTTACAAACGTGTCACGTTTATCTGGATCATTTAGTGGACGGCTTCTTTAACGTGCAAAACGCGTCAAGCTGAAAACGACGGAATCGTCCAGAACGGTATCTTTGGCAGAAAAAATAAATAATTAGGACTTACCCATTGACTCTTAGAAAGTAGAGACACTACAGAATTCCTAAAATGGCCCAAGCCCTTTGGTTTTATGGGGCTGTTAGCGAGAGTAGCATGGAAGAGAGGTAATGCGCAAACACTTTGCAGGTTGTGATTAATGAAACAAAGCATTAGGTTTCACGCGTTGCCGATTGAACAAATTTTACATTGTTAATGTTATAAAAATGCAAACAAAAAAGGTACATACGGGCAAAAAACTAAATAATTAGGGTACATTATAATCTTAGTTGGAACTCAAAACTACTAACGAAACTCAGCGTTACTGGGGCAGATTGTCGGATCCGCGGGGTTGGGATAGACGGTTCCTTCGTTCCTACGGGCATAGATTTGCTGTGACGCAGAAGAACTCAGAAGGCATGGACGGATTCGAAGTGATGCGGCGGTGGCCAAACTCTATGTATCTCCAATACAGCTCTTCGTAGGTAGAAATCGACGCGCGACGGTTAGGATTCAACAGTCGATGTCGGTGACGAAGGCTCAGCTGCGGACGTCGGCGGCTTTGGCTCAACAAGGGAGAAAGTAAATGACTCGGCAAAGACATCATTTAGTTTCACCTGGATAATGGTACCTATCTCATTTCAGTTTTCCTAGTGTTTCAAATCTTTAATATTGACAGATGAGTGGCTATAACTATGGAAATCTCAAAGGCGGTAAACTACAAAAAACAAAACGTTTGTGACGGTGTAAGGGTGGGTATATTTCGGTGTTAGTTTGGCGGTAAACCTGTCTATAAGGAAAGATTGTGAATAATCTCTTTTTTAAACATTTCTCCAACAACACAACGCCATACTTGTCGACGTAGATTACAATGTTGACAGATGGGGCAGTTTTGGAAGTCAAAAATATTGATTTCTAATCTGGACGGTGGCTTCTGTAACATTATGTCCGGCGGTCGGCGAGTCGCTTACGTAGCAGTTTTGAGACACAATACTTTTACGGATCGGAGACTACATCTTTGGGCGTGTTCTCAAAAGACATACATCGACGGGATAAATATCCGAAATACATTGAGGTTGTCGGCGGACATTGTGTTACAGTTTTGGAGTTTTCTTTGTAAAAAGAGCAGTAAAAAATAAATAAAAGCAATAAAATAAATCACAAGTCTGGGGCGCCACCCACCTAATTGTAGTTATTAGTCTCAATCAGTGGGAACTTAAGATATAAATAAGGAAGTTTTTAACTCGAGAAACATATATTTACAAGAGTTTTCCTTTTTAAAATACACATAAAAACAAAACCATAAACAAAAATACGTAAATACTGATAAGGCTTTCAAAGATAAAGGTCCGGATGGATATCGTCAAAATTGACAGTACAGTGGTGGTCGAATATTTAGCCCTCAATCGCACGACTAATTTTTAAACAGCACTTCGATTTTCGCTTAAACGCAAATTTAAAAAAGGCAGATTAAATTTAAATTACTCCCCTAATTATGCATATTTAAGTCATATACGTATTTAATCTGATGCGAAACAATCATGCGGTAACTTGTTGAATGATCCTACGATAATATTAAAATTTAAAATCTGTGCGTATACATGGTGTCCCGACGATTGAACAAGTAATATATCAGAATTGGGAAGTAGTGAATCATTATAATTTTGGGGGTGTAAATTGAACAAATTTTGCATCTTTTTTGTTATTGTGTTACCCAATGAGGTATTTTATCAAATCTTCTAAATCTGTAGCCGAAAATTACAGGGGATTCAATTTGAATTTTTAACTTCCAATCCTTTAAATACCTGTAGCTCTTGAATTAATCACTTTAAACCCCACCAGATAGTGCGCTCAGTTTAGTTGGAATTGTTTTTATCGGGGAGGAACACAGAGAAGCACAAATATACAGGTTGTCCCATTAATAATTTAGAATGCGACGACACGTGACCAAATCAAATACCTCATTGGGTAACACAATAACAAGAAAAGATGCAACATTTGTTCTAATTTACACCCAAATTATAATTATCTACTGCCCCAATTCGATATATTACTTGTCTTAATCGTCGTGGGACACCCTGTATACTGACATAAAAAGAATACTAATAGTTATCTCACACGTGCATACAATCGTAATTTTGAAAGTTTATAAACAATTGTCTTACATAAACAAATAACTTAAAACTTGAACATTTATCTGGTTCGAGTCAAAGTTAAGAAGTGGTGATAGTTATATCCTATGGCTAAATTTCCATTTTACAGAAAACTTGAGAGAGAGATTTTTTCTGGTGTGAAGGATGATATCCTGGTCACACTCGTGTTGGAATCAAATGGTCATCTGTTTGAATTTAATAACAACTTAGATATTCGCCTATCTGCAATAATCCAAATTAACACAGCAACAGCAAGGTACAGAAAACCCATTGATTGTACAGGGGAAATTTGTACCTAGGTGGTGATTCTGGAAGAGTACAAAATGACGGTTACAGGTATGTCCCAGTTATTTCAGGGGAATGCTTTACATTAATCGGAGGTGTTCAAACGCTTAAAGAGAAAATTCCAGCATCATGTACAAAACGGTAATCGTTAAACTTGCATCGAATTAACCCACTTAGATATTGGTTTAAAAATAATGTGTAACGGTTCTCATGCAATTTCGCGATTCCAAAATATATTTTTAGTTGCGTTTGGTAAGGCAATTTTCCATTCACAGTATGTTAGATCACTGAATACATTTTGGAACGTTATAAGTTTTGTTCTTTATTTGAAGTTAGATTCGGACGGAAGTTAACGTTCATTGGTTGACGATACTGCAATTTTTTTTTCTCCTTATTCGTTTCCAGCTACTCTAAATGTGCTTTAAAGTTTTCTTTAATTGAATTGACATTTTAAGTAAACCATGTTGTCAAAAATTGAAACGTATTCTTAAATAGCTTTTTGTAGCAATATACGTTACGTGCAAATTCACTCGATATGGGGGGAAATACAAAAATGATTTAAACACATGTCCAAAAAAAGCTACTTTTTGATATTTATTGCTGTGGATTGTTTAAGAGGCAAAAAAACCGATTCTAATTCAATTGTACCAAACGGTTCGAAGCGTTTAGTGGTTTTGTACGCTTCCATTATTACTCTCTCTTTGTTCATGGGTCAACATTCTTTCTGCCGTATGAATTGTGAATCGATTACTCTAGGGTTTCTCTGGCGATAATTAGGATGCTCTGTTACTATTCGACGTTTTGACTTTCAGCCAACTCTTCATAACAAGGAAAAAATGTGACAAATATTTTTTCTATTTGCAAGTTATATAGCTTTGTTTCCGTATTGTACACGATACGGAAATAGAAGCTCTTTCCGTACTGTTTTAGGGATTTTATAAATTTTAGTGAATAACCAAATAATTTACAGTTTTAGTTTTGACGTAAGAAAATTAAGTGAGGTTTTGTTTGGTTAGTTCTTATTAAGTAGATTTTAATATTCAAAGAAAATTTAATGTTAATTTATGAAACAAAACTTAACAAACAATATTCTTCCATCGACCGCGCATTTATGACTTACATTAATGTAAACAAAATTGATTTTAGTATAGACAACTATACATACATATTGCCGTTTTATCTTCAATCAACTACAACATGAAAGTATAAATAAAAATCTGTCGTAATTTGTAGCAAAGCAAATTTTAATAATAACAAATCGACATTAATCTACAATTGTAATAAATCTTGAATTTGTTCACAGTGATTTTTAAGACATTTTTGTACTGTATGCAACATTCCAATGATAACGTTTAATAACATGTTAAGGGTGTTCAGGTCATCTATTTTACAAACTATTCTCTCATGTAGTTCTTCAATATTATTTACTCATTGTTCAAAAGTTAGATTCTTTAAGTAAGGCTGTAAAAAAAAATCAAAACTATAAAAAGTGAACAATCCGACTTCTGAACTGATCTTTTGGAGGTGAAGCGGAAACACTTTAACAAAATGTTTTTTGTAAACTCTACATGCACGTGTTTGTGAAATTTTAGAACGGTAAATGTAAAACCAAACTTCATCGTTAAGAAGTCTTAAGCAAATATGTCTCTGATAAAAGTGTTGCAAAGCCATTGACAGTATTGAATATTTGCAGGATAATTGTCTCAATAAGTTGGTAAACTCTTTGCACACAGTAAGGATATAAATATCTTTCTTCAGTATGATGCGACAAGTCATTATATAAAGTTTAACTTGTTCGAGATGTGCTTTTAAGTTACATCCATGCTTTTGGTGTTATCTTTGTAAGTGGACCATTATATTGATTAAGCACCAATCCGTTCCCACAAAAAAATTTAGTCTTCTTGTAATTTAATTCTCCATCAACTTGGTGAGCTTATATTAAAATACTGTTGTCAATAAAAGACGAAGCTCTCACAAAAACGTAGAAACGATGAAGTTAGGTTATAAATTTGTGGTTGTGGTGCGTTCACAATAGCATTTCTTCTCTAGAATTATTAGAGTATATAATTTTATTAAAATTACAAAGTACGGTCGACGGAAAAGTTTTATAACTAACTCGTGAATTAAACGGTGATTAAAAATCTCTACATTATTTTGAAGATAGTAAACTTTCAACAGTTTTGTTGCTAACTTTATTAGGATATCAACTACTCTACCAACATAGCTTTAAACCAAAAAAAACCACTAGATCATATATTTATATTTATTTCTTGAAGTAAATTTTTGCGAAATAGAAAAATAGTATGAAAAACACGTGTCACAACTACTTTTTGTCGCACTCCGATATTGTAGACCTCCTTCGGTCGGTCTGCAAACTTTGTCTTCGTGCGACAAAAAAGGTTGTTGTGAAACTTGTTTTTCAATATACTATGGTACGATTTTGTAAAATGTAAAATAAAATAATTCAGCAACAACGATACTGGACTTTAATTGAGTGCGTACCGAATTTGTCGCGTAATCTAAGTTGTATTGTTTGGTGTACAGGTGATCTAAGACTAATTTTTTTTTGGGTAATCACCACTTATATGCTACCTTTCTGTTGGAAACTGTCCGGATCACATTTCAGGATATAGATAGGATCCCTTTTATATTCCGGTGACGCTTAGGGCTAATTAAATAATTTATCTACAATTGCAGTTTGGATTTTATATTACTTAGTTGTGTTTAGTGTTATCTTATTATAATCTAAATAAAGATCCAAAGAAATTACAAGGGCATACTCACATTCATAATATAGTACGTAAGAACAGAGCTAAACTATTTTTATCGTTTTTTTGTTACTTAAAGAAATTTACTCAAATGAACAGGGTGTACACGAATATTTTTGTTCCTTTTCTCTATTTTGCCTAGCACAAGACGCAAAAACGACTAAAAGAGAATTTATTAAACGAACCAAAAAAAAAACACCCTTCACAATTATCTTATTAGAGGAGCTTTCTTGTATAGTAGCCGTTAATGTGTGTATCGTTGATTTGGGGTTTAACGGACACGCACTGATTACCAAGGAACACCAGTCCCAAACAAAAATTTATGTGCAGCTTTAGCCGACTAAGATACTTTATTCCCAAAAGACAGTCATACAACGTTTTCGGATAAACGTTGAAAGTAAGGGTGACGTAGAGTTCTGCTTCTATTTTTATGGTTTCCTGACTCCCAGATTAAGTTTTTCTAATTGTATATATTTAGTTCTATTATTCATACAAAATATTTTTGTTTAAATAAAATAATAGCCATAAAGACTTCGAAGGCGGTGAAGCATCTAATTAAAGGTGCCACCAAAAAAAGATAAAAACCTTGCTAACAGGTCACCAGTCTTTATAATATCTTTTCGTAATCAGCCAACTCTTCATAACAAGGAAAACATATTCTACTTAAATGCCTTCAGATACAACGATACTGGACTTTAATTGAGTACGTACCGAATTTGTCGTGTAATCTAACGGCCTCAAACTATATAGTTTTGTGTACAGATGATGTAAGACTACCTACCTTTCTTTTAGCAACTGTCCGGATCACATTTCGCGATATAGATTAGATCCATTTTATATTCCGGTGTCGCTTACGGGCTAATTAAATAATTTATCAACAATTGCAATTTGGATTACATATTACTTATTTGTATTATTTTATTATAAACTAAGTTAAGATACAAACAAATTACAAGGGCGTACTCACATTCTTAATATAATACTACATCAGAACGGTGTTAAACCATTTATATCGTTTCTTTCGTTACTTAAAGAAATTTACGCAAATAAACAGGATGTACACGAATATTTTTTTTTCCTTTTCTCCGTCCTGCGATATATTTGCTGCTGTTGGGTTTGCTGCTAATTGGTTATTCCGAATTAGTTTTTCCGTCAACTTAAGGAACTTGGCCCATAATATAAAAATAAACGAATTTTTTTTTTGACTTTGTGATGTATGTAAAATAAGTTGCCTAGCACAAAGCGAAAAAACGACTAAAAGCAGATTCATTAGACGAACCAAAAAAATAAATTTTCGCAATTGGTCATCTTACTAGTGTACTATTGCCACGGCTTAGTTAGTTCAGCTGCAGAGAAGCCTTCTTGCATGGTAGACGTTTCATGCACTATATCTTTAATTTTGAGTTTCATGGACACGCATTGATTAGCGAGGAACACCGGTCCCAACCAAAAATTCCAAGTGACAGTCATACAACATTTTTGGATGAACGTTAAACGTGTGGGTGACATAGTGTTCTGATTCTATTTTTTTTGCCTCTCCTGACTCCCAGGGCTATTTTTTTTTAATGTATAGTTTTAGTTCTGTTATTCATACAAAATATTTTTTATTGTTTGAATAAATTAATAGCTATAAAGACAATTAAATACATTATTTAATTTATATTTTAATGATAACCATAAACAACACTAACATTAGTTACAATGCAATTGGCTTCAAAATAAGATATTCAAACATATGCAACATATCAGCATTAAGAGTAAAACAATGGCTTCGTACAAAACTCCACATTGTCCCGATACAAACAAAAGTGCAAAAACGTATGGAAATTGTAAAAAAACTGATATGTTGTAGAAAAAAGAACATTTTAATAAGTGTGTTTAAAAATATAAAGTAATTTATTATTAACCTTAAAATTCGGAAAGTATTGTGAAGCTAGACCAGTGGAGTAACAAGTCTCAGTCAATTGTGAAATAATTAATTAAGGTTTTAGTCTTGGATTAAAAAAAAATTCTTCTCGATAAAGAGAACTTTACTAGGCTACTAAAACGAATAATTCAGTCGTTTATTTATTTATTTAATGTAAATGGTAACTGTCGTGTTATATTAATGTTGTATAATTATGTGCAATTGTAAATGTAGTGTTTTGTGTTGAAATGTTTTGATCTATGATACGTAATCTTAATTTTTATGGTTCATCCAACCACGAATGTTATTTGTTTTAGTAGCAACCTACCCCTGAAGATGCTTTAAAATCAGAGCAAAAGCTTGGTAATAAAAATCTATTAATCAAAGAAATTTTTTTTTTGAATCCAAGACTAAAAAGCAGCAAAAATGAATTATTTGACTTGTCATAATTATATCATTGGAATCAGAAAAAATTACCAAATTTTTAACTTCAAAGCGAACTACTTATTCCTTATAAAAAATTATATCTTTAATTTAAAGGTATATAATCGAAACCGACTACTCCACTAAATTCTAATTAAAAAAGTGTCTGAAGAACGTCAAAATTATTTCTATTAATTTTTACAGACGAGATATAGCCAAAAAACGAAAACTCGAAAAATCCAACTTTTGTCAATAACTCAAAAACAAAAGATGATAATAATTTTTTCATATCTGTTATAGTTAAAGAGAATCCCTATTAAAACATCAAATTTTACCACCCTGTATAATACCTTAATTATTCAACAATTTACCGCTAGCATTATGCATTATGTGCAAGGTCATCAGCAATAGTCTAAGGTCATAGATAAAGATAATGGGGTGCAATAAAATCTTATTTTCTACTTCATCATCGCCTCTTAAATTTGCTGAATGTTAGAAAATATCGTTCTCAGCAAAGTCTGCATTAAGTATATAATCCATTTTTAGAAAAGTCGATAAAACTGGAAAAAAACTCAATCAAATTCTACAGCAAATAATTTTTTAAAATCAGATTTGAATTTTATTGAACGTTGGTAACTAGTACAAATACATTAGAATAATTATCAAATTTTGTAATAAACAGAAATACAAAGAATAAATTATAACTTTCAATCGAACTAATACTAAATATATTTTTTATTTAAAAAACTTAATTATAGTTTCTTCTTGTTAATATTTGAAAGTCACCATCAGAAGTAAGTTATTACAGAATGAGAAATTATGACATTAATCAATCACAAGTTGCTAATCATATGACAATATGAAAGGAATATTATTTGAATTATAGGCAAATCTGATGCACTTGAAGGACTTTTAGCTACAATGGAGAATTGTTGTCAGACAGAGAAAATCAAAACAAAAAATCAGGTAAATAAGCTTGCTAGGGCCTTTGTAATTTCCAACATGATCTTTTAGAGTAAACGTCCTTTCTGTCAATAATAAAAAGACTAACTAAGAGCTAGTGTACTCAAGAAATGTTTAGATTCATTTTGTTACTACGTGTTAAGAAGTCGTAATCGCGCAAGCAATTTTTGTTTGAAACGTATTCTACGTTCGTTGATATTCAGAGCTACTAGTACGGAGCAAGGTTTCTACCAGTTCTATTCGTTCTTTTGTGGATTTATCCTGAAGAGGGTAACGTGCATTAAAACCAATTTTGCAATATATTCTGCCGATAGCGTAGCGAATTGTGTCAAACTGTAAACCGTTCTCACATATCAATATTTTCGGAAAACCTTAGACTAAAAATACCTTGTCCTCTAAAATACTAACAATTTTGATGTAACAATTCTTGGAAGAGACAAAAAAAACTAATTTACCAAAGTAATCGGACACTATTAAAATATATTGATGGCCTTTCGATGATATAAGTAGAAGTCCTATCAAATCCATAAAGATTTCTGTACATCCCAGTTTGGCAAACATAATTCCCAAACGGTTACTTATAGTAGGAAATAGACTTGAGTACGTCATTTTGATCATGTGTGTGTTTGGCACAATCTACTGTGAGTTTTAAAACCTCCCATGTGACTAAATGTAAAAGATTTTATGTGCGACTTTGATTAAACCTCTGGGTTGGTTCTTAGGGATTACTTGCTTTTATCTCGCGATATTTCTTCCAAAAACTAAAAACAATGCCTATCGCACACTTGAGTCCATTCGATTTTGGTACCTTTCTTCAAAAGATATGTTATCGGACAATAATATTAGAATAATTAAGTATAAATTTTCAATACCAAGAGAATGTTTGGGTATCTGTAATATGGCTTTAAAAAAAGCATCTACATGTAGTAGACATTTCATTTCCAGTCTACACAAATTACATTTTTTCTTATTTGACCTTTAATCCTGCTTCAAACGATCAACAAAATACATGTTCCAGAATTTGCATTTATTCTTCAAATGTTGCAGTAACGATAATGACATCACCCAGGTAAACAAATTTGTTGAGGTCTGAATCTCCGCTGATTATTAAATTCATCACTCTCTGTCATGTGACGGGTGAGTTGTGCAGCCCAAATGGCATGTGCGTAAATCTCCCCGGCACTGTAAATGTTGTATACTTTAAGATTATTATAACTGAATATGAACTCTTAAAAATTTACAAACACATAAATAATATATTTCTAGTAAATGTTACATATAGTGAGAACGTAACCAATGTCACCTGAACTTATAATATACCACTAAAAAGATGAAATAAAAGCAGATGAGAATGCTACGAGAATGCCGAAAGCAGACGTGCCACTGTGTATGACATACGACGAATGTTTGGTTGTCTCTTGAAAACGACAAAAAAAATATTTGAATTAAATTTTGAGCCTTTGGGGATCAACCCTGCTTGGTTGAAAACTTATTTGTTACATAATTTTAGTTTCAAAAAATCAAGGGTACTCTTGAAATTTTCAAAAACGGTTTTTTTGCACAACAGTAAACTGCTCTTTGAGGACCAGATACGCACCAATGTTATTAAGAAAAGTTGTTCAGAATGAAAAACTGAGTAAACCTGCCAAATTTCGAAATCGGGGGACACACTGTATATAGTATTTTAATGATCCAAATAAAAGAAAGACATCCCATAGTTAATCTATTTTTGCATATTTTTAAAACAAAAATTATAAAATATTAAATCCAATTCGGGCAATTAAAAAATGTTGATCATATTTTTTCAAAGTTTTTTATAATTGAACTATTATTTAAAAAAGATAAATAATTTTACACTAAATAATATTTCAAATATAAAAGTAGAATGACCTAAAAAACATCATTAGTGCATACATTACATTTTCTTTTAATTTGTTTAAATAAATTAGTATAATTGGTTTAAACGAATTATTTTAACGACAATTTCAATGAAATTTCCACATTAATTTCATCAATAAAAAGCACTTATTTGTCTGTATAGAAGGGGGGAAGTTTTTGGTTTGTAACTGAAGCCCATACATCTTGATTTTCAAAAAAATTTTATCAATAATGCTAATTTGTATTAATCTATAACTATAAAAATTATTAAAATATCAAACAAAATTTTTTTTTGAAAGTTGTAGCTTCAGATTTTAGTTATAACTTTTATTCAAAAAAGAGTTCCGTTAAAAAGACCTTCACTGCACTTGCACAATTAGATCCATTAAAAACCCGCTTTACCTTTGTATCAAATGTAGATATTTGAAGTTGTAGCTTAAGTACGTAGCAACAACTTTTGTTGCAGATTTAAGTTATAATAAAAAATAAAACTAGAGTAAATAGCTAACCAGGTCACTTTACTTATTTATTTATTTATTTCTTTTTAACCTTCTGTAATGTTTACACACTTAGTTAATATTATTACATATGAACACTAAGGTGGGTAAAGGTTGGCATGTTTAGGTTTTTAGTGGTTTTCTTAAACCTTGAATCAAATACTTTGCCAAGATGAACCAATCCACAAATGCACACGGTTTTGTCACCACACTATTACATACACAATTACATCATAATACAATATTTAAAATGTACCTAAGTGAAATGCATGTCTTGCGATATCTCGTCTATAAAGAACACGGACAAATAGTATAAACTAAGAAATGTCAACAGTTAACTGTAACGACTGTTTTTAAGCATTTCAAGTTATCGCTCCTGATGACGATAATGCATTTTAAACATTTACAGTCGTTACAGTTAACTGTTGGCATTTCTTAGTTGAAAATGTAATATTCAAATAATAAATAACGTGGAGGAAGTTTACTTTATTACGAGTAATAGTACTACAGTTCAACTATCTAAATTTCAAATTTCATTCATTGCCTAATGTCTCTAGAAAATTTTGTGTATATTGAATGGAATATAAAGATAATCCAACATTGTCAAATAAAATGCTATTCATTTCAATATAAATAAGGAACACCACACAATATCAATGTATGATATAGTTTAAATATTACTATCGTTTCGATTAATTTGATTTACTTTGACTTACCACAAAGTTCTACTATTACAGTGACTTTACCAACCGACTAACAAAATTGATCATTTGATTTGGGAACACAAGTGTTAGATTTTTCTAACCAAAACCTTAAGTTTTTCAGAATTCAATTCACGAAGTTTATCTTTTAATTTTTTACTTGACCAGGCGCCATCTTCAAAGAGCTCTAGCTCCTTAGGAAGCATTTTCGGACTAGGTGAATTGGGTTAAATTGTCTTAAAATTATCTGAGGAATCTCCGGTCTTCGTTTGTCAGGAGAGTTTCTGGACACCCTGTATAATCATGTATGGCCGTATTTTTGCGGTATTAACGACAGCTTCAATACTTATTAATTTACTTGTCTTTAATCTGTATGTTAAAAATACATACTGTCACCTTCTTTTGGTGAAGGATTGTTTTTTTTTGTACGCATAAATAAATTTTGATTAGTAAAAGCTCTTTGGAATAGAGATGCGTTAATGTTTCGAAATGTTTCCGTTACGCTTCAATGCACGTGTGCTCAGGGTCAAGATTCTTGGAAAATGTTTTTGGTCATTTGATATTTTTCGTAATTCAGAGTTATAAAGTATATTATCGTCACGTTCAAGCAATTAGAGTTTTCAGAAAATGCTTATTTCATAGATCTCACACTTCGAGTTCTTTGAATTCAACTTCACATGTCGCATCTAGTTTTGCTGGATCAAGGGTTTCTTTGTTTTCTTCTAGGAATTACAGTCGGTGTTGGCCGACGTTATCAGTTAATTTAACGATATGTTTGTTTAAAAGAGAAATAACACACGGCTTTGCGCCCACGGTCTAAATTCTAGGTAAGCGGTTTCGTTACCCGATGTTAGTTTTTAGTTCTTGAGTAGACTCCAAACCAATAAGATGTTTGGTTATTAGTTAGTCAGAACTCAAGTGTCGTAAATCATGTGCGTGAACTTAAAATAAAAATTAAGTAAACAGTAACCAGAAAGGAACTTTTTTTTGCCGCCCTTAAAAGAATACCGATCGAATATGTGGTAGATTCGATAATCCCGTATTACGGATAAGTGCCAACTCTGAAGCGCGCAAATTTTACTTTACGGGAGCAGTACTGCAAGTAAACGACTTCGTAGGATTAAGAAATGTGTTTCTATTGAAAATACTCTTGTGTTAAGGATTAAATACGCTGGTAATAGATTAGAAGAAAAAAGACAATTAACGTAAGTACTTTTCGTTCCTTCAGAAGCTTCCGCGATGGTTAAATTCGTGTGCGTGAACTTAAATTAGGGTAGGTCGCGTAAAGTAGGTTAAGTTGTGTAATAAGTTGTTGGCGGTTCTACTTTTATGGACCCTATTATGTAGTAGATTTAGGCGCCCGTTAGCGGCAGGAATGTTAGTATTATAGGTAACGTATACAAATAGGTCTAAAACCCCGCAAGTGTTTGCTTTTCTCCCTTTTCTTTAGTGAGCATTTGTCTAAACAATTAAAAGATTAGGGTGGCGCCTGACAACACCGACTGTGACCTAATGTAAGGACCTTTAATCTTCAAAGGGTGAGTGAAAGACAAACCCTAACTCATTGTAAACGCACCTTTAGAAAGTACCGTCTTGTGAACTCACCACAGTTTTTTAATTGTATAACATAACCTAACTTAATTGTTTCTACTTTTTGTAAGTTTTTGTATTTGATTATTCTTTGCCTTTTCGTCTTTTGTATGGTTATTTGACAACAGTATTTTAATTAAGGTTGCGTCAAAATCCAATAGTTTTCATCACAGCAAAACAAAGTGTATAAATCTTTTTTGTGAGAACGGATTGGTGCTTATTCAAAATAGTGATGTACCTACAAAGACCGAACCAGAAATGGTTGACAATGTTTGATAAATAATACAAGAAACCCAAGTACATTTCTACGTTGCCTGTACACAAATTAAACTTAAGATATTTATTCATATCGCTATTCTGTATTCCAGCTTAAGATTCATTAACGATGAAGCTTGTTTTCACCTTAAGGCTGGCATTTACTCTCAGGCATATACTTCATTTTGTGCACAATTTGTTCCAATTTTTAGAAGTTAGTTTGAAAGTGGTAATTGCGGACGACTTTATTTCTTTATTACTAATGTTTGATCTAACTACTGACAGAGTGTTTTTATTAAATTTATAAAAGGTAACTGTTTGTGATCCAAAAAGTATGAGTCTATTTTACTATAAATATTTACGAATAGTGTTTTTAAATATAAGAATATTGCAAACATCTCGATGTGAATAGATAGATATAAGTAATATCTTGTAAACAACGTGTCGACATTTTTTTTTAAAACATTAATTTTCGTAATATAATGGAACTAAATTTTTTCAAAATCCGTAAAATTACCATATTTAATTTAAAACTAGGCAACAAACATTGCACTAAGCTTGCTACCTGTGATTTTACACAAACTTACCTGTTCACTAACCAAACAATAGACAAGGGGTTACATAGGATTAGAAGTGAGTATTTATTCGAATGTCGTAAAAAATGTTTTTGACAGATTTGTTTTTAAATGACTTAGACAACTAAACATACACGCAATTTAAATTTTGTTTAGGTAAATGCCAGCCTTAATGTTATCTCACACAACATGCTCATGTAGAGTTTATAAAAAAAAATATTTTTAAAGTGGTTCTACTACACCTCCAAAAGATATTTTTAGGAGTCGGAATGCTTATCAGGCCGTTCCTTTTTTATAGTTTTTATTTTCTTTTACAACCCTGCTTGAAGAATTTAACTTTTGAACAATGAGTAAACAATATTGAAGAAGTGTGTGAGACAATAGTTTGTAAAATAGATGAGCTAAACATCGTTAAATGTTATTATGTGTTATCATCGAAATGTTGTATACAGTACAAAAATGTCTCAAAGTTTGTGTGAACAAATTGAAGATTTATTACAACTGTAAATTAATGTTGATTCGTTATGATTAAAATTTGCTTTGCTACAAATTATGACAGACTTTTTATTTACGTTTTCATATTGTAGTTGAATGACAGATAAAATTTAGGTATACACCTGTATGCTTAGTTGCCTATACTCAAATCGTTCATTAATAGAAAATCGTTTATTAATAGGGGTCATTAATGAACAATTTTGTTTACGTTAATGTAAGTCATAAATGCACGGTTAACGGAAAAAAATTTAATTAAACTTTCGAGATATATTTATTATAAGTATGGGTTTTTTAATAAGAGAGGAACTCCTTTAATTTTTCATTCAATTTTAGTTCGTCGTTTATTTATATAATTTTAATCTATGGACGTGTATTGTTTAATTTTAATTGTGTCGATATTGATAGTTACCTGGATCCACGTTACTCTAGTCAGGTACTCTACCAAATTATTAGTTAGACGCCTTAAAAAAGACAGAACTTTCCTGTCGAAACGTTGGCGAAAATAACTCTCATGGTGTGTACTTTAACACCCGCATAAACTCCTGCAGAAGGCTCAACTTAGTTATGGATTTTTTTATGTACTATATTTGTTAAGTAAGTAAGTAAGTTATTTTAAATTTTATGTTATGTTCCTTTGCGTACCCTGCGAAAGGTTTGGGCAATCTCATTTATATTAAATTAGTTTTACTTTCATCTACCCACGTTTACGGTTATACATGCACATAATTAAGGTCCAATAAAAGACTGTAACAATTATTTCCTACAAACTGTCGGTTGGAAAATTCATTAACATTACGAGGTTCGTCTACAGCTAACAATTTTAGTTCAGTTACAGCATAAAATCACAAACGGGAAAACTATGAAATGACCTTGTTTTGAATAAGAAAAAAATAATTGCAGGAAAAAAATTAAGCATTAACTCAATAACTTGAATACTTGCTCAATCATGAAAAGTTACATAAATAATAAAAAAATAAACAACTTTAACATGAGTTAAAACGAAACTTTACTTTTAAAGTTGCCTAAATATCAAATTGATTTTTTCTGTAATGCGAAAACTTGAATTGACTGAGGAATAAGTACAAAACGAAGTTGGGTACAGCTTTACTATTCTTTTAGAGTAAACCTATATTTCTTTTTGGCATCTACTGAAAGGTGACTAATTTGTTTTATTCATCAATAAATGTACTTTACAATGAATACTTCTTTTTTGTTGTATTATCATTACAAATCTTTTAGTACATAACAATAAAGATTTGAAATTCATCTAGTGAGTATAATTCATCAATATTTCACAAGGTTACTCAATTAATGTTTGGGTAATATATAGTTGTTTTCTTGCATCTTGTTAGAAGCTAACTTTTGACATCTATCTAAGGTAAATTAGCAAAGTTTCTGCACCTATCATGTTATAGTTGATAACATAATTGATGTAAAAATCTTAACTGAGATTGTTTACGACGTTGTCTTAAGTTTACTGTATTTACCATAATTTACTATACACCTACACTAGAAGTACTTAATTAACAATGTTTAGAATTTAAAACTGTTAACAAAAGCAGTTATATTGTTAATGTTTCCGAATTTTTGTGATTAAAATGATTGACATAAAGATTGCACATTTTATTTCATCAATTGTAAAGCAATTTATCTGTTACTAGGTATGTAGTGTACACGGCTCACAATATAAATTAGTTTTTGTGACATCAATTAACTGTAATTTCAAACTCAAATTTAAATATTATTACAAATTTAAAAGCAGCAGCGAAAAAAATAATGAATAAACTAAAGCAAAATATTTGATACTATTTTCCTCAGAAAAGTTCAACCAATTGTATTAATAGATATGTATTACGAAAATTACTAGCAACAAAAAATATCATCGACTATTCAACTCGTCTATGAAAAAGAAATTGTGTAGGCGATTTTTAGTAACATACACAAACCATCTAAAATTTATTTTTGATTAAAGGTACAATTATTAACCGTAAAATTACTACATTGTTTAAAGAAAGTTTCAGAGAGTTGAATACCATCACCCATTGAAAAATTGGTTCTATTAGTACTCGTAATTGTACTGGTGTATGGTCCTATTTTATCAACAAAATGATACTGACTTGCCTCATTTAACCAATTCTTTAACTCTAAGATTAGGCGAGATCCCAATACTGTCGTACTTCAGACACACTGTAGGTCTGCTGTCGCATATAATAGGGGTCGCTGATTACGAAGATAATAGTTTAAAACTTGTACAAACCACCTGAGGCTCAGGACGATACAACTGTATAGCTCATATACAGGGTTTTCACTGAATTTGAAGATAAAACTCGACCCGACGCACCTGAGGGAATGGCGTCCTGGGCGCTAGTTGGTCTACTGGAATCTCGTTTAATTCGTTGACAAAAGTTACCAAATTTGTTACTCAGCGGTTTTCTGGGTCGCTGATCACGAAAATAATAGTTAAAAACTGGTACAGACCACCTAGGGCTCAGGACGGCAGGACTGTATGGCTCATCTCATCTTTCAGCAAAATTCGTCTCAAAATGTACAGAAAAATTTTACGAGTACGATAACATATTAAAAATAATAAAAAAATAACAATAATATTTGGTTCATTTATTATAATTGTGATAACATATTTTCAAAAATCATGAAGTTTCTCTTAAGTGGCAGAACGATATGAATGAATCGGAATTAGAATTCGATGGAAATAGTTATTTACGAACCAAGTTCGGGAAGAACTTTTTCCTACATGTGCGTATTTAAAGCATCGAGAGAACAAAGTGAACGAGTGCTTTAATAGCGCATATGCTAAAATAATCTTCCCGCAAGAGGTTTGTACAATATTTTTTGTACTGAACAAATATTCCGTTAATAAATATTAGCAACTATTTTACATTAATGTCAAATTTTAATATAGTTAGCAGAGTGCTATGAGTTGACGTTTTTAGTTGAGTAATTTACATAACGGATAGATGGCACTATAAATTTTTAATAACTTTTTGTAAATTTTTAAGGTTAATTCTTGTTTTTATTAACAAAATCATTAGGAAAATGATTTTTACCAACTAAAAATTATATTTGGATTATGATGTTATTATTTCAATGTCTGTGAATGTCAGGGTTTTTATAATTTTTCCCAAACTGATATGAAATGTCATTTCCCAAGCGGCGAGTACAAAAAAAACTATTCCAACTAATTATGATACGAAATATACAAAAGATTAGTAAATAAAAAATCAATTTTTATATTTTAATCTTTAATTTTATTCATGTAAATCTACAAATTCTTTAGGGTTCTCATCGCTATTAACGGTCTCAACATTCGAGCAGTATGAGCCCATACAGTTTTTGCATGCAATGCTACAAACCAACCCGTACTTTCGACAACTGCATGCGTTGCCGCAATCACTTTTGCAGCCCCCAAAAACTAGCTCCTATAATTTCTTTTGTTATGCACAAATGCAATTTTATCGTTATAATAAACTTCAATGGGGAACAAATTTTATAAATAAGATTTGAAAGCGAATGCAAAAGATCGCATCTCAATCCGTGTTACTGTACAGTTTTAGAAGGTTCAGTATTAGGTTTCTTCGACTAAAACTCTTCAATAAGGTTATTAACATTTTATTTATTTATTTTTTCGTATGGTACATTTTAATGATTATATTGTAAGGTAAATGTTATGTATGGTGTCCCAGAAGATCAGTATAAACTTGTATGTATAGTATACTGACAAAATCGTGTACAATTGTGGATTGATTTGTCTTGGCAAAGCATTTGCTTTAAGGTTTAGGAAAACAACTAAAACCTAAACATGCCAACCCTTGCGCACCTTAGTATTTATATGAAATAATATTGATTAAGTGTAAACATTATAGAAGGTAAATAAGAACATAAAATATAACAGTACAGTCATTGCATGATGACATATAATGGACCGGTCACAAAGCGCCAGTCACAACAGCAAATAGTAGATTAAAGAAATAGCAAACAAAATAACGGAAAACAAATAATCAGAGCAGAGAATACAAAATACTGCTTCTTCAGATGTCCTTTAAATTAGTAAGCCATAATATAGCTTTGTTATAAATTATGAATATTTACAAACCCTTCTTTAAACATTTTGTTAATTGACAATCCTTCACAATATGTGAAACTGTCCCTGGTTCGATCCACAGTCACAATTTAGATTAGAAATCACATTTCATTTAACCAACATAGAGTTACATTTTGAATGGCCTGTTCTAATGCCATTTACTTTTGACCAAATGTTCTTTTTTTGATCAAAGCACGGGACTTCTATTATTGGATCATCAATGAGATGTTAATTGAAAAAATGAATTCTAGACATAATTTTTTCCACTCTTCAACTTTAGGAAAAACCGTATTAAATTGTCTTCCGATAATACAGGACTTCGAGATTTAAGCTGGAGGGTTCTCAGTATAATTCCAAGTTGGTAAATTTTTGTTATGTTGGCATTTATCCCATTCTCGTTTTAACGCAGCTTTTCGTCAAATGTTCGATGGAGTAATATTACAAAAAACAGGAAGACAATTGCGATCAACTGGGCATCAATTTTATGTGTGAAAACTATTTAACCAGAGAGGAGCACGATATTCTCCTGTAGAATAAACTAATGGCAATGCAGCTGTACAAATTGTTTTTGCACCTGCTACCCAAGTTGTTCTAGCTAATTTTTGAATGACATTATTTCTCGTTTTTATTTTTATTTTCAAGTGCGGGTGTGTAGAAGATTTTTTTTTTAATTGCCACGACTTTATATTTCTTTAAATCTGTTGACAACTTACCTGTATTATAAGTATTATTAAAAGGCATAAATATTCACTTCAAAGAATAATTATTCAATTTTTTCAGAAATTCTAGATCTATTCCATCAATACCGCCAGCTTTCTTTGATTTTGCTTTTTTAATGCATGTTTTAGATTTTCTACAGTAAAGGTCTGGATATCTCTTTTTGAGATAGGTTTCTTTTTTTAGACACTTTTTCATAATAGTTGTAGAATAGACTCTTCAATGAGGACGGGCATCAAAAACCACTAAGGCGTTTTTATGGATTTTATGATTTATTCACTCGAAAACAATTTCATTACAATTTAGGTAAACTTAATAATTTTTCTACACATCACAAACAATAATTAAATAAAAATTAGAAATTTTTTTCTCCAACAGTTGATAAGGATACTTACAAAAAGAATAAATGGTCCGTCACATAAATAGTATGAAGACAAAAACATAAAATTAAAAATATAATAACAAGAATAAATTAACATGTACTTAAATAAAAAATTATATGTATATATAAAAACACACAATGTATTCGACGAACAAACGTAAAATATTACACGAATGAGTATCCGTGTTATAATTTACGTTGTTAGAATGTTTTATGATGTATATCATCTCTGCAACTAAGCATTTTTTACAATTGTATTCCACATTTAAAGTAGGAGGATTGCAAGCGCAGATTCTAGTTTTTGATTTTGCAGTCTAATTTATGATTCCTTATTCTATTATAAATTTTTTGTTTTGTTTGACCCACATAGCATTTGTTGCAGTTGAGACAATCAATTTTGTAGATGACATTATGTTTGTCGAAGAAGTCTGTCTTGTCTTTGAGTTGTGTATAAATTATGTTGTAGATAGTATTTGCATTGTATGTAATTATATGTATGTTAGTTGTTTTAAGGACTGGAATAACGAATTTTGTTAATCCAGGTACATTGATAAATTTATTATAGGTGATTAGAGAAGGTTAAAGTCTGTATACTATTGGCGCAGAGTAATAAATCATAATTGCTTGAAATAATTCTTTATTTTCTTGTGAAAGCGGTACTTCTACGGTTAAGTAAAACCAATAAATTCTAACAAAAATACGATCATTGTGCCGCTCTTGCAGCATATCGACCCATCTAGGGTCTGAGAACAATAGTTTAATCTGTGCAAACACGTTGCCATCAGCCCAGGTACTGACGAAACTAGAATCATAGCCGTAGATGTGGGTATTATACCAAGATACAAAAATAATGGTATATAATACGTAAGAAGTAAAATTTGTAATGTGATCTACTATACAAATAAAATAAATAACATATAAATAATATATGACATAAATATAAAATAAAATAGTAATGCAGATATCGTCAGTACATTTATTACAATTACAATTAATTTGCGGGGACCGATTTTAGGCATCAAAGTAAATTGGTTCAATTATAAAATTATGTGGTTGTCATGGAAACTTATCAAAATGAATAGATAAAAGTAACAGGCATAAAAATGTTCATTTAAATAACAAGACATTAGTAGGTAAAATAGGTATATTTAAAAATAACTGACAATACTCACTCATGGTTACAATAAATAGTGTTTAGAGAGTAGAACACTGTTTCAGGCACATTACGCTTGGTCATTTAACTTTCTTCCTCGTCTGAAATTTCCATTTCGGAATCAGAATCGCTGTCTTGTGTGTTTACTGATATAATAATTGGCTCCAATGTTATCTCTACTAAATTATCCAGTTGCCAACATTTGTCTTCTTCTTTAACGACATGAGATACACAGTTCTTCCATCTTTCAGGTGTTACTTTGTTTAATGCATTTTCCAGAAGTTTTTCACGTCGTCGAGTTTAAAAGTGGTATTGTTACGAGTGACGTCACCTTTACTTGAGCCCAAACCAACTCTATAGGATTCAGCTCACAATAGTAAGGTGGTAAACGCAGTACTTCAATGCTCCGATTCTTTGCCATTTCGTCAATAACATGACGTATATACTTATTCTTATGAACTTTAACAATATCCAATAATTCTCTTTTCACCATGTCATCCTCAAAAAGTTATATTCTTAACAGATAACCAATCTATAATTTCTGCTTTCCTCCAAGCGCTGGTAGGTAAATTTTCGTATCTTCGTGAGTGGTAGCTGGCGTTGTCCATAACTATTATAGATCCTTGGGGTATCAAATCTAGCATCTACTCAAAATATTCTTCAAACACATTAGCATTCATGTCTTCGTGGTAGTCGCCAGTTTTCTTTGATTCGAATTCTAACAAACCACCATCTACAAAGCCATCTTCATTGCCAATATGAGTAATAATTAACCGTGTTCCTTTCTCAGAAGGCGGTCGAAATCCTGTCGATAGCCCTTCTATAAATCCTTGTCGAGCACTCGTAACGGTATTATCATGCCATGTTTTTTTACGGTATATCCTGCATTGATCCAGGTTTCATCCAAATAGAATATACGCCTGCCTTCACGCCTATATTTTCTTATTTCCCGAAGATAATTTCTCCTCCATGTAATAATCTCTTGTTTTTCAATTAAAACGGATCTTCTATTTATCTTCTCCCAAGTAAACTTCAACTTGCGAAGAAGTTTCCACAGTGTTCTACGACTCATTTGGGGTAGATTTTCATCCTCATTTACTGCTAGTAAAATCTTATCGATTGTAGGAATCTCTTTTCGTAAGTAGAACGAGTGAACCTTTCTACGGACAGAATTCCTCATTGCATCATCTAATTCCATCGGGCGCCGACCAGGAGATGGAAGTGGGTGAAGCATCCAAATTTTTCTTTCCTCACTAGTTTATAAATGGTGGATTTTGATATTCCCGTCATTGCAGAACATAATCCTACAATATCATCGACACTTTTTGCAGGGTGTTGACATCGAACAGCGTCATGCACATTTAAAATTATAATTTTTTCATTAGCAGATAACGCACCACTTTTAACACGTTTTGCTGGTGAAAAGTTTTCCATTTCAAAATTATTTGCACTAACACACAAACAAACAAACAAGCCGATTCATTGCTAATAACAAACTAAACATATTTTTCATTTAGAAAGTATACGAAGCCCTTCGGTCAAACAACTAATTATCTGTAATCTTTCGCAGAAATTACAACCCGTCTGCCGTAATGACTGCGCTAACGACCCCACTTTACCTGATGATAGATAATCAACACACATTTTGACGCTAAAGAATAATTGTTTTAAAATTACTTTATTTAGCTATATCGATTCTTAATTGTAATAATAAGAAACAAACCACATAATAGTAAATAATTTTTTGAAATATTCCACAGTTTAATAAGATACAAATAGATTCATAACTTTTGTAAAACTCAGTATACGTACCTATATAAAATTAAAATTTAAAATAGACAAATTGAGAAACGACACATTTGTCATTTATCGATTTTAGAGTTTAATTTTATATTCAAATGCTGTGTTTTACAAAAGTTTTATATCTATTTATATTTTATTAAACGGTGGAATATTGCTGAATTAAATTATTTATTATGAAAAATAGATTCCACAAAGTAAGGATTGAAACAATAAAAGAAACCACATAATAATTCATATCAAGGTAGATTTTACTATTATAATATATTTACCTACTAAAAATATGATTTTCCAAACGTATCAGGTACCTACGCCACTGCAATACGGGAGATTCGATAATTCTGACAGGTTTATTACTCCGCGCCAATAGTATACTGAGTATAGTACGTAATTGTGCATTAGCTTTATAGTTTATGTTGTTTAAATTCTGTTAATAATATTATTGGGATAATTATTATTTTTTAGTACCTACCTTCTTAAGAGGGGCATTTAAATAATTTGTAAAAAACATGCACCTACTAATATCAATTGATTTTCAAAACAAGCTTAGTTACAGTCAAAACGGTAAACAGTAATTGAAGTAGAAGGTTTCAAAAAGGTAATCCCATTTTTGATTCATCAAATGTATATAATTACTGATTTATCAACAATTGAAAAACAATAACAATTCAAAATTTATCATTACCGATAACCACTAAAACATAAGAAACCCGTGGTAAGTTCCAATATTTCGAATCCTTAAATATGACTTATGTCAAGTGTTTTGTTTGAATTAACAATAAACTTTTCTGTTAACATTTATTAATTGAAGTTCAGCAGTATTGGCAAAGATGGCGCAACAAATGTGTAACTAATACATAAGCGATAGTTAATGTGCAGCGTTGCCACAATTGTATAATTTTGACTTATAAATTATAGAAAATAAACACAAAAGACAAGTTTGAGTGCTCATGTTCATTCCCCATTTTTAAGATTTATTCGGGAGTTGATAATAAGTATGTAACTAATAGCTGAATTGTATTTCGCATATTCGCGTGTATAACTTGCAACACCGCCACATGTAAATGTGTAAAACACCTTATTGAAGACAGTGCCTTCTGTCTAGACTTCTTTATAAAAATTTATTAATTTAGGAACTATAATGCGTTACTAACGCCATCCGTGGATGTTACGAGTTTGACATTTTCTGATGCCCCACTTTTGAGTACGGAATTTACGACTGCTTAATTTTATTATTTTGTTTTATTATTATAGTCCTGTTGGATGCAATAGTCTAAGTGTATCAGTCTGTCTGTAAAGTGTTAGTATTCTGGTCTTTGATCAACCTACCTCACATCTAAGAATGGTAAAGTTTATTTATTTAAGTGCATGTTAATTTGTTGTTGTTATTACATTTTTAACTTTATTGTTGGTGTCTACAGACTATTTATGTGACGGACCATTTATTGTTTTTGTAAGTATCCTTGTCAACTGTTGGAAAAAAAAATTCTAATTTTTATTTAATTATTGTATATGCGGTGTAAAAAAATTATTAATTTTACCTAAATTGTAATGTGATTGTTTTCGGTTCAATAAATCAGAGGCCTGAAGAAGCGTACATAGTTGAACAAAACGTCGCCATAAAAGCGCTTTAATGGTTTTTTGATGCTCCTCCTCATTGAACAGTCCATTTCACAACTATTAATAACAGTAAGGAGAAAATAATCATCTTTGAGTAACACTTTCTTATCTTTGTGATAATCAATTTCTGAACTTTTATTGAGTCAAACATTAACTAATCGAGAAGGAATAAAATTTGGAAACATTTTTGTATTTGTTTTAGCATATTGATTGTAGAACCTAATTTATTTAAAAGTTTCGGCTTCTAAGACTTGTACAAAATCCATATTTTCCATTATTTAGATATGACAGTACAGCATTCCCAGTTTTTTCATTTGAATTTTCTAGATATGATTTGTACGATCTGTTTGTTTCACTCAACCAACTTGGGACATATTCTTTTCAAAAACCACATGGATTAGATTTATTTGCTGCATATGTAACAGCACCTACAAACCCAAAACAATTATCAGAAACCGGTGATATCCATTAAGAATAGAATTAAGAGATGCCTTAGCTTCTTCAAAATTTCGTCTAAGTTCTCCTAAACATTCTATAAACGGAATTTAAACTCGAATTTATATTAAAGAAGGTCTATGTTGACTTCTTAGAAAATCATTTAATGTCAACCATATGTTTGATTGTAATGGAACCATGTCACGATTTATTGATACTAAACACAGGTCCGGGCTGTAATCATTTTGCCACCGACCGCAGTGAAATGTTTTGATGTCTTTTAGGTCGTATACTAAATGTATGTTTTGAAACTCAATCCACGTTTCTAAACTTATTCCATTGATTTAACAAAAATTTTAAATTATAAGAAATAATAAAATCTAATTCTTACAAATACAATATAATCATGAATAGCGTTACGTGCACAATTTTGCGATATTTATACCTCGTTACAATCTTATTTAATTTTCAATACACAAATTTTATATGCTAACTTAACTAACCTAGTAACTATTCCACGTGTGCTTGTACGTGCAATCTTGTGCGGATCTTCGGTAATGACCTCTCAAAACTTGACTGCTTCCTAAACTTTTCTTACCGTTTCATTTTGTCTTCAGACATTTACACTACTTCGCAGGCTAACAACAATTTGCAGCGTTTTTGTTAATGACTGGCTTAACGAACCACAACCTACAACACTTCTTTCACTGATAGGCAAACAACATTTCACATTAATTGTTTCTTGCCCGAACCCCAAGTTACAGTCCATCGTTCTTTACTGCTCGAGGCGTCTTCCTCTTCCCCCTTTACGCACAAAATTCAATATACATATTCCTTACATACTAGATATATCCTTTCTATCTTACTATTAGACCTTATACCTATATTTACATCTATATATTACAATTATGACATCATACACTCACTGCAGTATGTAGTTATTCCATGAATGGGGCTCTCAATAAAATATCCTTATTAGAAATCTTTTACTATACCGTTTTGAGTATACTTGTCTCATCTCTACAGTGTGTTTCCTGTGAAAGTAAAATATCGACTTTCTTCCTGAAGCAAAGATTTGACAAGAAATCTAATTAATCCTTACTCAACCCCTAAACATAAGTTTGTAGAATATTTGTTGTGTGCCCTATATTTAGTGTGTCATTTTTTTCTAATTGTCCGGTTGGGTCTTGATGACCAGATCCAGAAACCAAAGCAGAAAATCTCAGGAACAACATATTTTACTTACACGGAGTACAATAAAGTACTGATCACCTTCCATATTATATATTTGTATTAAAAACGTCTAAAAACACTCACGAAAAAACTGCCGTACATAACATTTTGAAATTTTACTAAGCTCCTTGTAACAAAATCAAATGTTTTGTCGACCAAACTTTACTGTACGATTATAAATGTAAGCAGCAACTACCTTGTACCATCATCTCCGCACGTTCCCCCGTTCAATCTGAGTTTTATTTCGATATCAATTAATCCCAGACAACTGAAGCAAGTCAAGCATCGTATTTGACTATAATCACTTTTATTGAGATAGGTTGAACTTATCTTTATTAGTATAAGTATTGTTAATTTTTATCTTTATTTTAGTATGCTGACGAACTACTGGATTTTGGTCAGTGTAATTCCAGAGAATAATAAAATAAAAATATCTGCTGCGTACAAATACGGAATGAAAGTAGAAGTTAATTGACTTTATGATTAGAAAAAATTACTATTATTTGGTTTAAACCCCCACTCCTATTGGATCGCACAAATTTTTACGTTAACCATATGATCATGAAAATTCTGCATACCTTCTTTCATTACTGTAAAAGCTTCTTCCTGAACGATTTTTTACTGCAACAAATTCTTAATTTTCCTTATGTCAAATTTGTATAAAAAAATTAATTTTATTTTAATGTTGGAAATAAAGTGTATATAAATGTTACTACATTTGTTAACACGGAACATAAAAACTCCCATTCAGTTTATTCGTACAAGTTCAACACTGTACAAAATTATAGACGCAAAAAGGTCGACAGCAATGATAAATGAGTTTAAAGTTCTTTTACGATGTAACGACAGCACTTCAGTCGCGACATCGGTAAACGAGAGAAAAAAAGGCAGTGGGGTCTGCTGAAGTGTTTGATAAGTATGTTGTTAGGAAAAATGAAGCTGCTACAACTTCAAAGAACCCTTTTCATCCAGTTGAAGTATGCACCGTTACATTGTATCTCATTTATTACTTTCTTACTGTTTTTTTTTTCTCTTGTTTTAGCTGTTTCTGAAGTTTTTAATGGTTACGTAAAATATTAATCATTTCTGATTGACACTTTAATATAATGGGTTTTCTCTCTTTCTTTACAGTTAGTGCCGTCGATCGAGCTAATCGTATAGTTGACTTCACGATTCTTCAGTGTATTATAATAATTTTTATGTTGTTACAGAATAGTTAATATTTAATTAATTTTGTTTGGACAAATACAATATGTAATAGAAATGTTTATTTGTGTAATGTTAATATGTAACATGGTACGAATGAGTAGGAAATTGAGACATTGTACTACATTTATCTATAACAAACAATCGTGATCTAAACAATCGAATTTGTTTTTACCAATTGTTAATTACTTTTATACGATTAACTTCAAATATCTCACGACGATGTTTAAAAGTTGCTACTAACGATTTTTAAACAGTACTACAATGTTTCAACATAAGAGTTTTTATTAATGTTTTTAGTGATTTTATACAAACATATTTTTTGTATATATAGTTAGTGTAGAGTAAGCAAAAATGATAAATTAAAAATAACATAATTCAGTCAGCATAGAATTTAATTGCTGAAACGTTAAAAAGTAAATTTTTTAATTAATTTTGTTGAAACTAAAAACGTCAATTATTATAATTGCTCTGTTACTTCTTACCATTCCTCGTTAGTTCAAAAAAATTAAACTTAATTTAATCTACTATTGTCACTTAATTAACATTCATTTTGTCTACAATGTAGTTTCTTGGATGTAAATAAGAAAAAAAATATTTTATTATTTCATAGATAATTCATCATTTTTGCCTTAAATTTTTTGTTTAAGAAAAAATATGTACAGATCGCCGTAAGCAATCAATTTTAAATGTAATACAGTTGTTACAAGATGTTAACTGTGATAATATTAATAAAATGTTTTATGTTTAAAAATATTAATCCGTATACTAGTTTTTGTCGCCGCATACAAAGTTTCGCTTCCAATTTAATATTTTCTTTCCAGCTAAGCGGACACAGTATACTCATATTCTTATAATTCTGTTATATTGAGTTTGAGGTTTCTCGAAAGTTTACCTCAGTTGGATCGGAGCCTTTTGATTACTTTTCGTCACTTTTTGGTTTATAAAGTAAGGGTTTGAGGTAAATGCGTCATAAAAACTTACGAACCGAAAATCTCCTGGATATTTATTAAAAACTTTTTAATTTAAACTGACGTTTCCTTTGTTTAAAACAAATCTTTGATCAACGATTAATACTGCAAAGTAAAGAGTTTTTTAATAAGAATACTTTAAAATATAAGATGTTAACCGAAAATTAAGGTAAATTGCATAATTAATGTTATGTATACTACCATAGCTGAATGATATGATATGTTTATCTTGATGTCTTTAATCAGAAATTCAATTTTCACTTCAACTCGTAATTTTATTTTACCCTACCCGATGTTTTAGAAAGTGTTTTTTAAGTGCTAGTAACAACAACATTGTCATATTATTAATGTTTACATTTTCTCAATGGATTAAATTTGTAACTAAAAATTAGGTTTAACTATGGAAAAACACAAAAACGGTAAGTATTAAAGAAACAATAACATTGTGCTTTTTGAGTTAGACAAATATTATCGACATACTTTATAAAAATTTAATATATTTTTAATTTTAAAAATATAACTAAACTATAAAATTCAATCAGAAAATTATGAGAATAAAAAAAATTATTTCTCCAGTCACAATTAATTACTAGTTACAAAGGAAAAATGCTCGGAATTTATGCAATTTACGATAAAATCTGTGACGTTGAATAAAGAAAAAAATACAAAAGTTTCAAAATTTTAACGTTTTTTATAAATTATATGTATACATTTCAAATGCGAAAAAAAATTGCATACGTATTTGATAACATAAAACTCATGAAACTATTTTTTGTAGTTTATTGTACTGGGTCTCCGATTTTCTGCTGGATCTCTCGATTATTAGTGAAGGTATGTAGAAGGATGCGGTTATCGCAATATCATGCTATTCTTTTTATGAAACAAAATATGGCGTAAGTAGAATTTTTGTAGCCCTTTTCGGTTTTCAGATACAGGACAATTTTAAAAATTTTGCATTTTCAAGCACCCCTTGTACCTCGGCTATCTGTTAACTTATTAAAAAAGTAAAAATTGATCCTAAAAGAATTTTTTGCGTAGAAATTTTTTTCGGAGGTACCGTTTTTATAATTTTTTAAATATGACACCTTAGGGTGGCCGTTAATATGAACATGCATTCCGATCCTTCATTCGATAGGAAAAAATTTGAAAAAAAATTTAAGCAGTCAATAAATCCTTTTCTTAATTAAAACGAGTGTCTCTGGTAGTTTACATTTCCGCATTGATTACACATTGGTTTTTCCTACTTTGTTCTTGCTTAATATTTTCGGCACATAATAGGTCGCCGAAAATTCAAAACCCTTAGAAATGTTTCATACAGATATGCAAATATATAAATAAAATTGAGATCTGTTGGACTGCGCAGAATTGCTCTATATATTCTAGTTTGAAGAGGGTTGAAAATGACAAAACATCGACAAACCGTAATTTTACAGGTTTCAATAGCTTTGTTTGCATTTTTTTATTGTTTACTACAATGTTGTGTGAAGTTTAATATGAATACAATATTGTATGGATTTCAATTGTTACGCGCTGTAGTTTTGAAGTCTAAATTGGGGTAAATCGAAGTGAGTCCAATTCGAGGGATGACTCCACCAAGGACTGAACTTTTTCAAAATTTAATTAAATTTGGAATGTTGGAAATTTCACAAATTTTGAAATGTTCAAAAATTTTCTCATTTTGAAAATTTAATTAATTTTGAAATTTACCAAATTTCAAAAGATTTTAAATTTTACAAACTTTTGAAACTTCAATTCCAAAACTACCAGATTTTTTATACAAATTGTTTCATAGCAATAGATTTTTTTGAATCAGAAAACTGTTTCCAATATTCACTAACAATTTGCAGTATAAAATGCTTCTTGTCTTCATTCTTCGTCAGAATATTATTATATTTTTCCATTAGACACACTGCTCTCTACGCACAATCATTAACGACTTTTAATTGTCTTACTATATTCCGATCGTGTTTAAAATTCTCATCCTGATTTCACCGTGACGGACCAACATTGAGAAAACTTGTCCTAATTTCAAGTCGTTCAAAAAATCGCAAAGATTGCGGTGTTATGAAGTGATCCATCTCTTTCGTTAATATCGCGCGAATGTTTTTGGATTACTCAGAAATCGTTTGGGGCAACTGTCGTTGATGTCATCTACATCAGCATTCAACTCCAAAACCATCCTTCTATTTATCTCATCTGATAGTGTGTCATCAAAAATGTCATAGCTTGGTGCTTCTGGGCTGAAGTACCTTCTGCACGAATCTTCCAAGACTTTTTGCACTTTTTCTTTTTTTTTTTTTTTTTTTTTTTTTTTTTTTTTTTTTTTTTTTTTTTTTTTTTTTTTTTTTTTTTTTTTTTTTTTTTTTTTTTTTTTTTTTAAATTTCAATTTTTTCTTTTTTTTTTTTTTTTTTTTTTTTTTTTTTTTTTTTTTTTTTTTTTTTTTTTTTTTTTTTTTTTTTTTTTTTTTTTTTTTTTTTTTTTCCCCTTTTTAAAAAATTCCATAAATTTTTTTTTTTTTTTTTTAAATTTTTTTTTTTTTTTTCACTTTTTATCTTTTATTTTTTTCTTTTTTAAAAATTTTTTTTTTTTTACACTTTTTTTTATTTTTTATTCTCAAGACCAATGATAAATGCGGTTAGGTTTAAATGTGACCAGGCCTCCTAAAACCTTTTAAAGCGCTGGGACCGCTTAAAACCAACTCGAAAACATGATAGCGACAAGGAAACTATAGCAGTTCCTTTTCTAACCATTTCTCCATTAAAACAGCTGCGCTCTTCCATTGGCTAAGATTACTTGCGATGGCTTCACACCAAAGGGTCTTTATCCTGTCGCATAGCCCCTAGTCATCTAGAACTTCGTGGATAGCATCCACTTGGGCTGCTCCCGATCTCGACTCCAATTCTTGTATTCCTAACATTTGTTCTTCACTTCCATCGATGATAACTACTAGTAACCTATCCAATATTTCTCTCTTCACCAAATTCTGCAACAATTTTCCATCCCAATGTAAAACTGTGCTTTCAATTCGGCATCTTTAAACACCTTTTTAATATTCTGTGCTTTACATTAACGCAATTTCTTCCGGTAATTGTAAATCGAAGTTCCGTTAACAACTAAAGAATTTACATCCTGTCCTAGAGATTGAGCAATAGCAATAATTAAATGTACAGATTTTTGGTCATTCAATTGACATTGAGGAGGAAAATGGGCCACCTCCGTTTCAAGTCAGAAAAGTCATTTTGAAAATCTTCCGTTGAAATATTGGAATAGGTCCCAATACTTTTTTGGCTTAAAATTTGAGGTGTTTCTTCATTACTAGACTTCCACTCTACGGTTTAACCTTAAGAAAAATTGCGTAACCTTAATGTTTTGATATTACATTTTTTTTTTATATTTTGACCACATTTCAAAGCATTGATCGATGTTTTTATGAGGTACTTATTCAATCAATTTTTTACCTCTTTACTCTTTTGTAATCTTTGTTTTAAAATCGTTTCTTTTTCTGCCTGTGCTCTTTCTTCAATATCGTGATGGGATTGAAAATTGGCAATATAACTAACGAGACCAAGTTTCTTCTGATTGGACAAAAACTCTTTCTGCTCTTCACCGATGTGTTCTAGTATGCCTCTCGATGAAACTTCCAATAAATTTTGCAATTCAGATGTGAATTCTTTTTCTTTTAGAGTATTTGATGCTTTGCTTGCATTTCTTTGTAATTTTCTCCATTTTTCGTAGAGACCCTCAACCACATCAGCGCTCTGATTAAGCGTTTTAGTAAGCAGACGCTTTATCCCAAAAAATTGCCACTTCTTTGGCAACAAAAATAGTAGACTACCGTAAGCTCAAATGTAGTGAACGGAGATTAAAAAACAAAACCTTCAAAGTTTGTAATTTAGAGAGGAGTTTATACCCAGAAATTTGAGTATCGACGTCACCAATCAAAAAAATGTTCTGTCGTAACATAGGCAGGTTGGACGATTCGTTTATTATAATTGCCCGTCTAAAAACAATAATGGTGAACTGAATGGTTTTATGTCAATTACAAGAATTTTGCACACATTTCACTACTGGTTTTTGTCAATTTTAAGGCTAGAGTTGGCTTTAAGCAGACCCAATTGATAAGCGGAATTATACCGACGCCCGATAATACGGAGCCCTACTTAATCGATAACAGGATGTAGATTTGAAAAATTCTAAATAATCTAAAAATCAACCAAAGATTGAAACCTGTTAAATGACATTTTGTCGTTGTTTTGTCATTTTGGACCCTGTTCAGACCAGAATATACAGCAATTCTGCGCAATCCAACAGGCCTTAGTTTTTTTTCAGTTATTTGCGTATCTGTATGAGACATTTATACGGTTTTTGGAATTTTTAGCAACCTACTATGTGCCGAAAACATTAAGTAAGGACAAAGTAGGAAAAACCAATGGTTAATCAATGGGGAAATGTAAACCACCAGACCCACACGTTCTAATTGAGCTAAAAGACACATTAACGGCTTACATTTTTTTTCCATTTTTTTCGTATCGAATGTGGAGTCGGAATGAATTCGATCTGAACATGTCCATATTAACGGCCACCCATTTTCGTAGTTGGCTAAACGGTTTTACTCAAACATTCCAGAAATATTTACTTCAGACAAAAATATTCTAAGAATACAATAAGTAAATATTAAAATAGTAGTATACAGGGTGAATCATCACCAACTGGACAGAGATTTATACCAAACAGTAATAATTTTACAAGTTATGTCAATTTAGTAGCTTGCAAGTTGATAAATTTTACATTTTAAAAATTATTTCAAAATATACAGTATGTCCCAAAAGAGTGTGGTTATATTTTTTCTTATAGAACACTCTGAATCTTATTGTGTTTTTTGATTACCCGTAAAAAATAAGGTATTTTTATAAAAGTTCCTTATACCTAAACACAGAGTGTTCACAGTTTTGTGGAGTTTTCTTAAAATATGGAGTATTAAAAAATATCTTCTAATCCAACAAATCAGAACAAATTTACTCTTACGTTTAAATAGTTGGATATTAGATAAATGTATTCGAAGATCAAACATTAAACACTTCTTTACAGGGTGTTCGGAATTTACAGGTTAATAATTTGATTATTCATTATGTAACGTGAGCCTTATTTTAACTAGAAAAGTCCTCTTTCGAATGATATAAGAGTGTCCTGTGCTTAAGTGTTACAGTTTTTACGCAAGTAACAATTACCTTAAAATTAATGGTAGTGTGAGATTTTAAAACAAAAAATGCATAAGTAATTAAATTAGTTAATAACATTTTAAGACATAACAAGACAAAAAATCATGTTTTGTTACATGTTACATACAATATTTAAAAAATTAAGTTAAAAAAGGAATTAAACCTATTTTGAATTCAAATTCTAATCGAATGTAACCGATGTTACCATGGTTACGATTTTCAAAACAAATGTCGAAACAAACTCCCAATTTAATTTTTCGTAAGTAGTTAAGAAAAGTGAACCATTTTGACACTTACTTTGATTATGAAATATGTCACATCTGTCACGGAAAACCCTAATACAAGTACAAAATGTTTTTTGGATAATTTAGAGATCAGTCAAACAAGTGAAGAATGCTTAAGAAAAACTGCCATCATCTGCATCACATTCAACTACATCAGCATTTGACAGAAAACGATTATGATAGCCGTTCAAATTTTTGTTTATGGACTTTACATAATTATTAGTAGACTATAATGTCATAAAATAACATTAACTGATTAGATTACGTATGCATTTTTTGTGTCAAAATCTCTCGCTGTCATTAATTTAAAGAAAACTGTAAATTGCGTAAAAACTGTGACACTTAGGCATAGGACACTCCTATACCATTCAAAAGAGGACTTTTTTGTTAACGTTATGAATTAATAAAACACAAGATTTTCTATTTAAAATAAGACTTACATTACATATTGAATGATCTAATAGTTGACCTGTAAATTCTGAACACCATGTAAAGAGATCTTAAATATTTAATGAAATACATTTATCTAATATCCTACTATTTACATGTAAGAGTAAATTTGTTATGATTTGTTGGATTAGAATATAATTTTTTTTAATACTCCATATTTTAAGAAAAGTCGACATAACTCAGAGCGCCCTGTCTTTAGGAATAGGAAAACTTTATGAAAGTATACCTTATTTTTTACTGACATTTAAAAAACGTAATAAAATACAGGGTGTTCCATAAGAAAAAATATAACTTTGATGCACCACACTTTTTTGTGACATACGAGGTTGTATTGAAAAATTCTTAGCCTACTGTAGAACCAAACAAAATTTCAATGTCAAAATATTTTATTACTCAACATATTCTCCTCTTAATTGGATACATTTATTACAGCAACCTGCAACGTCTCTAGACCTTTCAAAAAGGTTTCTTCTTGCTCTGCAAACCAGACCTCCACAGCTTCTATTACCTCCTTGTTGGAAGAAAATGTACGACCTTTTAAACTTTTTTTCAGTTGAGGAAAGAGGTGATAGTCGGACGGAGCCAAATCGGGTGAATAAGGGGGTGTTCTAGTAATTCAAACCCTAAATCACGAATTTTTGCATGGCAACATGAGATTTGTGTGCAGGGGCGTTGTCCTGCAAAAACAAAACACCTTTGGATAGCTTTCCGCGTCTTTTCTCTTTAATATTTTCCCGTAGAGTGGTCAGTAATGTCGAATAGTAATCTCCAGTTATTGTTCTACCTTTATCCAAAAATCAATCATGATTACTCCATGGCAATCCCAAAAAACTGAAGCAAGAACTTTTCCAGCAGATTTTTGGACACGAAACTTTAGGTCTTGGAGAACCAGAGTGTCGCCATTCCATCGATTGTTGCTTTGTTTCTGGATCGTAGAAATGTACCCAAGTCTCATCCATAGTAACAATTCGGTTTAAGAAGTCTACATCGTTTTCAAATCGAGCACAGATCGAACGCGATGCTTCTACCCTTGCACGCTTTTGGTCAACATTCAAACATTTGGGGATCCATTTTGCAGCAATTTTTCTCATGTCCAAATTGACGTGAACCATATGATGAACGCGTTCGTATGAAATATTCAGTGCTTCAGATATCCGTTTTAGCCCAATTCGACGGTCTGATAAAATCATGTCATGAACTGCATCGATATTTTCGGGGACTGACACAGAAACTGGCCTTCCCGATCGGTCATCATCTTCAATGGAAAATTTACCTCTTTTGAAGCTTGCATTTCAATTTTGACGGTCGCATACGAAGGACATTGATCACCAAGGGTATTAAGCATATCTTCGTAAATTTGCTTACCTCTTAACCCTTTTAAATACAGGTACTTGATGATGGCTCGATACTCCAATTTTTCGATTTTCACAATTTCGGTGGACATCTTTTTCATTTAATTTATTGCGTGACTCTGGTTTACTTTTTTGACGTCAAACTTTACACTGACACTTCTAATAAGTTATTGTTCGTTGCTATGGTAACGCAATATTTTGTTTATGCAAGGAACTGGTCTAGGCTAACTAGATATCAATACATCCTCGTACTGTATATTTCCAAATAATTTTAAAATGTAAAGTTTATCAACCTGCAAACTACTAAAATGACAAAATTTTACTGTTTCGCTATAAATCTCTGTCCCGTTGGTGGTGATTTACCCTGTATATTATATTTAATTAAAATATACAGTCTCTCCGTGAAGTATGCGGATCTTTGATATTGCCTTTAAAAAGTAGGTTTTTTTAAAATCAGTTTCGACCATTTTCTTAGGTTTTTCAGTGGCTGGCTACAATTTAAAAATATTTTCAATTATACAGGGTGTTTCACTTTTATGGACCATTTGTCAACTTTGACATTTTGAATAGAAACATATATTTTTTAGTTTTTATCCTGAATCTACGTGAAAAATTTTGGTGACTTTATGTATACAAGTCTTAGTAAAAAATTGATACCTTTTGAGATATCGGTTTTTAAACACTTTTTTGGTTAAATATCGTCTTTCAGATATTTCAGGTTTTTTAGGTTATTATTTTTAATATAAAACTTAACTTTTATTTACACTTAGGGCGGTAACAACATTAACTATCTATGGTTTAAAAGTCCCGGGTACGAGAAAAAATTGTCAAACTCTGTAATCGAAAATAATGAATAACTTAATAAAATCAAATAATAAAACACCCTGTATACTTTTTTTCAGTTCAATGTAGAATTAAATTCTCTACAACATTGCTATTGATGTCTGTCTATCAAAACCCAACTCAACTCAACCGTTAGCCGTAAAACTCGTTTTCTTATCAAAAATACACGTTTTACTCAAAACTATAAAGTAGATTATCAAAATCAGATTATTTTAAATAGCCAACAGAAATATCTGAATAAACTGAAAATGTCAAATACGAAAGCATTCTTAATAATCGTGTCACCATTCGAAATTTGTTTTCGTCAGATATTGACATGTTGTTGTACAGTACACAATAAGGTTAGAATTTGTTTTTAAGTAACACCTAATTTACAGAGAACTTTAAAGTTTTAACGTTATGTGCTACTTATCGTACTCAAAGATAAGGTTCTCAACCGCTGATGTCGATACCAATGTCAAATGGCTTATCCTCTTTAGTACAATCAAGTTTCTTGTAGTTGACAATTGTATTTTTAGAACTCACCTCGGGAATATCGTTGTAATTTCTAATTATGTGCTATATAATTATAAGCTGCCAATAAACAACTTTTATTCGATTATTCGGTGGAATAAACCATACTAATTCTGCTGTCAAAAATTCACTCAATAAATAAATAGATTAGACAATTTATTACTAACGCATCCGTGGCAACAATAAACTTTTAACGTTTGCATTTCATCGCCTAACAACAGTGAATCTTTGGTAGACAAATAGGTATAGCAAAATTGTAGAGAATCTATTTCTACATATATCTGGCAAAAAATATACAAGGTGTTCCATTTGATTTGATTAAGTTTTTCATCATTTTCGATTACAAAGTTTGTGATTTTTTTTCTCATACCCTGTATAACCAATATCAACTTTTAAATTGTGGACGATTAGAGTCGTTATCTCCCTAAGTATTAATATAATTTAAATTTTATGTTTCAAATAATGACGTGAAATATCTGAAGGCCAATATTAAGTTAGTGAATTGTTTAAAAATCAATATTTCGAAAAGTATCATTTTTTAAGTAAGACTCTATACGTCACCATAGTTTTGTATGTATATTTAGAATAAAAAATAAAAATATATGTTTTTATTTAAAATGTCCACAAAAATGGAACACCCTGTATAATTAAAAATAGTCTTAAAAGAACCTAATATGATGGTCAAATCTGATTATAAAAAAAATCTACTTTTTAATGGCAATATCAAAAGTCATGGCTATTATCGTACTTGCTGATGCTTAATTATTAAGAAAACAAGCGACTAAGCCAAAACAAAAAACCTAAATTTGTTGTAATTATCATAACTAAAGAAATAACTATTGACGTTTCAGTAAGAATTAGGTATCAGTACCGTCAATAATTCAAAGCTTTTTCATAAATTTAGTAAGAATTATGGATATTAACCACAAATTCGAGCCTTATGAGAAATATCATATGTACAAGTGTTTTCTTAACAAGAACATTGATGAAGCTTTTGAACTATATTTTTACGAAGTAAATGATTTTAATTAAAATAGTCTAAGGAAAATCAAGAAATGGTTGTTCTAGCAAATGTAGCAGTAGCTCTACAAACTCTTGCAGAAAAATTAAGGAGAATATGGGCGTAAGAAAAGCTCAAACACATCGAATTTTAAAGAATCATAAAGTTACTCTTTACAAACTTAAAATTGTTCAACATGTATACCCTGATGACGCCGAACGCAGGGTTATCTTTGCAATTGGTATTTAAACCAAATTGGGTTAGACGCTACTGAATTCTACGCAAAAAATTCTATTAGGATCAATTTTTACTATTCTGATAAGTCAACAAATAGTCGAGTTTAAAAAATCAACCTTTTTAAAATTGGCCTGTATCTGAAAACGATTCAACTTATTATATCTTTCGTTTCCTAAAAAAGTACTACGATAATGTGAAAGCTGCATCCTTCCACCTTCACTAATAACCGAGATACTCTGCAATTAAAACGAAAATGGGAGACCCTGTACAAAATACGCTTAAAAAAGTTTTTTATGCATGCGTAAAATACGCATTTCTTACGGGAGAAAAGTTTCAGTTTTTTTTTATTTGTTGCTTTTATTTAAAGTAAAATGATATTAAAAATTAAAAAAAAATATTATTCTATAAAATTAATTGGTAATACTTATGGAGTCTAAACAACAATTTAAATACAATAAAATACTTTGTATGTAATACTGCAAGAATTTTAAGGCTTTCTCAAGCGGAAGGCGGAGTGTGGCTGTGTCAAAGTTATAAATGTAAATAAAAATTTAGATTTATTTAAAAATACGTATTCTTCGTAATAATTAACAATTAATTAATTAATTAAGTCGATCACTATATTATTGACTAGTTTTCTTTTTTACAGAATGCTTCGTAATGAGGAGGTGCAATAATAGTATATTTCAAACTAAGGTAAGAAAGTGATATATTGCTGACCGCGGCCCAAATTCTGCAATATCACTTTTTTACCACGGTTTGAATACAATTTTTTTCCTAGCCAGTTTCATTCAACATAATTTAAAGTATAAATTGTAAATATGGAATTACTAAATAAGGATTTTGTTTTTTTACAAACTCAATTAATAGTAGGCTCTTGTGAAATATTTTACAAAACGGTCAATTTTTTGTCGTTTTTACAAATTATATAACTGATTAATTAATAAAGTTCAATCATATTTTTAATTAAAGATTTATCGTAGTACAAAAAATGTCCAAATATACAGAAGATTATAATGATCTGACATGCACACTACCGGAAATTTGTTCTGCCGCACTTGCCACTGTCGGTAATTTATTATCTAAAAAATTAAGAGACCGATATAATAAAGCATATAATGTCTTTAAGCAATGGTGTAGTACCAAAAACGTAACAAAAGTTAGTGAAAACGAGGTGTTAGTTTATTTCGAAAAGTTGTCAAAACAACATAAATCCTCAACACTTTGGTCAATTTATTCCATGGTGAAAGCAACATTGAATTTGAGAGCTAATATTGGTATTTCAAAATACCCAAAACTATTGTCGTTTTTAAAACGATAGAACGTAGAATATGTTCCTAAAAAATCTGCAGTGCTCGATATTAGTCAAGTAAATCGTTTTCTCACAGAAGCGAGAGATGCAGAATTTATAGCCCTAAAAGTAAGTAGATGTACGCCAAACACTTATTTAAAAAAATACTCACTAAACAGTTTATATAGATTATTTTTATATACATATATTGTAATTCTAAGTTACTCTAATAATAGGCGTTGCAGGCGCTTGCAGAACCGACGAATTAACTAAGATATTTATCCATGATTTAGAAATAACAGATGACATCATAGTGGTAAATACTCGAGAAACAAAAACTGTAATTTCCAGAAAATTTATAATCGTTGAACAAAACTGGATTGATATTACAAAAAAATACCTTCTTATGAGACCTTCAAACCAATTTACTTTTATTCCTAAGTTTTCGTAAGAGGCAAGTTACGAAGCAACCAATTGGGCATAATACCTTTAGTAGTATACTCAAAAAATTGCAGAATTTTAAACTTACAAAAACCCTCATTTCTATATCTGAAAGTTATGTGGGGGATTCCATAGGATCTAAAAGAAAAATTGCAAAAATGGTTCACACGACAGCTGAATTCGAACCTGAACCATGTACCAGTACATCCACAAATTCAGCATTTACTCTTGATGATACATCACAAGTTTCTGCTACAACAAGCAACGCAGAATTTAATTTACTAGTTAAAAGTCTAAAAACAGGAATTACCATACAAAATTCGACAAACTGCATCTTCAACTTTTATGTAAATCAGTAATGTAATCTCTTGCACCTAGTTATTTGTTATTGTTAAATTGTTGTTTTTAATTTCGTTGTTTACCTTTACGTTTCTAAAAAGATATTTAAGTTTTGTAGGTTAGGTTCAGTATTTGCAAATCTGTTATTAAAAAAATAATTTATTGTGTTTTATTCATTAAAATTTCAATTTTGTGGTTAAAATTAAAATTAAAGTTTATTTAAAAGTTCCTTTTTATAAACTATAATGAATATTAATGATTCATTACTTTCAGATTCAGATTTCCATTCGATGAACCAACATTTACAAGGGTCTAACAATAAGTTTCCTACTCTTTATCCAATCTCGATGCCACATTTCTTCAACTAAACGGTTAACGTATGTTAATTTCAATTTATTAACGTATGTTGAATGTTGACATTGTGCGTTGCAAATCTGACTTACATTGAAGAATGCACTTTCATATTGACTTCAATTTCTTAGTTATTCTGTGGCACATTCATAATATTTTATATCGACAACAAGATCATAATAAATAATTAAATTCTTCTACACAGTTGTATAAAACCCTGTTTCTTCGTTGGACTGCTATAACTTGTTAATCCCATAAACTTTTCGTCATCTAAACTTTTGATCTAAATATGTAATTGACGTCTAGTTGTCACCTACAAATATCTCATTGTTTTCTCTTAACTTGTATTAATAATGCAATAACGTATTCTCATTCCATTAATAATTTGTCGTTGAGACTAATTTAAAATAAACATTTTTGAAAGGTATCACTTTCACCAGTACTTTATTTTAACTTTCATGTGGGAACGTTTTTATCAGCCGCATAAACTTCAAAGACAGTTAAAATGCCTAAGTCACAATCGCCAAGGGTTATTTTATTTGAACTTCTAGTTTTTTCTACTTCGATAAAAACCCTTATGACCTCTTTTTTTTTAGGTTCGTTTGATAAATGGTCTTAATTGATCAGTTGCTGCAATTGCATTTTAGTTAATTTTTCTAAAGAAAAAGTGTATAACCCAGCAGTTTTGTTTATCAAAGAACTCGATAACGCATCTAATAATGTTTCTGCCTTCGGGTTGCACAATTTTATTTGATGAAGTATCTATGAACATAAACAGCGACTGGAACAATACAAATGTTAATTGCCTTCTGTAAAAGCCATTCAAAACAGTAACAAAATGTACTTATAATTACAATACTACAATTTTTGAAGGTTATGTTACTAACTTGTACCACTACTGATAATTTTTAGTTCAATATCTTTTGACATTTTCCAGGGATCATTTTTGCTTTGGAATGTACTTTTTCTCCCTAGGTATGAAAAATACATCTTTCCTCCCTCAAATGAGGTGTACATGATTTCAACACGGCTGGAAAAAAAACATTTGTTGTTTAAAGAAATAGTGTAGTCTTGATAAAGCCCTTATACAAGGTTTTCAAACTTAAGTCGGCACTATTGTTAACTTCGTTATTATTAGAGATACCGGGTCGGTTGAATAGAAAAACTAGTAGCATTTGTTTCTTTTATCACTATGGTGAAAACAGAATAAAAATCGAACATCGCGTTCGCGAGTTATGTCAAATTGTTCCATTTTTTCAAACGGGACACTTTGTATACAATATACTTAATCGATAGGAAATTGAATACTGAACAAAAAGTGTCCCATTAATTTTTATATTCAAAAAAGTCAAAAATGACAGAGCTATTGATAATCTTTTAAACAAGTTTAAAGTGGCTGTAATTTTATAAACTACAATCGTTTGTTGTACAAATGTCATCAGGATTAAAATGTCAAATTAAAGTTTCACTGGTAAACAGTTTACAGCCACTAAAAACGTTTACAAGTCTTTTATTGTTTACAGAATAAATTAAAATAAACCATATGCTTTCGTTTCATGAATATTCCTCTTTCTTCATTTCATTTACCACTTCTGCTGGATATAGCCACTGTAAATTTTGTATGTGTTGATTTATCCCCATCACAAAATAATCTGCTGTGACCAAGATTTGAACTGCCTCGACCAACGGTTTTCCGACTAGTAAATTTGACTACGTCCTTGAAATTACTACTTGACCACCCGTGGGTCTGATATTACTGCTACTTTCTACTTTATGGTAAGGCAAAGTTATAACTAACACAATCACCTTAACCAATTTGAAAAATCACCAATAGCTCTGTCATTTTTGACTATAGAATAAAAAATAATAAAAACTTTTTTGTTCAGTATTCAATTTCCTATCAATTAAGAATATTGTATACAGGGTGTTCCATTTAAAAAATTAAAAAAATTTGACAAAACTCGCGAACGATTTTTATTCTGTTTTCATCATAATGATGAGAGAAACAAATGCTACTAGTTTGCTTATTTAACCAACTCTGTAACTCTAATAATAACAAAATTAGCAATAGTATCAACTTAAATTTAAAAACTCTGTATAGTTGGGGATACAAGTCAGCAATAAAACTTTGAAATTTTGAAAAAGGCAATGGTTTTGATTACAACTATACATTCCGAAGAATTTTATAAAAAAGGAAACTTGGTCAATAAATAAAAGAATTTGCGATTATTCATGTTGATCCTGGTAAAAATTCTTATGCATCAAAGGCAACGTAAGTGTTACGTATCTACATGCGAGTTCGACACGATCATAGCCTAATACTAGGGATCAAGCTATATGATGTTAATTAAATTATTGTTTATCTCAGTTATCAATGTCAGTTGTGTTTTACTACTATTATATTTCTTGTTGTTATTTTTGTACTTCTACTAAATACAATTACAAGTGAAAAGCATGTCTTGATTGATTGATCTATTTACCAATGGTAAAGTACTTACACTAAAAGACATTACATGGTAACAGCAAAAAATTGCGCTAGTGAGTTATTTTGTGTTGTTACATAAAACATAAGAAAGATGTCTGATAACCCAAAGGCACCCTAGGAAATGAATTTAAAAAAAAACGTCACCAATAACTGGAAATTATGAGAACAAAAATTCAATCTTTATCAAATCACCATCGGTAAATGTAACAAGATAAACGAGGTGAAAGTTGCAATTTTGCTTGAATTTTTGGGTAATGAAGGTATTTAAATTTATAATACTTTTGAATTTAAAAAGGAAGGAGTGTCCGTAGTTTTAGAAAAAAACCTAGTTCACAAACATTTCAAGTTTTTTAAATGGGATCAAGCACAAAATGAAACCGTTTATCAATTCGTAACGGCTTTCAAACAATTAACTGCCTCCTACGAATTTAAGGAACAGAATGTTTTAATCCATGATAGGCTGGTTTTGATAATACGCAATCATCGTATACTGGAAGAACTGTTGCAGGACGGAAATTTAAAACTGAACGAATACCAATCTGTCTGTCAATGGAAACAAACGCCCCTACACAAAAAGAAATTATCAAGGAAAATAGTGCAGCAATTTGTTCCGTGGAGACACAGAAAACCTCTAGCGTCAATCTTCAGGAGATGAAAGAAAAGTACCAATACGTTAATTAACCTTCGCAACAAGACAGACATCAAAGATTCCTTCACTTTCGCACAAGCTATGCAAGAATTCTAACTACCTGTTCATGACGTTGTCGTCTCATTTAATACCGTCTCATTATTCATTAACATCCCTACCGACTTAATCTTAGAACAAATAAAGAATGAATGGAGTCAAATTAGCCAGTATACTACGCTTAATAAAGATTCCTTCCTGAAATGCATCACTTTTATCTTCAACAATGGTTTTTTCATCTTTGATAATCGAAATATTGTTGGCCATGTACAGTTCAAACTCCAGACTTTATTCTGTGACTTTTTAAAGTAATATTTAAAGTAAATATTAACAGTTTTACGTCACGTTTTTATACAAACATTATTAGTTTCCTGATGAAGCCAATAACTTATTGGAGAAATATCAAAAAATATAAAACTTTTACTAATTACCAATTTGTCTCGGTTAAATCCCAAACAACCTGACTTATTGTAATTAAAGCCAAAATAACAAAGTATAAAGTGCAGGTGGGGATCCTTCTTCTCAAAATTCGAGTAGCACTTTCAAGGCTCAAAGACAAAATCTTTAAAAAGACAGTAAATGAAACAGACACTGGGAAGAATGTTTGGAGTAGAATTAAGAAAAATATCACAAAATTAGGAAAAAGGAGAATTAAAATAGGAGCTGTAGAAAAGTATACATAATAAGCTTAGAAAATCACTAGAAAGAAAAAAAGGTACTTACTTAAGTTACAAAAGATCTAATAGACCAGATGATCTGCAATCCTACCAACAAAAATGAAACATAACATAGCTAATCAAAAAACAACGGAGATATATTTCTAAGAATAGTTTTCAAAAGAAATGGAATACAACTCGTACAGATAGCTTCAATTAAAAGAGAACGATAGTTTTATGGTGTTGTGCAACGGGTTTTTCGTGTATTATGTCGCTAAGTAACTAGCCGTTTAAACTGTATAAACTTAATGAAAAATGCATTGCGTAAAGACCTTAGACCATTAACACTTATAGACGTGGCTTGCACGGAATCGTTGAAGCAAACACCTTCTGCGCAGGTGACGTCACAATACGGCAAGTCCTCCTTATACGAGCGCTTATAAAACGAATTAATTTTTATTTCAGAAAGGATATTCGTTCAAATAGATTACATATAGTAGGTACAGTAATTACAAATTATTACAGTTTACTCAAAGCATTTATTTTATTGACCCGAAAACAAAATAGTTTTAGTTAACTTACTTCTAAGTCTGTTTGCATTATTATTTATTTTTTCGCCTTCATGATGTAATCTAATATTACAATAATGAAAACAAATCATTTTAATTAAATTTAAAAGGTGGTTGCTTTGAAAATCATGATCAAACATATGTTCTTTATATTGATTAAAGACAGAGCCTTGCACAGTAGTCATAACATTGATAATTAATTTTGTCATCAGTTTTTTGTCATTTAATTTTCTTGATTCATGCACCATTCGAATTTCTCTTTCAGCAATTTTACATATACGTATCACATCTTTAGATGGTTGAACTAAACACTGTTTAAAATTGCTGTAATTTTTATGAGTTATGAAAGTGGACTCTAATTTACCACATTCAATTATGCACAAACATATGTCACAATCCAAGGTTTTTTGATTTTTTAACTACAAACCCAGCTATATATTCTACAACATCTGAAACATAAGAAGACAAATTTTCGGAATAGCTTAAATTATTTAAAGTGCAATCAGGGTCACTGATTGTTTCTTTATTATTCTCATCAGTTATAAAATTTTCAATTAGTTGATGATCAATGGTTTTCATTTTTACCTTGTTTGATGTGCTCATAGCTAAAATTATTGAAGGTGCTTGTTCAATACAATTAGCACTAGAAGATCCAGTAACACTTGTGTGCATCAACAGTCTTTTATATGCAGCTTGAAATTGTTTTGCCGTTGGATTGTTGTTGTATCCCCACGACTCCTAATTGCACTGAAGAAAACTTCAAGATGATCTTGCGATAGTTTATATGCAGAAAGATATCTCAAACTACAATTAGTATTTTCTACATAACTATTCCAAATGCCCATATACGATTTTAAACTAATAATCATACCAATAAAGCCAGTTTTTCTTTGGCTTAAATAAAGCGGTTCTCCATTGTTGGAGCACTTAAGTGACATGAGATACGTTATAGATTCATTAATTTTTTCAAAAATTATACTCTTGTTATGCTGTTGCATGCTTGATTTGAAATGTTTCGCTAACAAATTTCGACTATTTAAGATATCAAATATATCATTTATGTTCATAATGAACTTCTCCGTGGCTTTGCTATTTTCAAAATCGTTTGAGTATTTATTTCTTAAATAATTTAAAGCCTTAGCAACTTTTAGACTAAAAGTCTGTGCAGCCAACTTAACTTTCATTTTTCTTTGCACCAATTAATATGCCTTTTGGTTATTTTCGTTGCTAGGTGAAGACCTTCCTTTTCCTGAATTTCTACTAATTTTTCTAAATATTTCCACAAAATTGGTTCATTATTGTTATCAAATATGATTTTATATGTACCTAAGGTATTTCGTATGAGTTTTAACATATGCGGAGGATCGAATATTATATATATTGGTTGTTTCGAAACTGGATGTGAAAAATATGTTTTTACAGAGTTAACTGACAAATCAGCTCCAAGATGGTTAGCCATGCTAATATTTGATGCTGCACCATCAAACGTCAAACTTGTAATTGTAACTTCGGCTTCGTGCATTACTTTTAAGCATATCTTTATTAGATTACTCTTTTGAGCTCCTGATATTCCATTAATTAAAAAGTATCCTATTGGTAGCTTCCACGTGTCATTTAAACTATTTATTAAAAATACTATAGCTTCTTTTGCTTCCACTTCAGAATCGCTTTCGAGGTCCTTTCCTATGTTAACGTACCTATATAATTAGAACCTTCAATTACTTGCAAAACATAAAAACAATATTTTTAATTGCTAACCAACTTCATGCAAAACCTACCCTAAAAACTTCTCTCCATCCCATTCTATTTTTTTATGTATAGCCATTTCATCAACCATTAATGAGCAAACGCATGCTTTTCCTTTTTCCTTAAGTTCAGCTACTTTTTGTTTCAAAACCTTCACCGATTCTTCCTGGAACCCAGGATCACATTCTACTACCTGATACCACTTTTGAAGAGTTCGTGGATGAGGCAGCATATTAGGAAACGTTTTTCTAACGTACAAGTAAGCTTTTGGCGAATAGAAATTAAGAGTGAGAGCAAAGTTTTTCAATTCAGGTGGATATGTTTTAGTTCGCTTGGATTTCAACAACTGTTTAAATATGATTTTTGCAGAGGCATGCATTGTATCCTAGAAAAAGGCACAGCAATAAAGCAAACCCGATCAAGCAATCACAAATAATATCAACAGCTTATTCATGCAATTAAGTAAAACGGTGTAATACATATTTCTACTAATATAAACGTTGTTTACCGAAAGCTGCAGGGATGAATCTTCATTGATCATTTGCTTTTCTTTCAGATGCTCCAATAAAGATTTTAAGCTTGTTACTTTTTAACAAGACGCCTATTTCGTTGTTGCAGTATTTTTATTTGTTTGTTTTTTCTTTGAAGTATTTTATTTACTAATATTTTATAGCGTTGGTCACTGACTGCGGATCCTTGTTCTTTAAAGTCACCAAGGTAATACCTTCTTTTTTTTACAGGAGGTTCAAAAGAAGTTTCTACGGGACTTTTCAATGGAGTCTCCACAGAAGTAGATTCACACGCCTCTGTTTTAATTGTATCTTCACTTTTAGAGCCCATTATTTCATTTGATACGTTTCTCCTTTTTGATGGAAGCCGTCTAGTTTTAATATGTTTAGTTAGATGACTTGGAAAATCAAAAAGGCTGGGTACTGCGTCATCCTTAAGTTTTTTTCTTGAACTCCAGCCGCTAGTAATGAACGAATCGGATGTGAAATGCTTGGAACAAATTTTGGAAGTTTTGTTGGTTTAAAATTTTCGCGGCGCATTGCTATTATCCTTTTTTTTGTAGAGATGACTCTTTAGGAAATCTATAAATAATTTCTTAATTAAACTACAATTTTAATTCAAAATCAACGTGAATCTTTTTATATCTAGATTTATTTAAAAAAAATTAAAACACAATTCTAAAATGTATTATAATCACGCACTACAAAAATAAGACAAGCACTACATATATACAACTGATTCTCTGTATGAATTTTCTTACCCATGAAATGATATGTCTGAGCCAGTTTTTGTCGTTGCGTACAATTAAATGCACTGCAAGATAACACCATAATTTACAAAATAAAACAATTGTAAATAAAAAAATTAACGCTTAAAATTGCAAGGAAATATAATATCGAATAAAGTGTTGATCGAAATAAACACGTGCTGCTTCTTGCCGTAAACTGACGTCACGCATAGATGCGCGAAGCATGAGGTGTTTGCTTCACCTCTAGTAACGACGGATATAGCGTACGGCGTGTCTATAAGTGTTAATGGTTTAAGGTAAAGACACTATTTTTTTATAATTTTTGTTATGATTTTATCTAATAGGGATTTAAATTAATTCATGTTCTTATTTATTCCTACCTATGTTTTAATAACCTGATTTAAACGATCGAAAAACTTGAAATTTCCCTTTCAAGAGTCGTTCTCTTTTAATTGAAACTGGCTGTACAGATCACAGAAAAAAGATGCAACGGAAACGAAAAGCGTAAGTGAGTGGGACTGTGAAGATAAACATAATAGATAATCTCCAGTGAAAGGGCATACTTTGATACCCTCTACAGGAAAAAGGAAAACGTATGCCAATTACAATAAAATCAGATGATGACAAGAAAGTAAACATAACAGCAAATAAAGTTGAAAAAGCCATTAATATATTAAAAAATAGAAAAAGTGTAGAACCAGAAGAAATAATAAACAAATTGCAAAAGTACTGCAGAAATGGTTTAATACCAGAACTTACAAAACCGTTTAATAAAATAATAAACGACGATAAATCACTTGAAGAGTTTAAAGACACCATATGGATATACCTTTAAACTACTAGGGATCTTTGAAATCAATACTTGTTAAAAATTGTTATCTAAAATTATCCTAAATAAGGTTTAAATAGAAATATGCAAAGACCAAATCGGCTTTGGTACTAACTAGAAAAATAGTGGAAAATTGGATTGAATTCAATCGTCCTGGTTTCTTATATTTTGTAAACCTAAAGAAAGCAATTAATAGATTAAATATATGTAGAGCTGCTTATAAAATTTGTTTACAAAAGTTCTAGGACATAAGAGATAGGGCCAGTTGCTAACTTTAATTAATCACCCAGTGTACACTAAAATTTGATTTATTATTATTTTTCAAAAAGCTTACTTTTTTACTAAATTGCCAACTATCCAAAAATTAACCTAATTTTGATGTGAGAATTAAAAAATTATAAACATGACTTTATTTATTACCCATATATTTTGAACACTCTGTATATGACAAAAATGAGTTTTAAAGCGTGGCTGTAGTGATTTTTTCAATTTGTAAAATATCTAGATCTATCAAAAACTGTGGTTGTAAAAATCTAGGTCTCATAACCCTGTGTAATCAACTTTTGATGTAACCACAAAGAAATTAAATCATTAACGAATGAATAAAAAATAACTAATGAAAAATGGGAACAAAAATATAACGAACTGAAAAGAAAATTTGAAGAACTTGAAAAAAAATGGAAAAAAACGAAAAAATAATCTGATAATCACAGAGGTTGTAACAGAAGAAGGAAATGGAGATGAGATGATTAATTGAAACTAAAAATAAGTCTAAAAAGAGCTGTACAAATTTCTACTAATAAAATTCTAATTTAATGGAACAATTTTGAAGAAAAAATAGAAATACTTAAAAACAAAAATAAAATAATAGAAAAACTAACGTATATCGATAACGATTTGACCACATGAGAAAGAGAAATACAAAGCAATCTAAGAACAATTGCCAAAACCTTAAGATCGCAAGGAAAGATAGTAAAAGTAAGACATTTGAAGCTAAACGTAGACGGAACTGATATGAGATGAAACCAGAAAACTAATACATTAGAACCAATAGTAAAAAAAACTAATAAAGGATGGTTATGGTAGAACAATGAAAATCATCAAGAATGAAATAATGGACATGATGAACATTTTATTTTTAGTTCCGGGTACTGATATGATTACCAATAAATTTTACAAAAAAATTCCTCCCAATTGGTTGCATTACATATTAAATCTTTTTAACGTCATTATTGAGACCGAAAATGTACCGGCGTCGTGGAAAAATATACTTGTTTTTTTACTACATAAGAAAGGAGATTTAGATAACCCGAAAAACTATAGAAGAATAGCACTATTAAACCACCCCACTAAATTATTTACGAGTATTTTGTACCAAAGGTTAAACAGCTGGTGCGAAAACCAAATTTTACCTGAGAACCAAATGGGATTCCGAAAGAAAAGGAGCACTTTAGACGCAATTTTTAGTCTGAGTGCTGTGATTGATTCTCGATTAATATTTAGAAAAACGTATGCTTATGGAATATTTGTCGATTTTAGAAAAGCATTCGATTCGGAAACTCATACGAAACTGTGGCATTACCTTTACCAAAACGGTGTAAGCTCCAAAACTATTAGAATTCTTAAAAATTTATATAACTCAACAAAATTTATAATTTAAAACAAAGAATGAAACATCAGAACCAATAAATATAACAAAAGGAGTTCTACAAGGGAACATACTAAGCTCCATTATTCTTTTCGCTATTTATTTCCGATATCGAAACTTTTTTTAGAAAATACGTGAGAGGACTCAACATCGATATCGTTCATGACTTACTGATGATTTTATTTGCGGATGATATTATTATACTAGCGGATTCTATGGTTGATACTCAATGGAAATTAAACATATTACTACAGTATTGTAAAGCAAAGGAATTGGAGGTAAATACAGGAAAAACCAAAATAGTAGTATTTGGTAAAGGTAAATGTGCTCAATTACAAAAATTTTTTTATAAAGACAAAGAAATCGAAGTAGTCAACAATTTCTGTTACTTGGAAATTCCGTTCACCAACAGAGGTAAATTTTACAAAGCTGCAAAACAAATGTCGAATAAAGCAATTAGATCAATAGGAGTGTTAAAAAATATTTTACTACAAAGTAAAAGCAATAATTGGAATACAGCGACTCAACTATTAAATTCAGTTACGCACGCAACATTACTTTATGCATCCGAAATATGGTCCTTAAATTATATGCACATAACGGAAAAAATACAAATCAAATTTTTTAAAACATTTCTCCATTTGCCCATGAATCCTCCCGACTATTAAAATTGGCTGTTTAAATAAAGATGACCTTACAAATGTCATTAAAAAAATAAATAATTCTTTAAAACAACAAGATATTATTGTCTTACAATGTACACTCATGAAATTTAAAACTTGGACACCACAATTTCTGTAAACAAAAGTTTGCACATTGTGAAGCGGGCTTAAGGGTATTTCAATTCTAACAGCAGGTAGTCTCAGCAGGGGTTATCTTATAGAAGGACTGTAGAATGAATCATTACACTAAGCACGTTTTAGAAAATAGGTAATTTACGTTGCTTACTTAATTTTTTCTTTAAAGAATATATTTGAAGGTATCGCTAATTAAACACCATAGCTCGATTAATTATCGAATCAAAATTTTGTTTAGGAAATGTTTACAAAATAAAATTAGAAATAATTTTGATTTAAAAACGTCTACAAGCAATAACTTTTAAATTAAATCAAAAACTAAACATGGTTATTTGGGTTGACTGATTATTACTTATTTTTAAATAAATCTAACCTACTAATTATTGTAAGTTATTAAAAAAATCATTAAACTCTCTATTCATAATATTTAGTCCTTACAAAATGTATATTTTATGACGTTTCATTTTTTCTGTAGTTAATATAAAAGTGAAAATAAAAACTAAGGCAATTCTTATTGTCAACGTATATATTTAGTTTTTGACAAGAATTTATTACATAATTATAATTAAGATACCAAGTTATAGTTTAAAATTAAATGAAAACTTTTTTTTTAAATAAAGGTATTACTATATAAATAAATATAAGAAATCAATAATGGGTGTGACCTCCATTATTATTGATACATTCTTGGAGGCGTCTGCTCATTGACGCTATCAAGGTATCAATATAATTAATATTAATCGTTTCCCATGCGGTATCAATGGCTGCAATTAGTGCATTACGGTTTACTGGTATAAAATTTGGCCCTTGTTGTCTTCGGATAACAGCAAGTATTCGAGCCCAAACATTTTCGATAATGTTAAAATCTGGGCTTTTGCTGGCCAGGGTAACAGCTCCAAGTTATTTGCTTGTATCCAGTTGCGCACAACCTGCGAAGTATAGGGTCATCATATCCCGATAGTTAATTATCGAATGTTCCAAGAAAATATGTGTAAATAGTAAATGGAATCTACTAACGTAACGTTAAGTCGTTAATTATAGTTACATAACTCTCCTTTCATAAGATATAGTTCATATTAATATGCTTATTGTAAAGCTTCGTACACCCTGAACAACAAACCGAGGAACAAACAGAACAACGAACCGAACGGCAATCGGAACATTAATTTGGACGGTGCTACGTACGAATTTTAGAACAGATTCGCAAGTCCTGATTGTTCCACGAACGGTTTGCGGCGTTCCCGCAACTTGTCGGTTTTTTCTCCGACATCAAAGAAAATGCGCGCGAATGCGTTTGCAGGTTTGGACGAATCTAAACAAAACGGCGAACAAACTTATGCGGGAGAATTAAATTATTTATTTTTGTCCTCCCTTTTGTGGGTTTGTTGTGTTTTAGGTAATATTATGGAGTTGACAGAAGAAAAATGTTTTAAATTAATCAGTGTTTAAGAATGCAAGAAAAAATGATGTCCCTATTAGCATCATTTGGGCGGGAAATTTCCAAAATAAAAAAAGCGAAGTAAATTATAATTTTTACTCTTCTTTGTGCGTAAAAATTTGGTTGGCACTATCTTCTTGTTTTCCGCAATTTTCTCTTCTCAATAATAAATATATATGAACTGAAAACTACTGAAAATAATTATGGAACAGCACAAACGTTCCGTTTGTTGTTCGGATTGTGGAAATCATAAAGATCGTTTGTCGTTCTGTTTGACTTTCGGTTCGTTGTTATGTTTGTTGCTCGGTTTGTTGTTCAGGTGTGTACGAAGCTTTACAACTTAAGCAACAATTTTTTGGCGAATAAAGATTAGTTTGTGATGTAATATTAGAAACACAAATTTATATCATATCAAATTTATGACAACTTAAAACCAAGAACGTGTATGTTATTGCTAAGAAATTATTAAGGAAAAGCGCAATTGCAGTGTAAATATTTATAATTAGATATTTTCGAAAGTTTATAAGTCCTCTATTGTAATCTTAATACTTAAAAGAAAAACCTGTCCATTAGCATTATAAGGAAATGGCTTTTACTTTATGAATAAGTTTCAATAACAATAGAATATCCTTGCTTGTTTAATTTACTTCCTTTGAGTCATATTGCTCTAAGGGTTGTTACATTGGTCATTAGAAGTATGTAATAAATAAACAATTACCTACTGTTTGAGAAGGGGTAGTGTGAACCAATAAATAAAGTAAGAAATGTAAATTCCATTTTAGTTTAAAATTTCAAGTGTTGTGAAAATGCCACCTCATCTCGGTGCTGATTTGAAAGCGCGGATTGTTTCGGAATTAGCGGCGGGCCGTAGCGTGCGTGAAATTTCACGTATGTTAGATATACCAAAAGCACCGTAGGGCATTACCGAGTAAAATGGAATCTTGAACACACTTTGGAAAGAGCCATCGGAAGTGGTAGACCTAAAGTATCTACACGTGCTCAAGATTTCGAGTTGTTTCATTACGTAACAGAACAACCATTTGCTACATACTCAGGGCTATAGTAGATACACATTTTCCAGATGCCGTATAACTGCACAAAAAGATTAAAGGAGATGGGAATAAAGAAGTATAATGCTGCTGCGAAAGAAGTTCTCAGTGACAAAATATGAGACGTCGTCTGGAATTTGCAAGGCGATATGTGAACGAACATTTGGAATTTTGGAATCGAGTGATTTTTAGCGACGAAATCGAAAATGTTTGGGCTCGAATACTTGCTGTTATCCAAAGACAACAAGGGCAAAATTTTATACCAGTAAACCGTAATGCACTAATTGCAGCCATTGATACCGCATGGGAAACGATTAATATTAATTATATTGATACCTTGATAGCGTCAATGAGCAGACGCCTCCAAGAATGTATCAATAATAATGGAGGTCACACCCATTATTGATTTCTTATATTTATTTATATAGTAATACCTTTATTTAAAAAAAACGTTTTCATTTAATTTTAAACTATAACTTGGTATCTTAATTATAATTATGTAATAAATTCTTGTCAAAAAACTAAATATATACGTTGACAATAAGAATTGCCTTAGTTTTTATTTTCACTTTTATATTAACTACAGAAAAAATGAAACGTCATAAAATATACATTTTGTAAGGACTAAATATTATGAATAGAGAGTTTAATGATTTTTTTAATAACTTACAATAATTAGTAGGTTAGATTTATTTAAAAATAAGTAATAATCAGTCAACCCAAATAACCATGTTTAGTTTTTGATTTAATTTAAAAGTTATTGCTTGTAGACGTTTTTAAATCAAAATTATTTCTAATTTTATTTTGTAAACATTTCCTAAACAAAATTTTGATTCGATAATTAATCGAGCTATGGTGTTTAATTAGCGATACCTTCAAATATATTCTTTAAAGAAAAAATTAAGTAAGCAACGTAAATTACCTATTTTCTAAAACGTGCTTAGTGTAATGATTCATTCTACAGTCCTTCTATAAGATAACCCCTGCTGAGACTACCTGCTGTTAGAATTGTAAATGATACCCTTAAGCCCGCTTCACAATGTGCAAACTTTTGTTTACAGAAATTGTGGTGTCCAAGTTTTAAATTTCATGAGTGTACACTAAAATTTGATTTATTATTATTTTTCAAAAAGCTTACATTTTTACTAAATTGCCAACCATCCAAAAATTGACCTAATTTTGATGTGAAAATTAAAAAATGATAAACATGATTTTATTTATTACCCATATATTTTGAACAAAATGAGTTTTAAAGCGTGGCCGTAGTGATTTTTTCAATTTGTGAAATATCTACATCTATCAAAATATGTGGTTGTAAAAATCTAGGTCTTATAACCCTGTATAATCAACTTTTGATGTAAATTATTTCAAAGGAAAACATCAGAAAATTATTTTAATGGCATTACATTAAAAAAACGTTTTGAATAGTAAAAAAAGCAATATACGAATAAATAAAAAATCTAATTTAAGCTCTTGAAACACTTAAAATTTTCCAAGAAACCCTATTCATATTAACGATAAAACTTTTAATTAATCTTGCTCGTTTTTTCAATGATTATGTAGCTTAAAAACTTGCGACTACAAGCGCAAAAAATAAAATCACGCCTTCGATAAATTTCGAATCCGTTTTACTGAGATACAATGGAATTTACGCAAAATTACTTCGTGACGTTCTAACATATTACATAAACCCTTACTAGTCTATTTCCATTTTAAACAATCCTGCAACGCCGTCTTAGTAATCAAAGACAACGTACACTACATTCGTACTGAAATAATTAATGCAATTTTTTCTTAATGCTTGCTTGCCATCTATTTTCCTCTACGAAACATATATGTATTTGATAATTCTAAGACGATTTTATTTGGCGCCAATCTAGATAAATTTATGTTAAAGTAATTATGATCTAAATCTAGATTAATTTCAACATTTGACGACTTTGCGAAAGTTTTATGTATGTGTTTAGATTATGTTAGTATTACATTGATAGCAACATAAACTGAATCATTAAAACTGTTTGCATTTTCATTTAATCCACAAGTTTTATTCATTGATCGTTTTCTATTGAATATATGAATGTGAAATAATGTTTGTAATTTTGTAATTGCATTATGTTTACAGATTTTTTTTGCTTTAACTGTTTTCCAAAACAATTTATACAAAAATTTCACTATTCCCTTTTAAGCGTGCAAATAATTTGGAATGCAATTATAGATGTTTGCCAATAGTCAATTTTTAAGGTATTGTTAAAATCTCAACACTATTTAAATGCGAATAATAGAAACGTACAAAACTTTGTACTTTACACAAGACAACTGTTTGCTAGATAGACCTAAGTTAACCTACACCATTATTTCATTAACATAAATTTAAACATTAATACATATTTACCTTAAAACAACTTAAGTTATCCGTTATTATTACTATAATCAGACGTTGTTACATTCTAACAATTATTTACATTTTTAAAATAAGTTTAATCTGTTTAATTTAAATGAAAAAGTTTCTCATTTGTGATACAATTTTCGTTGACTGCAATTGAGCTGTAACTGTAATGTTATTCTTCTGGTAATAAGTACATTTATAATCAAGAAAATAGATTGATTTTTCTACTAGATGTTTATTTTAGATAGATAGTTTTCCTCTTCTAAGATCTTTCAAAAGTGAGACGTATTAAAACAACACCCTTTAGGAAACGCTTTTGCAAACATTTTGCAACCATATTATCAGGCTAAAGTTATTATAAATTAATTAGAAATCACAAATTACAACAAATATAACACTGTTATAAATTCAAGAATTTGTAAAATTTGAGCTAGCTATATGTAATATTATTTTAATTCTTAAATTTAAAGGAATTTTTTATAGTAGGTAAATACAAGAATAATGAAAATATTTAAATGTAAAAAATCTCGTCAAACGTCGACCCGCAGGGATAGTTTTTATGATGCAAGCAATTCCTCTTTGTATAACCAGACTTATCTTTTGCGTTAGAATATCTTTAATTTGTTCTCACTGGAGACCAACCTAATTTTTGAAGAAATAATATTTACAAAACTCCACAGCTTCCTCCGACCAAATGTAGAAATACAAACTAACGATAACTAAATTAAGAAATCCTTCAGAGAACGCGTTTGATTAATTAAAATTTTTCTACTTACAGAGACATGAGAGCTTCTGAATTTATATTAATTTTTACTAATAGTGGTAAAAAGTACTAGAATGCTGACCAATTGATATGATAATAAATTGACAACTAACATTTAACTGAATATTTTTGTTTCTTATACCAAAAAGTAGGTATATAATTGCGGAAGAAAAGCAAAGTATTGGAATAAAAAGTAGTCGTGTATTGTGTGTTTCCTAGCAATGAATTTACAATTTTAAAAGAATCGACAGTTTGTGTAAAAAGAAACAGCTGTTAACAACCTACTGTAAGAAAGAGATACAAATCTTACTTGTCATACGTACGTTAACAGTGTTGTCAGATCATCGACGGTCAGATTTAAAATATTTTTTATTCATATTTTTTTTAGAACAATACAATACTATGTAACGGTTGTAGCTTACAAATACATAAAAAATGGACGGCTCTAGCGGTACAACCTAGATAAAAAGAACAATACTATTGAGCTCAAATTAACGCACTAAATTTCTGAAAACGTACACAATATCAGCGAAACACATAGACAATTTAAATATAGCAAATAACAACTTAAAAGTACTAGGAGAATATGTAAGAAGTAAAAGGAACTGTCGCATAAAGTTTTACGGGCGTTAGCAACAACGACTTAACTAATCTCGTAATTAATGTATCAAATTCAGATAAGTTTTATAGTTACATCTCAAATTTAAAGAGAGCGTACCAATTTAAGATTGGTTCGTACGAACGGTGCCTTAATATTAACTTAAACTCGGAAGAAACACAATAAACTAGAATTATAAGACTGTTCTATGTCACGTGTACGTAAGCTTCTTACGCATTTATATTGAGTAAGATAATTAAACATTAAAATTTAGTTGTGTTCTAGTAGTATGCAGCTCCGAGAATAAACGTTCTTGCTAGCGGCAGTATTGGACAGCGTCCAAACGTAGTTAATTCAGAATTTTCCTTAGGGGAGGTTTAGATTAAATAGCAGATGACAAATAGGGCACCTCCAAGTAATAGATATGCAGCATAAACGTGTAGGCAAAATCGAGGTACTGAAATAATTAGGTAGCGAGAGGTTCTTAAATAGCCATTCTAGCATCCCCAGGAGTGCTAAAGCAATCGTTGCAATTAACAATTATACAACCTCGAAAGTAATCAAAAGAAATTGTAAAAAAGACCCACTTACTGTGAAAATTGATTGGATTTATCTTTCCGCACTCAATTATGGTGCAATTATTGAAGCAACGTTAAAATTTCACTTATATTTTATTTGCTTCATAAGCCACCGTCAACCACCCAAGAGGAAATGAAAGTGCCAAGATGTCGACCCGTCGTTTAGTTAGTGATTACCATCCGCCAATAGGAAAATTCGCTGTAGCGCGGTAGATTTGATTTCCGTCGTTACGCGCAAACTACGCTCTACGTTTTTAACACGACTTACGACCTACGTTCAGGTTCGAAAATTTAGAACCGTAACGTCTACCTAAAAAAAGATGATAACTGAACTTAAACTATTAAAACCCGATTTCGTCACTATCCTTAAACAAAACAGAATTATTAAATTGTATTTATGCAAAAAAAAAATTTATGTATTTTTTTCGGTTTTATTCCGTCTGTTTGATATGCGTACCTTTTGCAAATTATTAATTTAGAGAACAAAGAGAGAAGTAGTTATTCTTTTACTTCACCAATTTTAAACGGTTTTAACTGTTTTATTGTATCTATTTATTGAATTTATTTAGAAACGAACATTATCGTTGCAGATACAACAAATGTAGGTGTAATAATAAATAATTCCTCTTTAATCAGAGACTTTATATTTAAGATTAGATGACGTAATTTCGGTCAAGTTTTCTCCTATTGTTTTATTTGAAGTAGAATTATTTTTTAAGATTAACACGTCATAATTCCAAAAACTGATAATAAATTACAACCAGCAGAGAAAAGAAGTTACAAGTTGTACAGCTCCACTCAGCAAACATGATAGTCGGAAAATATGTCAACTAAAATAATTAATTTGAAATTTTTGCCACGATAAATGATTTAACCAATCACGTTTGAGAATTTTAAGTTGGTACATTCGCATGTAAAAGCAAATTGTTTACAGTTTAGAGCTGACATTTTTTCGCGTGCTTTTTCTTAATTTATTACAAATTCCTCACAGTATTACTCTTGTTTACCAAAATCAGTTTTTTTGAAAACTACTTCATTTGATTTTCGCAGTAAAGGTATGTATTTTAAGTGTTTTAATAAAATGTAATTTTAATGTTATTTTTATGTTTTAAGGTTATCTTATTATGGCTGGAACTACGAAGAAAACTATACATTCTGAGGCTCGAAACATTATCAATAATGTTATACAATTCTTCGATAGACAAAAAGCTGCTGGTGAATGGGCATTCCCTTTAGAGAAGGCAACTGAACTTGCAGCGGCTGCTGTTGGGAAATCGATGGCTACTATTTTGAGGATCAGAAAGAAGGTGCTGCGACTGACAGTGAACTACTGCAATCACCATCAAAAAAAGAAAAAGCGGAGGATCCAACAAAATAATGATGGATGAGTGTGATTTGGGAATTTTAAAAAGAACAGTGCAAGAGGTTTACACGGTTGACAAGCAAGTGCCCACGTTAAAAATTTTAGTGAGCAAGATGCAAGATAAGATTAATTACACTGGCGGACAAGAAACTATTCGAAGGCATCTATTAAGAATTGGCTTCCACTTTAAAAATGTGAAAATCGAAGAAAATTACTTATGGAACGTAACGATATCGTAGCTTGGCGTTCTCGTTATTTACGAAAATGGAGGGAAAACGCTGCTCTCGGAGAGAAGAAAAAGCCGGTTACTTATTTAGACGAAACTTTTATTCACCCATCTTATGGGGTGAGTAAATGCTGGCAGTCAAAGGACCAACCAGGTGTATATAAAGCTGATCGTTCTGGTCAGCGATACATTATTGTACACGCAGGTGGTGAATATGGATTTGTAAACAACGCATTGTTAATTTTCAAATCTAAGAGCAAATCAGGAGATTACCACGATGACATGAATCATCACAATTTTATACAATGGGTTGAAAAACAGTTAATTCCGAATTTGCCTCCAAAAGGGATCGTTGTTATGGATAACGCACCATACCACAGTGTTCAAATTAACAAACCCCTACCCAAGCCACAAGAAAGCAGGAAATTAGAGACTGGCTTGAAAATAATGAGGTTTCAACAACTGGGGACATGAGGAAAGCTGAATTGTTAGAACTGGTGAATAAGATTAGCCACACTAAAACATTCTATGTGGATGAAATTTAAAAAAAAATGGACATACTGTTTTACGCTTGCCTCCATATCATTGCGACCTTAATCCAATCGAATTCATATGGAGCTTAGTTAAACATAAAGTCGCAATGAAGAACGTACAGCAAAGTGCCAAGGATATCGAGGTGTTAGTGAGAAACGCTTTTGCAGAAGTCACAGCATCAGATTGGCAAAAACAGTGCAAGCATGTGGATCAATTGGCTCAAGAAATGTGGGAGAATGATGGATTACTTGACGAAGTAGTGGAAAAATTGGAATTTGTAGTGAATACTGGTTTGTCGGAAGATGACACAAATTCGGAAGAAGAATATGAAACTAATTAATGGAATTGTTTAAATTATATTTCTGTTCAATTTATTTTTTTTTAATTTAAAAATTAATTTGTGTTATTGCCAAGGAAATAACTTATTCATTCATTAGATTAAATATAAATCTAATACATTTAAAATAAGCAGAAGAAAATTTGTAAATCTTTAAAATTATTTAAAATGTTTCTGTAGAACTGAATATTGTTACTAAAAATGTTGCGTTATTGTTATTAAGTTTAATACAGTATTTCTTTCAAATTCTTAATTTTCTGTTTATAAATTTGTTCCGTTTTGATCTTGTTAAAAGATTTACACATATTATGCAGCACACAATACATTTGTGTGTATCAAATAAATCACATTTAAATACTTTTTTCGGAATGTACCTTACAAGCTCTATAGCGCCAGTATCCCCTCTCCAACTATCTTGTTTGCTGAGTTTAGCTGTAACCTGCGTTACTGCTTATATTTTAGTTATTCAAATTGACCGATAAAATTATACAGGTGACAGATGAGATAATACAAGTAATAATAAATTTGTACAAAATAGTTTTGATTTTTGTATAAAAGAAAATTACAAAAAAAATAAGTCTTATTTGACGTGTGAATACCTACAATAACTTTTATTTGTTTCTTGTTAACTATATCGTTTTATTCGCTTGTAAATAAAATTATTTCAGCCAGTTTTTTTATAAAAATTTAATGTATGACGGTTTGTTAATAAGAATCGTTTTCGTTTTTATTTAGGTACAAATTTATTAATTGTTGCAGGCCCAAATTAAATAAAAAAAAAATTGACAAATGAAATAAAAACCATTGCACCTACATAATTATCATTAAATAAAATCTAATGATCGTTTTATTTTAAGATTAACGGAAACCAGAAAATCTTGGAATAATCTAAACAAATTACTGAACAGGGCATGAGTACCTGTCTATAAATCACAAGAATCTTTTATTGTGACATTTTCTTGATGCCAATACAATAAATACTCATGGGTGCTAGAATCGGACAGTTTTCTGACTCTGGCTCAAAAAGCGAACACCAAACTCTCTTTATGTATGTATGTTAGAAGGTTTTAAAGTACACCTATTTTTTTATTGTGTAATAATTAAATGATAACCGGTTTCTACAAGGTGTCAAATTATATAAGAAGTATAAATGTGTGCAAAATAAGAATAGCATTGTTTTTCAAAACGGGTAAGTTTTCTAAAAATTCTTTCGGATCCTGTTTGAGATCAAAAATACGAATCTGTTGAATTTCTTGTTTGAGGACATTTTAAATGTGTATAAACTTAAATGTCATTTGTATGTTAATTAATAGCTGCCAATATTTGTTTACACAGTATAATAAAATGTATCTTTTAGATCTCGAAAACATTACATTTTAAATACGTCTAAAATAAGGTCAAAATTGTAGGTATATACCGCGGATATTTAGATGTCGATTATCTATCCGACACTAAGCAAAACTATACCATCTATAGACCATCTATCATTAGGTTTTTTTTATGTAGTTTAAATGTTAGTGTGTTGTTTGAGTTCTTGTAAGAAAATTCTCGCACTTGTTACGGAATGAGCACAGGTACGGCCATTTCGTGGCTGTTAACATAACATTGCGTTTGGGGACAATTGTTACAAAAAATTTCATTAACGATGCTTAATTGTGGGTATAAATGATACAATTTATTTTTTTAGGGTTTAGTATAACACATTTTTAAAAAGCATATAAATGTAAAATTAACTTTCATAAAATGTAATCTTCAAATATTTTGAATGTTGTTTGAAAGTGTAATATGTCAGTACGTACTTATAAACCACATCAATTCAAATCAAATAAAAAATACAAATTTATAGTTTATTGTAACTATACAGGGTGTTTTAGAATAAGATGCTGATCCTTAAGGGTGTCAATCCTTACGCGATTTTAAGAAGAAAAGTTCAAATAAACATATGTCCTAAACCTCTTAATTTTTGATCTACAAGGTGTTCAAGTTTTAAGAAAAAAAACGTTTTTTTATCATAACTTTAATATTCGCGTACTTAAATAATTATCTGTCAAAACTGTTTGGCATTATCTAATTGTTTCCTTGACAACAAAGTCCATAGCCTACTTTTTCAAAATGATGATAGGTACATAGCGATAATTATGTCCATTTAATGATCTTTATTTTTTAATCGGAAACCGTTCGTCGGATGAAAAAAAACAAGAAATCAAATTTACCTTAAAATGAATACAGATTTTAAAAATAATTTTTATTTTAAAGAAAAGCAGTGGCGTACATAATATTTCTCTAAAAATATCTAGTCCTCATCCTGTACGGACGCCACTGAATAAAAAATTAAAAATTCCTAAATTAAAAATAACTGTTGTAGCTTAGAAGGCATATGCCAAATTTTATTAAAATATCTATAAAGATATTAAAGTTATGATAAAAAAAAACTTTTTTTCTTAAAACTTGAACACCTTGTAGATCAAAAGTTAAGAGGTTTAGGACATACGTTTATTTGAACTTTTCTTCTTAAAATCGCGTAAGGATTGACACCCTTAAGGATCAGCATCTTATTCTGAAACACCCTGTATAAAAACAAAATTTGTTTTAGTTATTGTCAGATTTTCATTCGATGATGAAAGTATCCTAATCTACATAGTACGAACCTATGCTTTCCCATATATAACGAAGATTAAACAAACTCCTTTGTTAGCAATATTATAAACAATAGAACTACAATATGTAATGTAGGAATAGAGTGTTTAACTTAATAAGATAGTGTGTTGTTCACTACCATTAGTGAGTCAAAATTCATCTTTATTATTGTTGTGGTTAAAAATCAGAAATGATATTTAAGTCATCGTGTACCTAAAATGACTGTTTATTAAGACAAGAAAAAAGTCAAAATGCCTGATCGGAGTCCTTTGAGGAGTAGTCTCATAATTTTATTCAACGTAGCAGTGATTATATTTCCTTAACTTTTAACCGCTTTAATTGGGGACCAATACCGATAGATGTCGTGTGCATGTTTACGGAATTTTTGTTATATATTTCAATAATTAAAAACACCAACAGACAAATTAAAATGATTTTTTAAATAAATTGCAATGTTTATTAAATGCTTTATGGTTACGCCACTGTATTCTCACCTATTACTTCCACGACATCTATCGGTATTGGTCCCCAATTAAAGTGGTTGAAAGTCTAGAATATATAGTCACTGAACGTAGTAACTACGGATGAAGATATTGGTATTCCGATGAAGCATCTATCAAATATAATGGACCCACAATTAGAGACAACGGTGATAATGGTAACGCATATACACCATACATTTACAACCACACATACAAAGTTTTCGAAACTAAACAAGTCATGCCTCCTTTCACCAGGTTGAATGTTGGCATCCAAATGAAAACTTGTTACTATTAGTTGCAGAGTTTTAAAACCAATGTATGAACAAATTTTTCAGATCTGCCAATCCATCTCGCAGGAATGCAATCAGATGCCACATAAAAAAGTTGTTTATTTCTCTATAGGGTACAATGCTTCCGGAAAAACTAATTCAATTATTTACTATCTTATTTATCGCATCAATTATTTGGAATTAGATTAAAGTTGTATAATAAGCAATAGTGTGGTCGTAGCTTTGCAGTTAAGTGCGTTAGCTGTTAAGCAGGCACCTCGGATTCAATTTCTTGTGCAAACATCAAATTTTTCGGCCGTACTCTCTCGCAAACCAATGCCAAACTAACGAGAGTATACTTGCCTAGTAAACCTCTCAACTAAGCCGTTCGGAATCGGCGTTAAACTGTAGGTCCTATGTATATGTGCCTACTGTCACGCACAACACATATACATGCGTGGCGTGCGCAACGTCTGGTAACGGATATGCGACATCAAGACAAGACAATAAGCAATCATTTTTTAATCGTATACTTACCAAAGTTGCCAACATTTGTAAAGTTGGTACACAAGTTTTATTTAATAAACGTTCGTAATAAAATAATAACTAAACTAACTAAACACTATTAGCTGTGTTATTGTTAACTGATAAATCTCAAATAAAAGGCATTGCTTTTTCCAACTTTAACCTAAATTCCAAAGTTAGTAACTATACCACCACAAATAAAAGATACCAACTTAAAATAGAGAACACACTTTCTTCGGCTCGCGTGATAAACATTTCACTCTTGCGAAATATGCCGTCTTCCAAAATTGTTACAGAATATACTGTTATGAAAACACACAAGCTACTCCACCTATGTTATTTAAAGCGCGGTCATGTTGTGAATGAAACAACCAAATTCTACTGCAAACGAAAGCAACAATTGTTTTGTAAAATTGTAATATAATACGTTGCTAAATAAACGGTATTATGTGACAATCTCTATACTATCGCAATTAAACGTAAAAAATATGCCGTTGGTGTTTTAAATCGCCACATCTTCAGTTTCTTTAGCATCTGTAGATGTTGAACATTTTATTGATACTTGAGCGTTTGACACCTTGGCTATTGAAACGCTCTCGACCTGGATCTTCTGCGCAATGGAAACTTTTTTGTCAAGTTTTCTTCTAAATACTCTCCAGCAACGTTGCTTGATTCCATGCACCCAATTCTTGCAAATCTAAAATGTTTCCACCGCCGTTAACAAGATAAGTTGCTGCAGATCGTCTCATACAATGGCCAGTATACAAATCTGAATTTTCAAGATTGACGAGTGTAGCCACTTTTTGAGGTACTTTAGAGAGGAAATGAATATTAGAAGGCTGAATCGTGCACTTTCCATGTCAATGTGGAGGACGTAATGCTAGATGTTTCTTAAATAGTCTCACTGAATAAATATTACCCTGAGATATAATGGTAAACAATATTTTCTTGTGCGTCTTTGAGTCAGAAATGGTGAATATAATTTTACTTTCTAAAATCTCTAGATCGTCCACAGACATTGCCACCAAATCGGAGTTCCTACAAACGCCTCAATTCTAACCAAAAAAGCTACTTTCACTATCAGCACGCCTCGTCTAGAGCTGTGAACACAAATTCATGTACCTGCTCTTTTGTGAACATCTTAGAGTTTTGGCTCTATAACCAACATTCTTATTTTTGATAAATCTTATTAAATCACCATGCTTGTCAATTTGGCTCTTTCCTTTAATTCCAAACAGGGTAAGAGCATAGAAGTCGTATTGATCGTTTCTCCAGCACCTTAAACTTTTTCTTTGTCTCGCCACTCATAAAAAAGCCGATATTCTTTTTCGTCATACATTTTTGATCTCTCCGGCAGTAAATCCAGTCTTTCCGTGCTTGCTGTCTCTAGAATGTTTTCAGGAATCTCGGTTGATTTGCCAGTTTGGTTTTTGTCGGTCGATGATACGATGCTGATGCAGGTCTAGTAAATCTAAAAATTTATTCCTTCCCTAAAAGTCAATATAGAATCATTGATTTATTTTCGTGTGTGATGATACGACAAAGCTTTAAATATAACTCGAATATTAGCGATTTAACCAATCTCGGACGTTGTCAGGTGACTCGGCATCTTTTTATAAATCGCATAATATTCTCGTTATTTTAATAGCTATTATAGCGGGTGTTGCTATATTCGACCGACAACGCTCTACCCTAGAGAGGTCTCGTAAATTAGTAAATTTTGGTATAGGAACATAAATTTTTAAACGGCTTAGTTACTGAAATACAGGGTGTTGAAAGTTTAAAATAAAAATTAAAAATTTGTAATTAATCAAAAACTTTTTTTTCAAATTTAGTGACTAATGCTCTACAAGAAAGTCATATTTTGACATAAACTTACTTTTCAAAAATGAAACCAGTGGCGCTCTGTAAGGGTTAGTGACAACTTTTACCCTCTTATTTTTTACGCCATTGGAGCAAATAATTACAAACATTTTTTTAATTCTCTATTTATGTTTGATCAAAAAGTAATAACATTTATAGTGCAAAAATAAACCGTCTTAAAGATATTGAAGATAAACAAAAGTCTGCAAGTACTGACTATATTCCAAATTATTGTATGCAGTGCAATTTGCCCGTCGGCATTTTGCTAAACAATTTACGTTCAAGATGTAATACAAATTATTTTAAAGGGATTTTTGATTTAATGCAAATTTTTAATTTTTATTTTAAACTTTCAACACCCTGTATCTCAGCAACTAAGCTGTTTAAGAGTTTATGTTCCTATATCAAAATTCACCAATTTACGTGACTTCTCTGGGGTAGAGCGTTGTCGGTCGAATGTCCTTAATAACTATTCTTCGTAATATCCTCATGGTACACGTAACAAAAAAAAACACTACAAGATACTTTCGTTATTAAAATTTGCTTGTTTACTTTCATCAAATTTTACATAATTAAAGAAAAATTTGAAAACACTTCAGTAAACTTTCAGCATATCCAAATTTAACTTCTGATTGATCACCCGCTAAAATCAAGGTAAATCTTGTTATTAAGTGAAATTGTACAACTGACCTTAAATAGTTCAGCGCCCTAAATAAACGATATAACTAACGTAAGTAGAGGATCCCAGAATTTTGCACATATATACATAACTAATGCTAAACATTCCAATATAATTTAAATTAAATATACAACTTTATTCGGATATTTAATTCAAGTAAAACTAAATATGAAATTAACCTACTTTTAATATCAATTTGGAAATTATTCTGGAAGGAAATGTATTTGATGCAAACACAACAAAAAAATTAATTTACCTCAGAATTGAATTGAAGATATTTAAATCCTTAAAAGATCGTAAAAAATTTTAAACCAAATCCTATTGCGTATCGCAAAAATATTTACACAGGAAAATCTGGATTTAGTATCCAATAATCCATTAAAATTTATATGATGTTCTACTGTTATTGTTATAGTGCGAATGCCTCTACGTCACATTGATCACAGCAACATCAAAAGACAATTAAGTACAATATCCTCTTGTTGTGGTAAATAGAAACAGATAGAGGGCAACGCCTAACCTATTTCATTATAGAATGTTCCGACCATCCCTCGAATCTATTATCGATGTAAATTGTTTTAACGCCAGTGTATCACTGCACAAGTATTGCCGTTAATTTTGTTAGTGTTGACATTTACAACAGGATTTCTATGAGGATTATTTTAGATTATTCCCATCAATGTACTATTATTCAACACCCGTGTTTAACTTGCGCTCCAAATCAATTTGCTTTTCGTTATAATTCGTAGTTTAATTATGCTTTTGAATTTTATTGGCACTTAAAATCGGTATGTCAACATACGAAGTTATTTTCAGGCACCTACTACTACATTTATTCAAAAGCACTTAAAGGTGAAACAATTTCAACGCGTAAGGTTTCATATGAGCACTTAACCTGTAATAAAACTTCAATTGATTCATTCCATTCAGTTTTCATTTTCAAAATTTTAAACATCAGATTAATACGAGACAAATTGTCAAAACGTTAACCGAATTTCAGAATGAAAATATAAATCTAATTTGTAAAAGTGAACTTTTCTTTTCCTTAATTTTGAAATATCGTTCTAGTTCGGAATATAACAAACATGATAAGTTACCGTATAAAAAATAAATTGTAATCAATCATTAAGATTGAATCGTAGTAATCTGACGCTATCGGTCTGAAGCCAAAATCCTCGCAATTCGTATTATTGCCCTAAATAATAAAAAAGGCCATTCATATCCGAGTAATGTTTGTTTTCTTAGATAAGAGATAACGTAGAAGGAATAATTCTTACAGTAAAATAAAATAAGTTTAGTGTAATTGAGTATTCATTAATTTTTGAAATGTGTACTAAGCTTTGCAATATTTTTTCTTAAGAATTGCTGTATAGGTATGTATCTACATAAATTAGTATGAATAATATTTTAAATTTTTTGGAAAAGTGTTTTTAAAGTTTATTGTTTACTGATATGTATTACATGTTTGAACTACTGTTAAACATGTTCTTTTTATACAAATAATTTGTTTAACAAAAGATTTGACGTAAACTCTCTTTACTCGTAAAAGCATGGATAATATAATACCACTCTACCTGATGCAATTGAAACAAAATTAAATTTTTAGTATACAAGGAGAACTACTTAAATTCCCAGTAAATATAAAATAAAATAAAAATAATTGTATTTCTTCTCAAAATGCTACCCTTTAAGTTCTATATAATATCATCTTGCATCAGATGAAATCAATCTTCAAAACACTTTTTCCACTCTGAGTGTGGTACCTCCAAAATATGTGATTTAATTGCTTCAAAACCGTAGAAAAATTTCCTCCGTCCATTTTATTTTTTTCGTTTTTGATTTTAAAAAAAGTTATTGGGATATAAATCATTAATTGGAGCACTGGCATAGTCATGATTATCATAATCATAATCATCATATATTCATCCAATAAATCATACTACAATGATATAGGACAAATCAATTTAAATAAACATTGAGATAATTAAAACTGTTTACGCTACATTAAAATTTAATATCAAATAACATAAATTCATTAATGGAGTAAAATGCATTTTGTAACAAAATATTTTTTAATGATTTGACAAACGTTGTGTAATTTAGAATTTGTATACTATTTGGTAATTGATTATGTAAAGTTACTCCTGCGTAATATGGGTTAAGTTCAAAAAGTTTTAATTTGTGAACATCAAACTGTTGGTTGGAACCAAATCTAGTATTATGATCATGATTCTCTTAAAGTCTAATAAGTTTGTCTTGACAAATTTTAACATTTCTAAAATATAGGTACTAGGAAACGTATGAATTCTATTGTTTGCAAAGGTAGTACTTTGACATGATTCTCTATGTTTTAAATTAAATAAACAACGAATGGCTCATTTTTGTATGACAACTACACGATTCACTGTACAAGAAATAGCTCTATATATTAGAATAGATTCAATATTTGAAAAGTAAAATATTTTTGAAACGTTTCTATTTACAACGCAACTAAGTTTTCTCAAGACAAAACAATAACTAGCACAAGTTTTACATACTGAATTTCTATGATAAAGATCCATCTATGTTTATCCCTAGTAGTTTAAAGGTTTTAGTTTGATGGGTACTAATATTATTCAACTTAATTAACACATTAATAATGCCATTTGATAAATTTGGGTAAAATTTCATAGTTACTGATTTTTTGGTATTTAAAATAAGATTATTGGTACAGAAATATGCATTTGCTATATTTAAGGTTTTGACAATGTCATGGTAGAGAAGTTTCTGTTCTTTGTTATATTAAATTAAATTTATGTCGTCATCAAAAGCACTGCTAAAACTAGGAATGTATTCATTGAAGTCATTGCAGTATAAAAGAAAACGCTGCCTTGTGGGATCTCCCAGTTATATTAATCATATCGGACTCGTTTCCATTTTGTTGACAACTTGTTGCCGATTTTGTAGGTAATTTTTTATGACATTGTAGCAATTTTCTCAAATACCATACAATTGGATTTTTTCTAAAAGGATTTTATGATTTACGCAATCGAATTCTTTTGATAAATCTAGGAATAAAGCTATTACCTTGTTGTCTTTATTAAACTGAGTATATATGACATTCAAGATTTCAACTAATGCAGTAGTTGTAGATTTATTACGCCTAAAGCCATGTTCTTTTTGCAGTATGTTGTTATTCTCTAAAAATTGTATAATTCTTTTTTACCAGAATTTTTTCTATTATTTTTGAGAATACGGATAAAATTGAAATAGGTCGATAGTTTGATAATTCATTGATAACACCTTTTTTATAGACTGTAATCACTTTGGAAATTTTTAAAGTATTTGGAAAGTCATCTTTTGAAAAGCAGTGATTTATTATACAGGGTCCGGCACATCGAGGGTGCATTAAAAGTATCTATATGGAAAACTAATTTGATTCATTTTTTGAAAATTTTGAGCAAATTGAGCGTTTCGATACGCAGAACCTATCGAGACTTTTTCTTGTAATGTCGACGTCATTGTAATACAAAGAATTTTCAATCGTAACGTAGTAGACATGATAAAATCAAAATAGGAAAGAAATAAAGATCTACCTCCACATATCGTTACTACCACACTTTGGCAAATCAATGACCAGAACTATCTTTAATATAATATCAGCAAAAATTGACGCATTCCAACCTCTCGAAGAGGAGGATTTAGACAGAGTTATTCCACCATCGACTATATACACACAATAAAACAAATTATGGTAAAATCACACGAGTATAACTAACACCTGTTTATGGCGTTTATAGAATATCAACAGACTGTTGAAACATGGACACTAACGAACCACTTACAAGATGCAGTATAGATTATAGATACATACAACTTATGTATAATATTTGTATAAAAACCTAACTATAATGGTAGAGATATATAATGAAACAAACCAATACATATTAAACAAGGTTTCAGGCAAGACAATCTAGTTTTTCACTAATTTACTGGAAGACGTTTTCAACACACTAGAGTGGGATGGGACAGGCATAAATATAAATGGTGTCAAACCTTAAATCTGCTGATGTCACACTTGTATCTAATGACGTGGATTAATTAGAAGAAATAATCCTACAATTTCAATATGCCTCAAAGAAAGTTGGATTGCATATAAACCTACCAAAGAAAAAATAATGAGACACAAAAAGGTAGACCAGTTCGTATAAACAACAACCAAATAGACTTAGTAGAATAATATACATATCTTGGACATATACTAACAACCACAGAAAAGGCAAAGACGGCGAAAGTGAATGGAAGTATTATATTAGTTAGGGCGGTTTTTAGAAAATCGAGAAATGTTTTCAACTAAAGTTTTTGACTAATGCAAACTGCCTACTTTTACATACGCCGCAGAAACCTGCCTACTCATTAAAACAAATATGGAAAAACTAAGAGTGTTAAAAATAAAGATAAAGAGGTCTATCCTAGGGTTAAAGGTACAGGATAGAAAACTAACGAATATATCCGCAATAAAACCAGAGTAGAAAACTTAGCCAAACGTGTAATATCTCTGAAGTGGCAGAGGGCTGTGCATATTATAAGGCAAAAGGATGGTATATGGAGCCAAAAAGTGACTGAGTGAAAACCATATACTGAGAAAAAAAGCCGAGAAAAATCTAGAGCCTGGTTAAGGAATGACTTGGCAAAAACAGCTGGAGCACGTTGGATGGGAGCATCTGTAGACGGAATTTTATGGAAACAACTAAAGGAGGCGTATGTCCAGAAATGGATAATGATAATAAGACATGATGTACCGTTATGCAATCAAATTAACGCGTTTGATTGTTTTGTCAGATTGACTTGAACTTTGAGAAAGTAAAAGTGAATTTTGATTTTTAAAGGTGTTACCCACTTTTAAATTGTGTATAAAAGCGTCTACGAAGAGAGGAAAAATAAAACACTCCATTTGATTTAAAAAATTGGTTTCTATTAAAATTGAAATTAAAAAGTTATACCTGTTTACAAAACCGGAAAAATAAAGTCCAAATTATAAAATTTGAACAAAAATCCGTACGAGCGATAGCTACATACGCAAATATTAATAAAGTATTACATTCCAACACAAACAATAACAACACAAAGAGGTTACAAAAGAATATTTAAAATGTGGTGTCTATGCATTCAATCTATCAGTAACAATTTTAAAATTTAAAAAACGTATTACACTTTTATATTCCTAGGAATAAAATTTAAGAACAATTACGCGATAGCACTTTTTAACATGTCGCCCGAAACAAAACTATAAAAGCACTACAATTATACTGCTTTCATTGTTGAGTCTTGACTACTTTAAAATTATTTAAATGTGTTGTCCTTTATTACTTCCCATCCTAACACACATAGTGAATTCATGCATATTAGAATCCAAAATTCCTGATGCCTGGAAGACCGCACATGTTTTACCTGTGCCAAAAACTAGTAATCCTACCAAATTTAGTGATCTAAAGCCTATTAGCATTCTTCCCTGTTTGTCCAGGTTAACCGAAAAAATTATTGGAATTCAAATCGAGAACTACATTAACAAATTGGATATAATTCCTAGTACTCAATCGGGAATTAGAAAAGGGTACAGTTGTTCAACTCCTTTACTAAATATTGTTGATGATATTATATGTTCTTCTGATAAAAACTTATCATCTTGTTTACTCTAAAGCTTTTGATACTCTAACTCATCGAATCTTAACAGCAATTCTTCAAGACATAGGGTTTACAGAATGTGCTGTAGAACTTATAAAAGCTACTTAGTTAACCGTTACCAAATTGTTTGTTATAATAATGCTAAGTCTGATCCACTACCAATAATGCGTGGCGTTCCTCAGGGTTCCATATTAGGCCCGCTCATGTATAAAATATATACATTCAATCTACCTAATTGCCTAAGATTTTGTAAATATCACGTATATGCTGATGATACACAACTGCACCTTAGCTTTAAACCATCTGAAGTAAATACAGGAGCACAAAGTGTTAACCTTGATCTACAAAAACTCGGTGAATTTTCAAGTAAACATCATCTTAAACTAAATTCTTCAAAATGCTATGTAATGTTGTTTTGTAAAAAGAATTGTTATGATACAATTGTTAACTCTATCTCGATAAAAATCAATGGTACTGTACTAGAGATTAAACCTGTTCTTAGAAATTTGGGTCTGATGGTTGACAATACCTTAAGACTTAAAAGGCATATTTCTACTCTATTGCAAAGATCTTATGCTAACTTAAAGACTATATTTAATAATCGATTAATTTTAAACCACAAAACTAAAGTTATCTTATGCAACAGTACAGTACTATCTCACTTTAACTTTTGTGATAGTGTGTATAGACCATGTCTTGACATGGTGGATATTAATAGAATCCAACGAGTGCAAAATTCTTGTCTTAGGCTAATTTTTGATATTCGTAAATATGACCATGTGTCACACAAACTCAAAGAAACCAAATGGCTAAAATGAGTAACAGGAGACTACTGCATTGTGCTTCTTTGTATCACAGAATTGTAACGTCTGGTGTGCCAGACTATCTTTTCAATAAAATTGATTTTAGACGTGATACTCACAATATCAACAAGCGGAATAAGAACATGTTATCGGTACCCCAAAATCATAGTTCCTTCTTTAAGAGATCCTTCTCATTTAGTATTTCGAGACCTATAATGCTTTGCCGGATACACTTAAAGAAATGAATATTGTTAATTTTAAAAAAATTGTTTAGACATCTTTTGTTCAAACAATTTCAGAATGTGTAATGCTTATGTTCAGCTATTAATTTTAATATATTTTTTTCTTTTTCTTTTTTTGATTTTCCAATAAAATTAATAGTTATCATTCTTATTTGTCAAAGCGGAACTAGTTTAATTTTACCTTCTTTAAACAATTTTTAGTTATTAAGTTTACATGATTGGGTTAAGTGGAAGAGCAGGTTATATTGTCTCTGACAATATAAAACTGAACTTCGCCCTATTGAGTTGTACAATAGTATAAGTTAAGAATAATTTTGTTTTTATGTACCTGATTTCTTTTTCTTTTTTGTATAATTCAATAAAAGGCATTATTATTATTATTATTATTATTATTATTATTATTATTATTATGAGGTATCGAAAAGACCACAAATACCTTAAAGTTTCTGTTTACTGCACTGAAAGCTCCAGCAGGCATTTGATGAATTAGGAACTATTATACTCTTCCGAATTAAAACATTAATTGTGTCTACGGTAATCATATTCTTGAGGATTTGGGTTATTGAAACTAATGGTCTAAACACAGCGTATTCTGACTACTACATCAGCGAAAAGATTTTAATAAACTAGCTTTAGGTAAATTTCCATTTGTTTACATATCATATTAACTTCGGGCGCGTACATCTTGCTTAAACAACCAGTGTTTGTGGTATAACATGTAGAGGTTTTTATTCATATAGTTCATAAGCTGCATCTAATTTTACGACTATTATTCAACTTTATTCTGCGAGCAACTAATTCAGATCTTAAATAGTTTAGTATGGTAGACGTTGCTCCCCTGATAGTACATCTGAGTTTGTGACCTCGGAGGCTTGCGGTTTGAAGGAGAACTTAAATAAAATATGTAGAGAACAAAATTGTGCATAATTTTGGGTCTTTGCCCTTTTTTGCGACCAATACTTTCCGCTCTACGGTGCGTGGAAGTTGGAGGTTGATTTACAATTTCCAACAAAAACTGAATTTCATTTCTGATTAAAACGAACATACCTTTTGAACAATTCTGTAATATTTTCTTCTTTGAAAAGGTAATGTTTTGTGAGTCTGCAGATGTTTGATTTGATACAATTGGTCCACTATAATAACAACACTCCGCTACATACTCCGATATGGGCATTTTTTAATTATCATTGTCTGTGGTTAATATTTCCTTATTATTGTTGATCCAGGTGCCAAATTTATTGATTTTGTGCATGCATTGTTTAAGAAAATATAATATTCAACTCGTTTCCACACCACTCTTGAGTAGAATTAATCGGTGCGTTTTTTTTGTGCTCGGTGCTCCGTGGCAGTGCAGGTAAGTCAAAATCGCCATTGGTGTAGAATTCAGTGCCGAAATGCATAAGTAATTTTGAAAAGAACTGTTTAACTGATTAGTGAATTTTGTGTAAAAAATTTATAAAACGCTACAGAATTGTGTGCTTGAGCAGTTAATGTTCGGTCGCATTGTGGTCATCGCGGAATTTCAACAACATCTATGTCATAAAACAAATTGCGCAGCCAGGTTTGCAGATTATTAAAACGCTGTTATTTATTTTGTACCGTTAGTGAGACTGACGAATGCAGTGTACAGCTATGGCGTTGCCGCGGGACTGTTTATGTTGAGATAATACGTGCAGGAAGCAAATATCGTAAGTTAGACTTTCTGCGATATACGAACTTTGTACAAGCCCTTTCCATAAATTAATTTAATCTCGCTTCTCTGCTTCCAACATCCGATGCGTGTCATCATCATTCATTGCCGAGTACAAAGCTAACGGAGAGTTTCGAAGATCATGGATGGCAAAGAACAACCACAGGATTGGTCGCAACATGGATCACAAAGGAACCAGCTCCCAGGTTTTACTTTACAGAATCTCGTGTAGGTGCAAGAAGGGTTGTGGGCCTGTTTGTGGTTGTCGTAAAGCAGGATTGAAATGGATATTTGTTGAACATGCCATATGTTGGTAATACAACAAAAAAATGTCTTTGTCAACTTTTTAGCAAAAATGAAAGACTAATCAAAATACGGTTTAGACGAATATTAGTAATTTTTGTATTTGTCAAAAACCTTGTAAATAAACAAAAGTGTTCAATACAAATTTACTGATGCAGGCCTTCTAAACTGTAAGACAACGTCAATGAACATAAAAATACCAGAAGAGGTGCAAGCTGTAGCTACTGCTAGAGACTCATTACCACAATGAATTGAATTGGATGTAAACAGTTTTGTAAATATTAGGCTCCCAATAACCAAATTCATCGTGCACCCTACTATGAAAAATAGTTTTTCAAGAAAACCGTGATGACATCTTTGTATTTCACTTGCAATAAAAACCAAAACGATCACAAAATATCCTCCTGTAGCTATCACTGCTAAGTTGTATGTATTTTCGTAAATACAAAGAAATCTCTCATAACGGGTCAAATACAAAAATCCTATAAGACATAAACCTAAATTTCAATTAGTTTTGAAATACGACTACAAGTTCACTTACTGCTTCAAAAATCTTAAGCATGAAGTTAGGGTCTTCGCAAATATAATGTTTTACACAGTTAGTCATTATCAAATTATGACTTTTGAATAAATGACATTTATTTGAAAATAAAATGTCATAAGAGAACTAGATCAATACAGAAATGGAAAAATGAAGACTTCACTGTATAACTTAATATTCATTAAAATAAATTTTTAAATCTGATTATTTATACCTAAAAAAATTAATTTAACTTAAATGAAGTAATTATTCTATCAAATCTATTTAGTTGTTTAATAAGTGAATGATTTTGTGTTAGTTATTGTTTATTCAATTGCACATCAGAGTGTATGAAATACTTCATGAGATATAAAATTTATTATTGCTATAAAAATGGAGATTATATTCAGTGATTTTATTTGTAACTTGATAAAAATTGTCGTGTTGGTTCGTCACTTATTAATACAAATAGAACTATCGTTCTTGTTTTGGGCAATTAAACAGGTTTCTGAAATATGTAGTTGATTATTTGCAGCAAATAGTACAGTTCAAAAACTTGAAAGCTTGAAAATAACACCTAAAGAGTCCCAAAAAGACGAAACAGCTGTAGAATGTTTCTCGGTGTATGTTTGCTATTTTACAACTTCTTGCAAACTTACAGCAAGCAATAATTATGAAAATTTTTGTGTGTGATAAAGATATTATACCGTCCAAGATGATATATTTGTTTATTGCGACTCGTCTGAAACTTAAGTAACGCTTAGAAACTTAGATACAATTCTTAAAACTGTACCGTCATTCCTCAGGCTACGCACATAGCGAACTGCCCTCGGCCAGCGTTAATAACCTAGCCGTTGAGACAACAAAGCGGCGTGCTTCACCTGTCTTAATCCTGCCTGTTGGCGTGTTTCACCCGACACGGCACACGTAGGAGAGGAACCGCCTCACACCAGGCATCTGACAGCTAAACAATCGCGAATAGGAGCTACAGTACCACCACCACGAGTACGCGCCTTCCTGCGGCATTCCCCGGTCCAAATCGCAGACAACTAGAGATAACCCAGCCAGCGACGAAGAAGGTACACCACGGTTTAATCCAGCGCCGCACGGTAGCAGCCTGCCCCGTCACGCAGCAGATCCAGTCCGAAGGCACTACACCTTAGGCTTGATGGTTAATCCTGTGTGAGCAGCCATCACGGCGCATGGACCGCATCAGCGAGCCTAACCATCTACACCCAAAGGACCCACGTCCGACGACGAATCCGATACACGCGGCGCGCACGAACTATGTTTAATCTAGTGACAATAAGTGAATGTAAATAGATAACTATGTAAAATAAGTGTGTTTATGAATGAATGACGTAAACCACTAAACTGGTGACCACGACAAAAAAAGGACATAATAGTGAACAGTGCAACCCCGCGGCAACTAAAGAACACACACCGTTCAAACAGTGCAACCATGACGGAACTCAAGCAACAGCCAAAGCAGATACAACGTATACAAATACGCATCCAACCCTTCTGGCCGGACGACCCCAAACTATGGTTTGCGAAAATTGTGAATCAATTCCACATAAACAGGATCTCAGCAGACACAACAAAGTAAAGCTACGTAACAGGAAACCTAAAAGCCTGGTACGCAGTGGAGGTACGCGATATCCTCATTGCACCACCTGCTCAAGACAAGTATGGTAAACTGAAAAAGGAACTAATCCAAAAATCAGCGTCAGCCAGGAACAAAAAACCAAGCAACTACTGGATCGAGAAGAACTGGGAGACCGCAAGCCCTCACAGTTTTTGAGACACTTGCAACACCTAGCTGGAACAACAGTATCAGAGACATTGTTAAAGTCCATTTGGTTCAGCAAATTGCCAACAAACATACAAGCAGTCTTGGCAACACAAACAGCAACAAACTTTTCAGATGTAGCAGAATTAGTTGACGCAATACTAAACACGACGGCAATCTCAGCGGCAGTGCAAGCAGTTAGCACCACGGACGATACATCCACCAAATTGATTGACGAGATCGCACAACTGAAAATGCAGCTCCAAGAAAGACCCTCAACACACAATAGAAGGCGGAGCCGCTCAAGAACAAAACATTCGACACGTGCTGGTACCACTATAAGTTTGATGACAAGGCAAGAAACGACGCTCGGAGACACAGGCGCCGTCTCTAAGTCACAGATCTAAAATCAAAAGTGTAGTTCCTAGAAGATACAGGAGCAGACGTATGTATCTACCCTCGGAAGCTTCTAAAAGACAAACGGCAAGTGTCCCAATGCAAGCTCTATGCAGCATACAATACCGAGATTAACACGTACGGAGTTACAAACCTGGATCTCGATCTCCCACCTAGGAGAAGTTTTCCCTGGAGAATTTTTGTGGCAGATACAAACAAACTTCTTATCACATTATGGACTACTGGTGGGGATGCAACAACAAAAGTTGCACGACTCAATAACAAAATTCACGGCAAAAAGTCGAACAGTTAATGACCCGCAAAATCAAAAGATCAATACAGTTCGTAATCACCAAAATACTACAAACTGCTGAACGAGTTTCCAGCATTTACGAAACCAGCAGGGAAAGCAAGGCAGGCAAACACTATATCCACACAACGGAAGGTCCACCAGTCGCAAGCAAACGAAGAAGACAGGCGCCAGATTGCTTAGACTAGCGAAAGAAAAGTGTAAGCTTTTAACCTAGTTAGGCATTGTGCGACCATCAAAGTTTATAGGCAGCACCGTTACACATGGTACCTAAGGAGAAAGCCAAATAGAGACCATGGAGATTACAAAGCCCTAAACCCCCGGACACTAGCAGACAGATACTCCGTGCCGCACGTAGAAGACTTTGCCTAAACACCTCACGGAAAAAGGTGTTTCTCCACGATAGACTTAGTAAAAGCATACCACGAGATTCTGGTTGCAAAGGAAGACGTGCCTAAAATAGCGATCACTACACCATTTGGGATATATGAATTCCCGTACATGACATTTGAATTAAACGCAGCACAAACATTTCAATGGTTTATGGACGAAATACTAAGAGACCTGTACTTCTGCTAAATGTATATTGACGACATACTAGTTGCCTTAGCATCCAAAGAAAAGCACAGAAACACATCTTAGGCAATTATTCTAAAAACTATGAGACAACGCAATAGTCATCAATTCCGCGAAGTGCGCGTTCGGAGAAACGCAAGTCCAATTCCTAGGATACCTAGTATTAGAGCAAGGGACTCAAACATTGCTACACAAAGTCAAAGAAACTGCAACAGATGTTAGGAATGATCAACTACTACAGACAATTTGTACCAAACGCAGCCTAAGCACAAGCCTCCTTAAACAACCTGTTAAAAGAAAAGCTAATAGGAAACCAGCCAGTGCAATAGAGCGAGGAGAACCAGCAAGCGTTCGAGCAATGCAAGCAGCAAATTGCTCAAACAGCGCTACTGACTCACCCGCGACTAGAAGCAAAAATATCAGTTACAACAGATGCGTCAGACTCAGCAATCGGAGGAGTCGTCCAACAGCTACAAGATGGAGAATGGAAATCACTAGCATTTCTGTCACACAAGCTATCAAAAGCGGAGCAAAAATACGCAGCGTACGACAGAGAACTCCTGGCCATTTACCTTACGATCCGACACTACCAATAATTGTTGCAAGGAAGTCAGTTCACAATATATACTGACCACAAATTAATCACCTTTGCGTTCAATCAAAACTTGTAAAGTGCTCACTACGGCAGTTCCGGTACCTAAACTATATAGGACATTTCTTGACAGACATCTAGCACATCCAAAGTCGAACAAATAGCGACCGGGATCGATTTCAACAAACTGGGAGAAGATCAAAAGTACGACGAAGAACTACAGGAAATCCTGCGTCAAAGAACCACAAGCCTTCAGCTAAAGAAAATATTTATACCCGAGCACACAACCGAAATAGACTGCAACATTACCACAGCTGGGGCCAGGCCATTCGTCACAAACACCCAGAAACGAAAGCATTAGCTAAACTCACAGCACAGAAATTCGTGTGGCCAAGCATCCAGAGCGACTGCAAAAAATGAGCGCAACAATGCATACACTGCCAGAAATCAAAGGTAACGAGGCACAACAAACCGCAATCTCAAAGATTTGACACACCCTCAGCAATGTTCAGCCACGTGCACATTAACTTAGTCGGACCATTGTGTGTATCAAACGGATACAGGTACATACTCACGTGCATCAATCGTTTCACGCGTTGGCCACAAGCTATACCGCTGGCAGACATCAACGCCGAAACTATTGCACGAGCTTTCTTCACCAATTTAATAGCAAGATTTGACCCACCACTACAAGTCACCACAGATCAGGGCAGGCAATTTGAGGCACAGTTATTCAAACAACTCAAGGAGCAGGTTTCAAACGGAGAAAAGCTACAGCCTATCACCCACAAACAAACGGCCTAGTGGAAAGATTCCACCATTACCTAAAAGCAGCACTAATGTGTCACAACACCCAAGACTGGTACGACACGCTACCCATCGTGCTGCTCGAAATACGCACAGCATGAAAAGAAAACATCGGCGCAACAGCGGCCTAGTTAGTGTATGAGGAGAACATACTGACACCAGGAGAGTTTCTGAGCGAACACCAAGCAAGACAGACCCTAAAACCGGAAACTTATGTAACACAGCTGCGACGTCACGTGCAGGCATTTAAACCAACACCCACATCTGCACACGCTAAACAAAGAAAAAGTTTCGTTTTCCAAGAGCTAGACATAGCCACGCAATTCTAATAAAAACGACACCGCAAGACGACCGTTGCAACGACTATACGACGGGCCATACAGAATCATCGGGAAAGACAATAGAACGGTTACCGTAGAGAAAAACGGCCAACCGCACACGGTGTCCGCAGAAAGAGTTAAACCGGCGAATATAGAAGGACCGGCCGAAATACATAAACCAAAAGAGAAAGCACCAACAACATGTACAGGGAGACAGATCCGGCTTGTAGTACAATTCCTTACGTGACTCCATCACTAGCAAGAAGGTGTGTAGCGTCATCCCTCAGGCTACGCAAATAGCAAACTACCCCCAACGCAACGCACCCGCGTAAGAAGGGTTGTGATTGGCCACCAGCAATAGGCACTCACTGGTGTGACTTCACCCGGTACGAGTCTCTTGACTGGCGTGTATAACCCGGTCTAAACTACCTTCGGCCGGCGTGAATAACCTAGCCGTTGAGACAATAAGGCTTCACCCGTCTTAAACCTGCCTGTTGGCGTGTTTTACCTGACACGGCATACGTAAGAGAGGAACCGCCTCACACTAGGCATGTGACAGCCAAACAAGCGGGCAAGGAGCAACAGTACCTCCACCATGAGTACGCGCCTTCCTGCGGCGTTCCCCGGTCCATCATTGGTGACGCTGTTCCACCAAAGCGCCGACAACTGGAGGTACCCTAGCCAGTGACCAGAGGATACACCATGGTTCAATACAGCGCCGCATGGTAGCAGCCTGGCCCGTCACGCAACCGCCTACGCACCAGATCTAGTCTGAAGGCACTACACCTCAGGCTTGACGGTTGATCCTGTGTGAGCAGCCATCACGGCGCGTAGACCGCATCAGCGAGCCCAACCGTCTGCACCCGATGGATCCACGTCCGACGACGATTCCGATACACGCGGCGCGCACGAACTATGTTCAATCTAGTGACAATAAGTGAATGTAAATAACTTTTTTTGAACTCACTACCTTGAAAACAACGCAGACGCCCTTAGAAGTCAACCGGGAAACACACAGTGGTGCCAACCCTTTCAAAGTAGAAAAGTTTTATGTTACCGCGATTATTTCATAATAAGATGTCTATAATTCAATCGTTTATTGTATTAGCTAACATAGCGTATCGTTTTATATGTTTCTTATTAAGTAACTGAAAGGATAACATTAACAACAAATTTCGTTTTATTGTTCGATTGCACAATTTTGCAACCAACTTAACGTAAATGTCAAATGTAGTATTCCCTTATTATAGTTCATCTCGTGAAAGAAAATTGGTCTGATAATTTGATGTTTGGAAATTGTGATCGGTGCACCTGTAAAGTGGTTTCGACATAATTGTGTGGATTTTGTGTAGACCATGTCCAATAGTCGCAGAGCAAATATAACCTCAATAACAAAATCGAGCCAGAGAAGGAGACTGTCTGTTCCGTTTCAAAACAGATTAAACATATTTTATTTGACTTTAAATAAAGTAAGCGACATTTAGAATTAAATTAATGTATACAGTATCTTAAACAAACAACCTAAACAGTGTTACTGTTATATGTATATATATTATCGTACAGTTGGTGCAATTTGAAATTATTATTCCAAAAGTTCCTGGAGGGTGAGAATCAGATAACGACTGTGCCACATTTACAGTATGAATTATATGAGGTGGTCCCGGTGCTGGCTCTATTAAACGATCGGCAATACTAATTTTACTTTGAATGGAGTCATCAACGTAACTTTCAGCCACCCTTAATGATTTCCATCCTCCAAATTTTTTTAGTGTTAGCAGATCTCCACCTTTATCAGTCAACAGAGTTGCTGCATTTCTTCGAAAACAGTGGCCAGTGTAGTCTTTTGGATTCTCTAACTGAAGGAATTCGGCTACTTGGCTAGGAATTCTACCAATTGTATTAAGCCCTACTGGTGAATTAATACATTTGCCGTTTCTGTAAGTGCAAAAAAAACCTTTGTTTGTCTCTGGTCTTACATTTCTATATTTTAGGAGCAAGTTTATCCATTCGGGTTTAGTTACTGCAAAACGTCGAGAAACATTTGTTTTTGTTTCTGGTACATTGACGAGAATAACTTCAGATTTGAATTCGATATCATTAAAGCCCGCTACTGACTATGCGTTGATGCGATTCGGTGTTGCGTTTCGATGATGCATTTCGTGCTACCGAGAGCAACGACGAACCGATGCATTGCATCGTACTCATAATGCGTTGATGAACTTTGGTAGTGCGTTTGAAAATTCGACTATTGTGCGACGTGAAAACTTCAATCAGTGCTCAAATGGATTTAGAGGAAGATCTGCTTTGCTTGCTGCAGCACATGCATGTTATGTGGTCATTTTACTTTCAAATAAAAAAATTAGAAGAAAAAAGGTTGGTGGACGCAGACTCTTTATAAGAGCAGATCTCGGTAAGTAACATTATTTGTACTTGCAATGCAATCAGAATTAGTCAAATTAGGTCCACTCGATTATGTTGTTATTTGTAGGTATAACTGTGCAAACATAATCGTGGATATGCTCAAGAAACCCACTGGAAAATTTCATAACTTCTGCAGGATCAGTTATGAAGACTTTGAGTTGCTGTTGAATAAAATTGGCCCCAAATACAGAAAGAGGACACATCCTTTAGATTTGCAATACCAGCCAAAGAAAGACTAGCTATTGCGTTAAGATATTTAGCATCGGGCGACTCCTACCAAAGCTTAAGTTTTCTCTTTAAAATTTCTCCCCAAAGAATATCTGTGATAGTGCCAGAAGTGTGCCAGGCACTTGATATTGCACTATCTCAATATTTAAAGGCAAGTATAAGTGTTAGTTTGTTATTTATTGTTAGTATGTAAGTAAATACGCAAGAACGGTTTAAACAAAAATGTGTTTACAATTAAAAAATGAAAAAGTAAAAAAACATAGAATAAAAAACTTCATTTATATGCTCACAAAATGAAAAAAAAATAGTACGGAAAAATTAAAGTGATCACATTTACAGATTAAAAAACTGCGGCTGGGGAACTTCATTAGATACTGGGGAATCAGGTAATAGAGGAGTATAATTACTATACGATTGTTCATAAACAGTGGATGTCTGCGACGGTTGAGGAGAATATTGAGAATAGGTAGAACTAGGAGAAGGAAGATGTGTTGGAGTAGTGTTGGAAGAGTGAGATCTGGGTGTTGGTAACGGTAGTGAATCGAAACTCAGATTAAACATGACGGTGTCAATTCGGTGCATAGCCAACCGTTGAGTTCGTTCATCCAGCTTTCGTAATTTTATAGCAAGGAGTTCACTATAAACGGTACACTCATCTCTTCCCATACTGGCGGCATTTCTTTTAGCGATTTGGTCCTTTATTGCGATGAGCTCTTTAAATGCCATATCTGCACGATCTTGCTCTTTCCGCGGTCGTTTCACAGTAGTTTGTTGGAGTGGTTGTCTCGTTGATGCGGCGCTTTCTAATAGATAAAATTAATAGATACATTCGCCTAAAAACCATACGGAAGAAATCTTACTTTCATGAAGATTAGAACGTTTATCAGCATCTTCATTTTCATTCGAATCTGTTTGTAATGCGTCATTGTCTGCTTCATCTTCACTGTTTTTCCCTCTTCATTGGTATCTAAATTATCCTGAAATAAATGTAACTAGTATTGTTTCAGACTCCACAATCACCTGAAGAATGGAGAAAAATAGCAGAAACATTTGAGGAACGTTGGAACTTTCCCCACTGTTGCGGTGCTATTGACGGAAAACATGTGATTCTACAAGCACCCGTAAATAGTGGCAGTGAATACTTCAACTATAAATCGACATTTAGCATAAATTTAATGGCCTTATGTGACGCCGATTACTGTGTAACATATGCCAACATTGGATCACCCGGTAGAATGTCTGATGGAGGAGTATTTTCCAATTGCAAGCTGTCCCAGCATATGGAAATGGGAACAATCAATTTTCCCTCTGATGATGTTGTAACAAATACTGATAAAGTACTACCATATGTAATAGTAGGTGACAATGCGTTTCCTTTGACAGGTAACATAATGGTGCCTTACCCGGGAATTCATAATAAAGGATCCTCAAAACGAGTATTTAACTATAGACTGTCCAGAGCACGTAGGGTAATTGAAAATGTTTTCGGAATTATGGCATCCGTATTTCGCGTTTTCAGAACACCCATTATGCTCAGTCCAGAAAGAGCAAGTCTAATTGTGAAAACTTGTGTACTTTTGCATAATTTTTTGCGCAGGAGTAAGACCTCACGAAAAAGTTACACACCAATTGGGACATTTGACGGAGAGGTGGACGGTAATTTTGTTGCTGGATCATGGAGAAGCGATAATAAAGGGTTGACGTCATTTAAATCATTGAAAAAGATTCCTAGACGATCTCGCACTGATGCAGAAAAAATTCGTGTAGAATTTGCAAACTATTTTTCGACAGCAGGACAAGTTTCATGGCAGAATGAACAATAGTTTTCCATTTTCTACTACATTTAAATCACATTGCCTTATGTAGAACTTTTGATCATTAACTATAATTATGTATACTTATAAGTACATATCCAAATAAACCGAAAACAAATTTCACAAGTTGTTTTTACTTACTAGTGTATCAAATGTTCCCTTAGGACTGTATATTCCGTGTAAAATCATCTAAAACTGAGTATGGCGGCCATGTAGGTTTATATATGTCGTCAAACCCTGCTCCAGATTTTTGACTACAGAAAACCTTTCTTCTGTAGTTTCGATATGTTTGAAAGAGATTTTCTTTTTTCTTTTTTAATTCTTCGATGTTATCAACAGCCATTTCTTCAGCAATACTTTTGAATGCATCATGCACCTTATTTCGATTTTTTTTGTTTTTGTCACTTGGATTCCACAAACAAGGGTGTAACTGTATTTTTTTCACAAATGTGAAAACCGTGTCTTCGTTCCACTGCATCTTCAAGTTGTGTTCTCTGTGGCAGTTACTTTTCTACTGACTTCAAATAATCTCTACAAATGTATTCAATACTTTATACAACAAGAATCAACACGCATATCTACGCACCGTCAAATCATCAAATCAACTACGAATGAGTTACGAAAACCGATTCGTCAGTTCGTGATATTTCCTTTGATGATTCGCCCAAAAACCGACTTCTCTCGGAATCGCCGCACAGCGCATCGTATCGACGAATCGCATTATCCTCACTATGCAAAGATTTGTCCATCATTGCATCAAATCGACGCATCAACGCATAGTCAGTAGCGGGCTTAATTGACATTTTGCACAACTCTTCACGACGACATGCACCGGAAATACCCATTATTACTACTACCTATAAAATGAATTAAATACTTAGTTTACATGTATTTATGAAATATGTTGCTTATTACACACCTTCATTAATAGAAATGAATTGTCTGGGGCCTCAACAATGAACTTAACAATTTCGTTATCGTTTAAAACTTTGGATTTTTTTCGTTTTAAATTGTACGTTTCCTTCTTGCAAAAGGTCAGAAGTTTTGTAAATTTTGAAATGTCAACGTTATTGTGTATTATCAAACAGGACTTTAACATAGAATAATGCGACCAAAGAGACTTTTTACTGGAAAACGTTTGAAAATATCCCAGTAAACAATTTTCAGTGTGTTTACTAATTTTATGTAATTTGCTCTAGTCCAGAAACTTTGAATACACTAATTCATACCGTTTTTTTGACTTATCCGGCAATAAGTTTTTGATCGCCTTTTTGGTCGTTTCTCTTATTTCAAGTTAGTGTAAATTCAATTTCCGAATCAGAAGACATAATTCATATTTTTTAATTTATAATAATTGTAACACAATAAACAACTGTCAAAATTGCAATTGTTTACCTACAGTTCCTTTGATCATTTTTTTAAATAAAACTTCAATGAAAGTTAGAAATTTATTTGAGAATTATTGTTTTATGTTCGTTTCAAAAATATTGTACAATATTCATGCGTGAACAATTTTCTCACGTTCACGCGGGAACATTGTGTTCCCGCACTTATATCGTAAATAACTAATAAGTGTGTTTATAAATAAATGACGTAAACCACTAAACAATCATAATAACGATTAATTATAAGCGCTGCTTAAGTTTTAGTTGTGTTGGTGCAAACGTCCATTAATTCCCTTAGTTAAGTTTTTTTCATCTCTTAACACACAATAGCTGTTTGCACCAACACGACTAAAACTTAGATACAATCGTTGCAATAATTTTAACAATTGTATGTAAGTTTTTAAGCGTTGCTTAAGTTTAACTCGTGTCGGTGCAACCAGCCATAAACAGCAAACTGCTTACGCCGGCCGCAATTTTTTGTTCACGATAAAGCCTCGATTTACACATCTTCGTGTATGTTCGTATATCCTTGAACATTAAAAATTAATTAATTTAATTAGAAGAATTAATATTGATATAATATTGTTTGGGAGAACAAAATTTAAGTTACTAATTAAAACTGGATTTTTACAAATACACATAGAGCTTAAGGACATATTAAATTATTAAGTAAAATATCCAATTAAATTTCCTCGTTAAACAATAAAGTTAAAAAATTTAAAATTTTATATAATCTGTTTTCGTTTATTAATCTCTTTTAGAAGTTTTTTGTTTATATTTTCCTTTAATATTGTGGCTAAAACCAAATTTATATAGTTTATTTCTTCCCATATAAATAAATTGTATTTTTCTTTTCTTTTCTTTTTTCATTCAGTAAAATTGTGTTATTAAAACGTTACCGTGGTATAGGATAATAAAACTTTATTTGAATGGCAAAACTTTTAAACCAATTACGATTAATACATTTCTTTTAATTGTACCAAATGTTTATGACCGCTATTAAATATTGTTTTCTTTTAAAAACGAATAAAACTAATTATTGTCAATTTTATTGAAAAAGTCTAAGCAGAACTCTTTACAATATAACTACCGCGTTGAAAACTCGCACGTGTAGATATAGTATTTAAGAAAAGTTGACAAATAAAATAGACGTTATATTACGTTACCATTCCGTTTTTAGCTAAATATAATGAGAAATTGTGCAATATCGTACATTTACGTCATTTTTATTAAAAATAAAATTTACGATTTATGAGCAATAAATAATAGAAACCACTATTTGTACGGCATTCTTTTTCATAGTTGTTTTATTTTATGTGAAAGATTATAAATCATTTTTGTCTTGATTATTTTTTAATGTAATTACTACGGTGTATTTGTTAAACTCACTCTTCTTAGCTTTGAATAAAATATTTCTGTAAGTTAATGTTGGCGCTACTTAATTCTTTTGAAATATAACCAACGCTGTTCTTTTAATATTTGACTAAAATTTGCTTGACTTGTTTTCAAAAGGTATTCTGAATACTGAAAAGCAAATATTAACATCGTGCAATGTTGTATACTACAACTAATTTTGTTGAATTTATATAATAAATTATGTAAATGTAATGTTGCGAAAATAAAAATATAAATAATCCTGCAAGAGCTAATTTATAACAGGTTTAAAAGTAGCTCTATGATACAGTACTTATTGAAAACCATTGGGTAATTTTTGTTTTGTCGGTTTTTTAAAGTTTTTTAAAAATCTGATTTTATTGAATCAATTTTTAAGTGACTTTAATAATGTTTCAATAAAAAACTTCACAACCGAATGTGGTTTAGTACAAAATAGATTGTTATCTTTAAGGTTATTATTTTTCATTTGGCTAAATAATTGTTATATTTGGGTAATTATTGTTCGCGTATAGGCTTTCTCGTCCTTATAGTTAGGCAACCCAAAAGTTTGAACTGCGTATATCGCATTATGCTATCTTGTCGATTCCATATAGAGCGCGAGAATCAGAAATTTATGTTAAAATCGCACTAACTTCTTCCGCTTCTTTCGGAAATTGGTGTTTTGATAGTGCTCCTCCTGCCGGTTAATATTTCAACAGATGGAGTACGTCTTTTATTAAAAATCCGTTGAATTATTTAGTATCTTGTAGATTAAGAAATTCTTTTCACATATAAATAACCCAAAGATGGTACACCGGGATTTTACATCAAAGGTTATACATTATTGAAACGCCGTGAGTAAATTTTTTTGCTCCTCCTTCCTTAGATTAGTTTTCTTTTTCTTTTTTCACTTGAATTCTGATCCACAAAAAAAGCTGCTCATTCAATGAATATCGTAAAAAGTGCAAGATATCAAATAAAGAACTTCACACTAATTATATTAAAAATGTTGAAACCAGTTTGAGAAAAGATCTTTCTGGAAATATGTAAAGAAGAAGAAAAAGAAGTGTTTGAATCGATAACGTCAATGAAAAGCTCAAAAAAATGGTCCTTAGTGTGTACTTATTAATTGCGTGTCAACCCTTGTTACTCCAATGTGTACGATGTTCGATCGATCCTTAAGAGAGGGTCCTTCCCCGATCAATGGAAATTGAGTTACGTAACTCCCATTTTCAAATCTGGTAAAAAAAGTGTAATCGAGAACTATCGTAGAATTTCTGTTCAATCTACTATTCCAAAGTTATTAGACAAATTAGTTGCAGATCAAATAAAGTGGATATACAAAGGTTTAATTTGTGATCAACAACATGGTTTTGCGCAAGGGAAATGTACTCTAACAAATTTATTGGTGTTTAAGGAATTATTGTCTAAAACTTTCGAAGACTCTAATCAAGGTGATGCCTTTACACGGACTTTGTTAAAGCATTTGATCGCGTTAACTATGCAGTTCTACTACGTAAATTATGTGCACTTGGTTTTTCAAAGTGAACAATCATGAAATTTAAAACTTGGACACCACAATTTCTGTAAACAAAAGTTTGCACATTGTGAAGCGGGCTTAAGGGTATCACTTACAATTCTAACAGCAGGTAGTCTCAGCAGGGGTTATCTTATACAAGTACTGTAGAATGAATCATTACACTAAGCACGTTTTAGAAAATAGGTAATTTACGTTGCTTACTTAGTTTTTTCTTTAAAGAATATATTTGAAGGTATCGCTAATTAAACACCATACAGTTGTAGAAAATCCTTCTTAGTGGAGAACAGGGCAAATAAAACTACTTCAAGTGATTATCTTGCGACGTTTCGGAAACGTTATATTTAAATAATTAAACGAAGTGTTTCCTTCCTCAGGCGCTAATGAAGACACAAAATACAGGTATAAGTTACAAAGATAACAACAGAGCCTATGTAATAAATTTAACAAATTGATCATTTTTAGGATCAATTCCAAGAACAACAATATAAGATGACATAAAGTTGATAAAATACTTACTTCGATATCAAAAATTGAAGCCGTTTGTCATTAAAATTAAAATTAATAATATGATTATTTGTCATACTATAAAACTATAATAAATATGTATAAAAAGACAAAATTGACGAATAATTAACACTACCAAACTAACAAACATTAAATTAAATTAACATTAAAACGGTACATTGATATTAACGGCACTATTGTAAATGTGAGATATGTATTTTAAATATGATATAAAATGACCAAAAAGAATAAACAAACAATTGTACGTGTATGTAAATGATAAGGTAAAATTACGACCTAGTAATAAATTCGTGAAAAATACAAATTGCAAATATACCTTATAGATATGCAACCCAAATTACGCTTAAATAACATTATGGGGGATGGATAGCAACAATTATTAAACTAAAACTTAATCTTACTAATTATGTTGTTGTAACAAGTATTTAGATTATTCGTGTCTGTTTTGAAGTTAATATTATTTTTATGGACATTAATGTAAATCATTTCAGAGATAATTCTTTTATAATAATTGGATTCAACATCTACAATTATAGGTTCTTCAAAATTAAATATATGTCCTGTCTGGTTATGGTGTAATGAAAGTGCAGTACTATCCATCTTTTTGAGCAATCATATTTGTGATTTCTGATTCTATTTTTTAATTTTTGTTTTGTTTGGCCTAAATAGCAACTATTGCATCCCTTGCAATTTATCCTATACACAAGACAAGATTTCTCAATGGAGGGCGTTTTGTCTTTCAATTTGGTATAGCATGTGTTGTATATTGTATTATTGTTGTACAGAATGATTTTAATTTTTTCTTTTTTAGAATACTGATTAATTTATGACTTAGATTAGGAATATTAATTAGTTTTTTGTAGTGGGAATTTGTATTAGTAGTAACGGTGGTGGTATTATTAGTATTAGTAGTTGTAGTATTAGTAATGGAGGAGGTATTATAATAAATAAGTTTTTTAGTCAATTTTTAGGATAGTTATTTTTAATTAGAGTAGTCATTAATATTGTTAAATTTTTTTCCGTAATTCTTCACTACATAGTGTGATTAATTTGTTTTTAATAGAATTAATAATGTTGAGCTTTTTGATGGAAAGGATGTTTAGAAAAGTAATTAATGATTCTATTTGAAGCAATAGGTTTCGTGTAATGATCTATTAGTAATGTATTTGTGTTAGTATTTCTTATAAGTTCTAAATCTAAAAATGGTAATTTTTTATCAACTTCTAGCTCTACTGTGAATTTTATGTATTGATCATAGTTGTTCAAAATTCTTAATGTTTCATTGACACTATCATGAGGTATACATGCTATAATGTCATCAAACAATTGTTTGTTTATTCTTTTTGGTCATTTTATATCATATTTAAAATACATATCTCACATTTACAATAGTGCCGTTAATATCAATGTACCGTTTTAATGTTAATTTAATTTAATGTTTGTTAGTTTGGTAGTGTTAATTATTCGTCAATTTTGTCTTTTTATACATATTTATTATAGTTTTATAGTATGACAAATAATCATATTATTAATTTTAATTTTAATGACAAACGGCTTCAATTTTTGATATCGAAGTAAGTATTTTATCAACTTTATGTCATCTTATATTGTTGTTCTTGGAATTGATCCTAAAATGATCAATTTGTTAAATTTATTACATAGGCTCTGTTGTTATCTTTGTAACTTATACCTGTATTTTGTGTCTTCATTAGCGCCTGAGGAAGGAAACACTTCGTTTAATTATTTAAATATAACGTTTCCGAAACGTCGCAAGATAATCACTTGAAGTAGTTTTATTTGCACTGTTCTCCACTAAGAAGGATTTTCTACAACTGTTTGAACATTATTAGGAGAAATTATCATCAATTTAAACACCATAGCTCGATTAATTATCGAATCAAAATTTTGTTTAGGAAATGTTTACAAAATAAAATTAGAAATAATTTTGATTTAAAAAACGTCTACAAGCAATAACTTTTAAATTAAATCAAAAACTAAACATGGTTATTTGGGTTGACTGATTATTACTTATTTTTAAATAAATCTAACCTACTAATTATTGTAAGTTATTAAAAAAATCATTAAACTCTCTATTCATAATATTTAGTCCTTACAAAATGTATATTTTATGACGTTTCATTTTTTTTTGTAGTTAATATAAAAGTGAAAATAAAAACTAAGGCAATTCTTATTGTCAACGTATATATTTAGTTTTTTGACAAGAATTTACAAGATTAAAATTAAATAAAAACTTTTTTTTTTAAATAAAGGTATTACTATATAAATAAATATAAGAAATCAATAATGGGTGTGACCTCCATTATTATTGATACATTCTTGGAGGCGTCTGCTCATTGACGCTATCAAGGTATCAATATAATTAATATTAATCGTTTCCCATGCGGTATCAATGGCTGCAATTAGTGCATTACGGTTTACTGGTATAAAATTTGGCCCTTGTTGTCTTCGGATAACAGCAAGTATTCGAGCCCAAACATTTTCGATAATGTTAAAATCTGGGCTTTTGCTGGCCAGGGTAACAGCTCCAAGTTATTTTCTCGTATCCAATTGCGCACAACCCGCGAAGTATGAATAGGGGCGTTGTCCTTTAACAACAAAAATACATTATGAAAATGTTAATTCAACAGATCCCGAACTATTTTTTTGGAGAAAGTATAGTGAAATAAGAATACTTACTTGTTGGAAAATATAATCTTCGTCTGGATAAAACACTTCGACTGAAGGTTTCATAATAGTTTCCAAAATATCTAAATACGCAGCAGAATCAAGACGTCCATCGATAGCCCAACAAACTCCTGGACCCCTCGCGCTAACCCAACCCCACACATTCACAGAAAAATAACCACTTCGTTTTTTAGGACATATGTGATTATTTTCGTAACGAGTTCCTTCCATTCTAAAAACTTTTAGTGGTCCATCGTTGCGGCTATTGAACGTTTTTTCGTCGCTAAAAATCACTCGATTCCAAAATTCCAAAGGTTCGTTCACATATCGCCTTGCAAATTCCAGACGACGTCTCATATTTTCGTCACTGAGAACTTCTTTCGCAGCAGCATTATACTTCTTTATTCCCATCTCCTTTAATCTTTTTTGTGCAGTTATACGGCATCCGGGAAAATGTGTATCTGCTATAGCCCTGGAGTATGTAGCAAATGGTTGTTCTGTTACGTAATGAAACAACTCGAGATCTTGAGCACGTGTAGATACTTTAGGTCTACCACTTCCGATGGCTCTTTCCAAAGTGTTTTCAAGATTCCATTTTACTCGGTAATGCCCTACGGTGCTTTTTGGTATATCTAACATACGTGAAATTTCACGCACGCTACGGCCCGCCGCTAATTCCGAAACAATCCGCGCTTTCAAATCAGCACCGAGATGAGGTGGCATTTTCACAACACTTGAAATTTTAAACTAAAATGGAATTTACATTTCTTACTTTATTTATTGGTTCACACTACCCTTCTCAAACAGTAGGTAATTGTTTATTTATTACATACTTCTAATGACCAATGTAACAACCCTTAGAGCAATATGACTCAAAGGAAGTAAATTAAACAAGCAAGGATATTCTATTGTTATTGAAACTTATTCATAAAGTAAAAGCCATTTCCTTATAATGCTAATGGACAGGATTTTCTTTTAAGTATTAAGATTACAATAGAGGACTTATAAACTTTCGAAAATATCTAATTATAAATATTTACACTGCAATTGCGCTTTTTCCTAATAATTTCTTAGCAATAACATACACGTTCTTGGTTTTAAGTTGTCATAAATTTGATATGATATAAATTTGTGTTTCTAATATTACATCACAAACTAATCTTTATTCGCCAAAAATGTTTGTTTGCTTAAGTTGTAAAGCTTCGTACACACCTGAACAACAAACCGAGCAACAAACATAACAACGAACCGAAAGTCAAACAGAACGACAAACGATCTTTTATGATTTCCACAATCCGAACAACAAACGGAACGTTTGTGCTGTTCCATAATTATTTTCAGTAGTTTTCAGTTCATATATATTTATTATTGAGAAGAGAAAATTGCGGAAAACAAGAAGATAGTGCCAACCAAATTTTTACGCACAAAGAAGAGTAAAAATTATAATTTACTTCGCTTTTTTTTATTTTGGAAATTTCCCGCCCAAATGATGCTAATAGGGACATCATTTTTTCTTGCATTCTTAAACACTGATTAATTTAAAACATTTTTCTTCTGTCAACTCCATAATATTACCTAAAACACAACAAACCCACAAAAGGAGGACAAAAATAAATAATTTAATTCTCCCGCATAAGTTTGTTCGCCGTTTTGTTTAGATTCGTCCAAACCTGCAAACGCATTCGCGCGCATTTTCTTTGATGTCGGAGAAAAAACCGACAAGTTGCGGGAACGCCGCAAACCGTTCGTTGAACAATCAGGACTTGCGAATCTGTTCTAAAATTCGTACGTAGCACCGTCCAAATTAATGTTCCGATTGCCGTTCGGTTCGTTGTTCTGTTTGTTCCTCGGTTTGTTGTTCAGGTGTGTACGAAGCTTTACAATAAGCATATTAATATGAACTATATCTTATGAAAGAAGAGTTATGTAACTATAATTAACGACTTCGTTATTTCTATTTATTATTTACACATATTTTTCTTGGAACATTCGATAATTAACTATCGGGATATGATGACCTTATACTTCGCAGGTTGTGCGCAACTGGATACAAGCAAATAACTTGGAGCTGTTACCCTGGCCAGCAAAAAGCCCAGATTTTAACATTATCGAAAATGTTTGGGCTCGAATACTTGCTGTTATCCGAAGACAACAAGGGCCAAATTTTATACCAGTAAACCGTAATGCACTAATTGCAGCCATTGATACCGCATGGGAAACGATTAATATTAATTATATTGATACCTTGATAGCGTCAATGAGCAGACGCCTCCAAGAATGTATCAATAATAATGGAGGTCACACCCATTATTGATTTCTTATATTTATTTATATAGTAATACCTTTATTTAAAAAAAAGTTTTCATTTAATTTTAAACTATAACTTGGTATCATAAATTCTTGTCAAAAAACTAAATATATACGTTGACAATAAGAATTGCCTTAGTTTTTATTTTCACTTTTTATATTAACTACAGAAAAAATGAAACGTCATAAAATATACATTTTGTAAGGACTAAATATTATGAATAGAGAGTTTAATGATTTTTTTTAATAACTTACAATAATTAGTAGGTTAGATTTATTTAAAAATAAGTAATAATCAGTCAACCCAAATAACCATGTTTAGTTTTTGATTTAATTTAAAAGTTATTGCTTGTAGACGTTTTTTAAATCAAAATTATTTCTAATTTTATTTTGTAAACATTTCCTAAACAAAATTTTGATTCGATAATTAATCGAGCTATGGTGTTTAATTAGCGATACCTTCAAATATATTCTTTAAAGAAAAAAATTAAGTAAGCAACGTAAATTACCTATTTTCTAAAACGTGCTTAGTTCATTCTACAGTCCTTCTATAAGATAACCCCTGCTGAGACTACCTGCTGTTAGAATTGTAAATGATACCCTTAAGCCCGCTTCACAATGTGCAAACTTTTGTTTACAAAAATTGTGGTGTCCAAGTTTTAAATTTCATGAGTGTACTGTGAACTGGATATTGTCATTCCTGTGTAATCGAAGTCAGTGTGTGAAAATTTATGATTGTGTATCTTATTCGTTTAATATTTATTTTGGTGTTTCTCAAGGTTCGCATATTGGTCCCATATTATTTTTATTGTTTATAAATAATATATATTATAACATTTTTACACACTGTAAATTCCTTCTTTTTGCTGATGATCTCAAAATGTACTGTAAAATTAATTCGATTCACGATTGTATCCGTTTTCAAAGTGACATAAATCGTTTATTCACTTGGTGAGTTGAAAACAAATTATATTTAAACGTTAAGAAATGTCAATGTATTTCGTTTTATAGAGGCCAAAAGAACATTAATTTTGTATACAATATTAACAATATTGCGGTAAATAGAGTGGAAAGTATTAAAGACCTTGGCATTGTATTCGATACCAAATTAAATTTTTGAAATAATATGTTAATTTTATGTAATAATTCTACTCGAATGTGGGGATTTATTTTCCGCCTATGTTGTTCATTTAATGTTGATTGTTTACGTGCACTTTATTTTACTTTAGTACGGTCTCCTTTAGAATATATGTCTCCCGTTTGGGCGCCATATTTAAGTGGCGACATCAAAGCTTTGGAACAAGTGCAATGCCGTTTTTTACGAATCATTGAATATAAACTAAATATAAAACATGTACCTGGCAACTATACTGTTATTATGAACAGACTTGACATTTTATCTTTAGAGGATTGTCGCATAATATCAGATTTATGTTTTATACACAACTTAGTTAATAACACAATTTTTGTAATGATATTAATAAACATAGATTTTATTATATTTCCAAATTCACGTTTTACAAGGGCTCGCACAATATTTTGTTTAAAAACACATTTATCAAACTTCAGTCGTTTTCAATCAGTTGATCGTATATTATGTTTTGCTAATAATTATTGTTAATAAACATAATTGGTTTAAATTATTTAATTCAAATATTAAAAATTTAAAATTGAGTTAGGACGAAACATTAATTTATACAGGGTGTTTCAGATTAAGATGCTGATGCTTAAGGATGTCAATCCTTACGCGATTTTAAGAAGAAAAGTTCAAATAAACATATGTCCTAAACCTCTTAATTTTTTGATCTACAAGGTGTTGAAGTTTTAAGAAAAAAAATTTTCAGAGTACGAGACTCAATGAGGAAAAGAGCTGAAGCATGCATACTTGCAGGTGGTGGCCAATTTCAACAGCTAATCTAAATTATTTTCTTTTTTTTAGCTTATTTAATGTTAGTTCTTTTATTTTAATGTAAAATTATTATGTACTAAATAATCAATAAATATTTGCCAAATCTTTTTACGCGAAAACCGCTTACCGGACGAAAAAAAACAAGAAATTAAATTTACCTTAAAATAAATGGAGATTTTAAAAATAATTTTTATTTTAAGAAAAATCAGTGGCGTGCACATAATATTTCTCTAAAAATATCTAGTTCTCATCCTGTACGGACGCCACTGAATAAAAAATTTAAAATTTCTAAATCAAAAATAGTTGTTGTTGCTTAGAAAGCATATGCCAAATTTTATTAAAATATCTATAAAGATATTAAAGTTATGATAAAAAACGTTTTTTTTTTCTTAAAACTTGAACACCTTGTAGATCAAAAGTTAAGAGGTTTAGGACATATGTTTATTTAAACTTTTTTCTTAAAATTGCGTAAGAATTGACACCTTTAGGATCAGCATCTTATTCTGAAACACCCTGTATAAATGATGTATTTATTTAGATTTTTTTAATTGCTGCTTTTTTTGTGATTTAATTAGTGGGATATATTAAGAGCATTAAGTATTTCTTTTGTGTATTCTGTATTATGTATAGTGGGGATTCCCGTACATGAATAAATAATAATAATAAATAATAACAATAACTAATAATAATAATTCTGGCAGATGTTGCTAATCTTTTGTAAATGGTAATCTTTTTCTGAATAAAGTTCTTCTCTTCCCGATGTTTTCTATAAATTTACATCCTAAGAGCCCTATCTCACTGAAATGCCATGGCAACGTCGCCATCTAGCGGCATTGGCTACCTCTGGCGCTCTACGATTGCCAAATAAAGTAGCCAGTGGCTGCCATTTGTCGAGACTCGCGTGTAGAGAATAGACGCTCTGGCCATCGATGAAATCGCGCTAATTTATTATTTGCGCCGCAAAAAGTTAAAAGGAAATAAAAGTAAATTATGGGTACATCCTTTTGTATCAGATCGAGGCCGAGGTGGTGTTTTTTCAAAAACTATATAAAGATTTAAGAAAATATCCATCAAAATTCCGTGAAAATGTCAGTATCATCTTTTGACGAGTTGTTAAGGTTATGTCGAAATAAACTTAGGAAAGAAGATACAAAATTAAGAAAATCTATAAGTGCGGAAGACAAACTTTTGTGACATTAAGGTAAGCAGTTTAATAACATTAAACTCAGAATTAAGTATATCTGTATTTGTCATTATAATTAATAAAAGTCCAAAATAGAGGAATCCTCAGAAATTTGGTTGGCATTTGGAGAGTCAGCATAGTTCAACGGGGAATGCCCTCCACGAGTTGAATATGCAAGGGTGTTGCTCTGAGGATAGTTGTGACCAAAAGTCGAGTACCCTGAATTGTATCCAAGAGTGAGTAGACTATCCGTACTTCTGCAAAAGTTATATCGCTTGGAAATGGTTTCCTCATCAAGGACTAACATAATTTTAATGTTTGTGGCCATTTTCTTGACTAATTATGTCTCTATTTTTAAGAGATTTGTTCAGAATGGTAATAAATTTGTCATCATCGTCATCATTCTTTGTTTTCTTTCTTTTACGACGCTCGTAATTTGGTCTCGCATCCTCTTTGACTTGGCCGTCTTCTGCTCTTGAGTCATCTTCAAGAGCAGCTGTACTAAGATCGGCAGCTGGAGTTTGCTTTCGTACAGCAGTAACTTTTGCAGAAATTGTAGTAGAATAGAAATAGATGTATTCACTTTTATGTGATTGAGAAGCGAATCCTGTTTTTACCGATTTTTGTCTACTAACTTCTCGTGTGTAGCAACCCCGTATGTTTTTCCATCTTTTCTGTAATAAGGCCGCTGGAAATAAAGAAATAATAGTTAGTTGCAATGAATGAACTTTTTTTTTAGGTATTTTGCTACCTGATGTACATTCATGGAGATTTATTACAACTATAGACTTGGCTATACAACCATCTGCACAATAATTCGAGACGTATGTGACGCGATATGTGAACTTCAAGAACAGTTTGTAGTTACTCTATCTACAAAAGAAGATTGGGAAAAAGTTGCTAACGGGTATGAAAATCGTGCAAATTTCCCTTATTGCATTGGTAGTATTGTTGGAAAGCACATGAGTGTAATTCAACTAATGCATACCGGATCATTATACTTCAACTCTAAGCAATATTTTTCAGTTGTGCTGCTTGCTCTGTGTGATGCTAATTACAACTTCCTTTAAATTGATGTTGGAGCGTATGGAAAAGCAGTGATTCCGTCGTTTTTAAAGATACTACGTTTTACACTAATTTCATTAATAACTCCCTCAATGTTCCAAACGCAAAACCCCTTACAGAAAACGGTGATGATATTCCTTACGTAATTCTTGAAAATGAAGCCTTTGCCGTACATGAAAACCTCATGAAACCGTATAGAAGACACAATCTCAGTTACGATAAAGAAATATTTAACTACCGACTTTCAAGAGCACGCCGTTACATTGAATGTACATTTGGTATATTATCCAACAAGTAGAGAATATTTCACAGAGCAATGAATGTTAATACAGATTTGGCAAAAAAATTGTAAAATCATGTTGCATTTTGAACAATTTCGTACGTTCAAGAGATGGATATTCTTACGAAGATACTCTGATGGTAACAGGATTTAAACCATCTACAGATCGGGATGGTTGTAAGGGAGGAAGAACAGCACTCAATACTCTAGATAAATTTGCGCAATATTTTGTGACAGAAAATCCATTGCCGTGGCAACATAGAATGATTTAAATGTTAGTTACAGTAAATTACTAATTGTGCACTTATCTAATTTCTTTTTTCCTTGAATCGTCAACTCGTCATTGTTTTTAAATAAATTAACTATTTCGTCCCAACATCTTATTTTTATGGTACGGTCGGAATATTCTTTCAATGCGGAATCCCATAAATATTGGCGATTTTGAATTTCAACAATAAACCGCTCGGTATCAAAACTCATAATTTCTTTCCTCAAATGCACAGAAACAATACGTAGCGTCAGTCTTGGAGGCTGGCTGATGAGTGTGTGACTCGCAGCATGCTCATGTACATTCTACTGGCAACGTAGCCACGTCGCCACAGTATCCAAACTGAGCACAGCAAACCGACAGTCGTGGCTACGCTTCCAAATTAGCGACGTAGCCAAGCCGTCGCCAAGTGAATTAACTGTCATAAATTGCCTCTGAGTTGTCTGGATACGTGGCTGGCGACGTCGCCATAGTATCTTAGTGATTTAAGACCTTTATTCAGTCATATTTACAAAAGCAAGTAGAGATGATCTTTAAAAGTTCTAAACCAAAAGTTGTTTTGCTACTAATTTTTTTTGCACCGTAGACCATGCTTTAGGATCTTGCAGTAAATTTCGAGCTATCACCTTTCTTAATAAAGCTATATTATCATCACCCGTAAACATAAGGACAATTGACAATTTATGGCAAGAAACACACAGTATGTTATTTTAAATGAGCGCAACAGTAAAAGGTTGATAATTTGATTGTTTGATTAAACAAATAAAACTGTTTGGTAGGAAAATTTTGAAAAGAAAGTATTTCTCCAATAAATCTATTAGAGCGATCGATGTATCTAATAATTAAATGACCATTGTTATTGACAAACCATTAACGATAAAATGTATCAGTACCTACCTATTCTAAAGATGACTAAAATTGTGTTTAGACAATTTCACATGCAGATCATTTGCAACACTTCTTTTTGCTCATCTGTTGAATAAAAGTAGTATCGCTCTTTTCTGAAACTATGCCCTCGGCTAATAAATCAGACTTTCTCAACCACATACAACACTATTATTTACTTAATTAATATAATGACTATACTCAGTATACTATTGGCGCGGAGTAATAAACCTGTCAGAATTATCGAATCTCCCGTATTGCAGTGGCGTAGGTACCTGATACGTTTAGTAGGTAAATATATTGTAATAGTAAAATCTACCTTGATCAGAATTATTATGTGGTTATATGTTATTTATTTCATTTGTATAGTAGATCACATTACAAATTTTACTTCTTACGTATTATATACCATTATTTTTGTATCTTGGTATAATACCCACATCTACGGCTATGATTCTCGTTTCGTCAGTACCTGGGCTGATGGCAACGTGTTTACACACATTAAACTATTGTTCTCAGACCCTAGATGGGTCGATATGCTGCAAGAGCGGCACAATGATCGTATTTTGGTTAGAATTTATTGGTTTTTACTTAACCGTAGAAGTACCGCTTTCACAAGAAAATAAAGAATTATTTCAAGCAATTATGATTTATTACTCCGCGCCAATAGTATACACACTTTAAAAAAAGCAAAACGTTAACAACCTAACAAATTAATATAAATAATAAAAAAGTGACTAAATAAATAAATAATAAAATAAAAAAATAAATCAGTTTTGAGCGAAGAAAATAATTCAAACAGCGTGTTATCCAATGTGACAGTCTGTACGGCACAATAATTGGAACGTTAAACAGTAACATAAAAGTGACGACTTTAATGTACAAATTGGGGCGTGCAATTAATTAAAAAGTCAATGTAAAAGTTGTAAAGAACACATAAAGAGTTTTACTTTATTCTCATTAGCAATTTTCCGAAAAATATTGTAGCTACCCGTAAAACTTTTGTTGGTTAAATGAAAATATCTACGTGTACATGAGCATACTGACTAAACGAAAATAAAAACAGAAAGGGCTTTGAACTTAGATTATATAACAGAAAATGTTTTGAACAATATTTTATGGGTATTGTCAGTAAGCAAAAAGGTTACAAAGAAAATAGAAGTGTAGTATGGCATCATCCAAGTATTGAGATAATATAACCTTTTATATAAACCCTTAATTAAACTCAAGACGTTCGGCTTGTGAGCAAACTGAAACAATATTTATTATAATGTGTTTCAGTTTATGGAATAAATTTTATACGACATCACATATCTAAACCTTTTATTAAATTAAATCAAACATTGTATTATTTTTTGTAGACAATTAACATTTAAATCAAAGTTTAACTTTCAACAAACTGTGTAATTTAATTTCTAATAGAAACTAAAGTATCTCACACTTTACATGTTACAATTCCTTTGATGTAAACAAGGAAAAAAGGTAAAATATTATCAATATTCAGCAGTCTTTCATGTCTCAGAAAAAGTTATTCATAATTACCCTGTCAGTCAGTGCTATTTCAAGTAATACGCAAACTTGCAAAATCCCTTTCAATATTTTACATCTGAAATGACTATTTGTTTTTAAAGACAAAGAAATATCTATGTTAATTATATAATTGATTCAACAAAATAGTTAAAAGTTAAACCATATGCAAATTTTAATTAGAAAATAATATGCAAATTGAAATTTGAATGAAGCTGGTTTAAAAGCAAATGTATGAAATGTTTTGTATGACTCTGTGGTTTAAATTAATAACAAATTATTTTTTTCATCAATTATAGCTATTTATGTAACAAGTCCATAATCTACGTTTTTATGGACGACCCACAGAATTATTAACGTGCGTGAGCGTGAGTGTATTGTATACACTGTGTCCAAGATAAGGAGGGTGTTACATCACAAAATTTGAAAACCAAATTTGTAGCAAACGAATATGCCGACTAGATAGCGGCATGGGGTGAATTAGGACTTGTCTCTCACTCACCTTTCGAAGGCTAAAAGTCCATCCCTTAGGTCACAATCGGTGTTGCCAGGCGCCACCCTAATCTTTTCTTTGTTTAGACAAATGCTCACTAAAGACAAGGGAGAAAAGCAAACACTTGCAAAAATAAAAGAGAAATGTCATGCAGTACAGAATGGGGTCCCTACCAATGGAACCGCCGATAATTTAATACAATATGCTTCACAACCTAACCTACTTACGCGACCTACCCTATTTTATATTTGCGCACACGAATTTGTCCAACGCGACCGCCCCTGAAGAATCAAAAAGTAGTTACGTTAACTGTCTTCTTTCTTCTAATCTAAATTGCGGAGATGATCCATTTATTTCCACAGTCATCCACCAGAAACCATAGATTTTAATCCGAAGTCTTGTCTAATATTTCCTTAACTCACATGCTTCTTAATTGAAATTTCGTGTGCACAAGAGATTGTTCACCATCCGCAGAGAAGTTACTTGATTTCAACATTAATCAGACGTTATTCTTTTTCACGGCCACAAACGAGAAGTCCTTTTTGTGGATACACATCAGACGTAATTTTTCACTCGCGCCCTCAAAAAGTTTGTGTTTAAACTTACATTATTCGGCGTTTAACAATACTTAGGCGGTTGTATTAATTTTAATTAAACAACATTAATCCGCACTATTTGGCTGCATGTCGCTCGGGGTGAGTCTATTAAAGAACTAACTAAAAACTAACCTCGGGTAAGAAAGCGTCACCCCACTCATTGGTTTTTTTCTACACCACCAACGTTACAAAAAATTACTGCATTACAATTTTCTTAGAATTAACAAACGAAACCATTACCTAGAATTGTCGACCGTGGGCGCAAAGCCGTGTGTTATTTCTTTCTTAAACAAACACATCGTTCATTTAGCTGATAACGCCGGCCACACCGACCGTAATTTGTAGAAGAAAAACAAAGAAAACAATTGATCCAGCACACTAAACGCAAGCTGCGAAGTAGAATTTAAAGAACTCGACTGGTGAGAACTATCAAATCGGCATTTTCCACAACAACCTAATTGCTCAAACGTGACAATAACATCCTTTATAAATCTGAATTAAGAAAAATATGAAATGACTAAAAACAATATTCTACCAAATTTGACCCTGAACACACGTACAATTCAATGTAAATGAAATTCGTTATAACTATAGTCTAATTCAATTCAAAAGAGCATAACCGGACCAAAATCATCTGCGCTTACAAAAAAAAACAATTTTTTACCAAAAAAGATTTGACAAGGGCCACTATGGTTATCTACGAAACAGTAGTAGATACAGGCTTGGTTAAATGGGTAAAAGTTGCGCTCTCAATTTCAATTTTACATTCTGTTTTTTTCTGACCTTAGTAGTAGAACTACATCAATTCCGATGACACTACTCACAGCAACTTTTTATTTTGTTTAACGCATTCTTCCTAATTTTTTAATCCAACGTTTTGTTTTTGTGGAACCATCATCAACTTTTTTTTTTAAATAAGGCCTCAATTTTTTGACAATATATTCTGAAAGCCTTTTTCATTCCAAATTCATCAGTGTATCACACTTTGCGGGTTACTACTATATAAGTATTTTTTTCGAGTTTAACCTTTTAATGTCTAGGTAAACGTTTTCAAAATGGAAACACACACATATTTTTTTTTTTATTTTTTGATTTGGATTTGACCGTTGCTTTTTAAAATTGTACAACATTTTATTACTAAGAATTCGCGATGGATACAAAAAATTTTATGAGTATGATTGTAGAAAATATTCAATATACGATGTAAATTTATTGATAAATTTTTCTTAGTAAAATGTCCATTACAAAATACCGGTTTTTGGGTGAAGCCCTAGATGCTGTAGAATCTTTAACATCTATCGGTGTTTAGACATTGTGCTGTTACCTCTGAAATCAGGAGATAATAATATAGGAAGCAATGAAAAAGAAATTGATGATGAAAATTTAGAAACTATAAATCTACCTCAAGAAGTGCCTGGACAAATAGTTACACGAAGAGGAGTCTAGTGACCTGGAGGATGAAGAAACAATTTGTTTACAACCACCCAAGAAAAAAAGTATTTGGAAAAAAACAGAACATGTAGACATTACAACTTTTGTGACTGAACCTCAACGGGTAGGAATAGAACACGCTGAGAAGTCCGAATACGAAATTTTTTTGTTATTTTGGAGTAACGAAATTTTACTTATGTTACAAACCAAACAAATCTTTATGCAAAACGAGATAAGAATCAATATAATTTTTGGAGGAGAATATGTTACAATTTTTTTGTTTATTGTTAATTAGTGGCTACCATAGTATGCCACAAGACAATAATTATTGGTCTACTGCGGAAGATATGACAACACCAATTTTTTCCCGAACAATGAGTCGCGATACTTTCAAACAAATAAAACGTTATTTACATGTAGCAGAAATCTTGCGCAATAAAAGATTGCAAAAGTATTACCAATTTATGAAATGCTAAATAACAATTTCCAACAATTCGGAGTGATTTACAAAAATTTAACCATTGATAAAGCAATGATTCTGTATCATGGACATCACTCTGCAAATATGTTCATAAAAAATAAACCAGTTCAGTTTGACTACAAAACATGGATATTATGTGACACCGATGGATATTTGTATAATATGGTTATCTATTTTGGTAAATCTGCAAGAAAAACAAAAAAAAACGAGCTGTAAATAACATGTTATCTATAATCAAAAATCCATCTTAGCACATAGTGTTCTTTGAGAACTTTTTCTCCAGCCATGGACTCTTTTGCCACTTAGCCAAAAAAAATATTAGTGGGAACGGCACATCTCGCGAAAATAGAAGAGTCCTCTTGTTTCATCATAAAAAAGCAAGATCGTGGTTCCTATGACAATAGATCAGACGGGACCGTAATTTGTGTCAAATAGAACGACAATTCTATAGTTATTCTCCAAAGTAATCATTTTTTAATTACATCAATTTAAAAAGCTTCTACACGAGTCAAAGCTGAAAAGAAAGAAGTAGCACCGCTTTATCTTATAAAAAAATATAATAAAGAAATGGAGGCGTTGATTTATCAGATCAACTCTGCGCCAGTTATCGCCCAAAATTACGGTCAAAAAATGGTGGTGGAACCTTTTTTCAAATTTTTAAATTTATCTGTTGTTACTGCATTTCTATTTTACTAACACTTGTATCCTAATAAAAAGAATACTTATTTAGAATTTTGTATAAACATTGCATTATGTTTCCTATAGGTAAATGCAACTCAAAAGAAAAAAGGAAGCTATATTGCATTAATTCTACAAGATATTAGATACAATAGAGTTATTCATGTACTGCGTAGATATTTACAAGAAAGATGTAGTGTGTGTCAAAAAATACAAAGCTGCAGTGTTTAAAGTATGATAAGAAATTACACAAAAACCTATGTTTTGATTTATATTATAAAAAATAATATAATATGTTTATTTGAGTGTGTTGAAATTTGCCAATAGACGTTTTCAGTGAAGTAATAAATAGTATTTAGTGTTTTTGAATCATAATAGGTAGCAAGGCTGTCCAACGTTCCCAAAAAGAGAACATGTCTTTCTTCAAAAAATAGCAAAAATTTTTAATATTGAAAAGTAATGTATGCTTAAATAGAACCACAGTAACAAACTGCAAAAAAAGACCGAATCTGTAATTTTTTCTATGGCCCGTCACTAAAAGGTAAAAAATTTTTTATTACGGACCTGTACAAAGCATTTAAGGTACAGCCGTTGATTGAAATATTGGTAAAGATAGTCAACCGCTTGTATTTGCTTGTATCACGGATGCAATTCACATATGCATGTTGGGTTGCGTTTTTGTTTACTTTTTTCACCTGTACTGAAGCGCTAAGTTATAATGTGTACGATTCTTGAAATAGAATAGTTCAATTTATTCCACCGTTGTAAAAATGGCGCAACATACAATCCGTAAAATTTACTTTTGTCAATACAATGTTGCAACGTTTTCAAATATTTAGTAAACGTATTAACTAGTAATTAAAAGTGACGAATTTTTCATTTATGAATAATACCATTGATGATACATATCTTGGATTTTAATGACAATGTTTTTTTAATAATTTACTAAAATACATGCGAAGCGTTATTTGTTAAAACAGTTTGGTTTGGTCGGTGTTAGATAAATAAGAAACAATTATTTTACAAATTATGCTTGCACTTTATTTTTAACTTGCAAATAATAATGTTGACATTTGTTTGTCATTTAATAACTTCGTTAGGAATAAAGTAGAACATACTGGGAGAAATACCACTAGAGTTCAGAAACGCAAAATTATTGGTTTTTGTATCTAC